>CM024700.1:17091089-17509206 GCA_014182845.1 Corymbia calophylla | reverse complement strand
TCTCCAATTACAAGAAAGATGACTTCAAACAACCATTGTAGAGCCAATAAGAACGAGATACAGTAGAACCATGACTAAGAATATCTGGTCGACAGACCATCATTGGCAAAGGATCACACTGCAATTGGACATCTATTAATTCAAAGCCCTAAAGAGCTTCAACAGCTATGCTTGATTGTTAATTAGATCATTTACACGAAGTAGAAGTTCACCCAGTCATACATTAAGGCACCATCATAAGAGATCAGAAGGGGGTGCATGCTCACCAGATATGTTAAAACCTCAAACCAAAGATTATGCAGGATCGTCATTCGCCCCTTGAGTTCTCATCCATCTAAAAATAACTACAAAATTTGACAAACATGCCAACCAAGCACTGAGTGTCTGCTCCTCCCAGCGAGAGCAGCCTTGTCTGCTGACAGCATACAAGACACAACACAGCTTTGTGATGGAGAAGAAACAAGATAATCAGTGCAAAGGAGAGAACCAGTCAGAGTGCAGGCAATGCCAAGGGAGTTATGTCTAGATGGCTGTCCTGTCAACATCCCCATGTGAGGCCCAATCACATATGCCAATCATGTAACATGAGGAGAGAGACCTAGTTATGAAAGGAACCTACATTGTGTATGTTATTAGAAGTCAAGAATTTTTATCTCACTGCTCCCCGAAGATAATCAACTGAAGACAAACTAAAATCAAAGATACAAAATGCCTAGAAATCTTCAAATCCATCGCCTGTCCAGAAGATGTGATCAGAGACTGCTTCAGAACTCAAGCAAACAAAGACTGCATAATAGATCACCACCCGTCCAAGAAGCCCAAGTACCTTATTCTATGTAAACTGACTAGCTTCTATGTATTTATCATCCTTAGACGACATGCTTAGATGAAGAGATGACTCCAAGAGGAAAGATGCAACTGCCAATCCATCAAAATCAGATGCAACTGCCAATCCACCATAATCCATAATCACCTTGATATACAATTAAATGGAAAGATCAATCAATTGATGAACCATCCAACAACATCACTTTACAAGTAAAAACATTACATATTATACTTTTGGCAAAGTTTTGGCAAAAGGTAAATGTTACCGCAAAAAACAATGGGAAGAAAACAAATATTTTTTGTCTACAAGTTCCAAATAACGTAGAGAAAAAAGGGGCAATAGGTCACACCAAAATAACATCTCAGCATACGAAATTACCATCCAGACAACATTGATCTCATCAAACATAAACACAAAAGAAACCTGACAAAAAAAAAAATTACCGCAAAAAACAGTGGGAAAAACAAATATTTTTTGTCTACATGTTCCAAATAACGTAGAGAAAAAAGGGGCAATAGGTCACACCAAAATAACATCTCAGCATACGAAATTACCATCCAGATTATTGACACAAAAATCAAGCAGATACACCAAGTCAAAAAAAATGCATATGCAAGGGACATTTCTAAATGAATGTAAAATAAAGTACATTGACAGGAAAAAAGTCTGAGATAAGTAACATGCAGGATAGAGAAAAAGGCAAGACATACAAAATCAAAAGTTTCCAATCCAATCCCTAAGAGAAAGTAGGGAAAAAGCTAAGACATACAAATCAAAAGTTTCCAATCCAATCCCTAAGAGAAAGTAGGCTCTAATCTGCCAAAGAACAACTGGGTATCAGCTATCATCATTCATTAACTAATAGAAACCAAATAAGAAAGATTAAGAGTGCAAATTGTGATAGATATCAGAAGTAGGTCATTTCAAAAGTTTCCAATCCAATCCCTAAGAGAAAGTAGGGAAAAAGCTAAGACATACAAATCAAAAGTTTCCAATCCAATCCCTAAGAGAAAGTAGGCTCTAATCTGTCAAATAACAACTGGTATCAACTATCATCATCCGTTAACTAATAGAAACAAAATAAGAAAGATTAAGAATGCTAATTGTGATAGATATCAGAAGTAGGTCATTTCAAAATAAGATACTCCCAGTATACCCTCAAGTAAA
This sequence comes from Corymbia calophylla, assembly GCA_014182845.1. Classification (NCBI taxonomy): domain Eukaryota; kingdom Viridiplantae; phylum Streptophyta; class Magnoliopsida; order Myrtales; family Myrtaceae; genus Corymbia; species Corymbia calophylla. Next base: position 17,507,210 of record CM024700.1, on the reverse strand, counting down.
ACCAATTCTGTTGGCAATAAGCCTTCACGGTCCCAATAACCAAAGAAAACCAACAATTTTTTGGACATTTATATGGCCATTGACTGAATCCAACCTACTCAAACAACCTCTTGCACAGAAAGAACACGAAATGACCTGTTGTTTAGCAAAAGAAAATACAAGACGTGTAAAAAGGAAAGTGAAGCAAACTAGGTAATGCCAGGAGCAATTTCCGCCACAGGGAAGAAGAGCATGATGCATACATCTTACATATGATATCTCCAAGATTTATCAGAGATCCAATTAGTGATTGTAGCACACAGATTGTGTAGACCTTTCCAGACAAGAAAGAACTCGGATAGAAGAGCTTGTCCAATGAATTAATTCTTATGCACCGAGAAAGAGCCATTACTGATCACAGACACTCCATCTCGAATTTGACGAGCTAAGGTATTGCCTTGACCAAACTATAACCTGCAAAGGAAAGAGAACATCTGATCGTTCCCCACCGCAACTAGATGATAATCACCTTGACTAGAAGATAACAGAAGTGGAAGACAAATTAGAAATTGATGCTTATGCAGCAAAAACGAACGTCACTGATCATAGACACTCCATATTGAACTTGGCCACGTAAAATATTGCCTCAACCATACTCTGATCTGCAAAGGGAAGAGAACTAGATCTGATCTTTCGGATTAACTAACACATAATAGAAGTAAAGGACAAGTTCCATTCAAACCAATAGCTGCCCAAAATCAAAGAACCAGGAGCTCATCCAATTTCAAACGATTATCAACTCAGCCCCATGGAAACGCAATAGATCACCTGCTGTCGAATCCAGTAAAACTTTTAAACTGTAAAAGAAGCTTATAAGGTTGTCAAGATTACAGTCCATTGTTTGTCCTAAAGAAAGAGGCTTCTATGAGATGATCAACCAAACAGTGCAAGATAGATCATTAGTCCTCCAAAAAGCCCCAATGTCGTATTATAGGTAACCAACTGCCCAGTTGCATTGTATTCATCCTCCTCAGACAAATCCTTAGAAAAAAATGATTGCTCCAAGCAGGAGCCACTGCCAATTCTCGGAATAGTGAATACTGGAATTAGCTCATAATACAATTAAACTTGGAGAGACCAATCAATGACGAATCAATCAACAATTAGAGAAGCGCAAACCCTAAGGATGCCCACAACATGGCATGATGGCAGCATCCTAGAGAGCCCAGGCGTAACCTTCGCAAAATAAACAGAACCAGACCGATTTAACCATTAGCCAAGAAGAGGATCAAGAACGCATTTCAGGAACGATGTCTCCTCTGAACTTCACAGAGGCTGTCAGCTGAGAGGGGTACACAACGCAAGATGAGACTGCAGGATGAGGACACCAGGGAGAGACTATTACTAGGAGGGAGACATTGGCCTTCAAACTTCGATAAAAATAAGATGCGAATCTGGATTGGATACCGGACAGTGATCTGTCATGGTGCGTAAAGACAGGCTTTATGAAAAATCTCCATCAGGTGAAATATCTTATATACATTACAGAGGAATCAAGGCGATAACAACTGAATAACAGAGAAGAATTTAAACCAATCTCATATCCAACTGAAGCAATTTCCCAAGAAAGCAAGAACCTCATCCATCTGTGACCAGCCAGTCATTTTGAGTGAAATTACCAGCAAGGGAGTGCACCAAATGCTAACTATCCAGCCACAAGGTGAGTATGATCCTTAAAATTACTATGACATAATTGAAAGACTCCTGCAATCAGCACATCATCTCCGTCTTAATCAATTCCATAGCTATTAAAAACCAAAAAAGATACTGTATCCATATAAAAAACAATTTGTTTCCACATTGTCCAACTTACCGATGTGGATCATGATCAGAACCGGAGAAAACCTCAGTCTCAACAACCATCTTCACCAAATTGAATTTACCATTATCTTAAAGCTGTGAAAGGTAGCAGAGATCTATTGATCAAAGGCAAGGGAACTTCAAAATTTCATTTTTATTCACCCACAGTAAAATTTTTGATCATAAGAGAAAATAACTCTGGAAACTGAGAACGAGAAACATCAAGTCGTAAGATATGCCAGCCAAAAGTCCACATCAGGAGTCTTACAGAAGAATGGGGAGAGAAACAAGCTATAGAACTTGTGTGAACCCAGACAAGAAAGAACTCTGAAAGAAAAGCTTGTCCTTTGAATTCATGCTTATGCAGCAAGAATGAACCATTACTGATCACAGACACTCCATATCGAAATTGATGAGGTAAACTATGCCTTGACCAAACTCTGATCTGCAAAGGAAAGAGAACACCTGATTTTGTTCCCCTTAACTGAAAGATTACAGAGGTGGAAGACAAATTAGGAATCGATGTGCACACAACAAGAAAGAACATCACTGATCTCAGCCACTCCATATCAAGCTTGGCCAGGTATGATATTATTGCCTCGACCAAACTCTGATCTGCAAAGGGAACAGAACTAGATCTGATCTTTTTGATTAGCTAGAAAAAAAAAAAACAGACATAAGGACATGTTTATTTAAACCAATAACTGCCTAAAGTCCAAGAAGTAACAGCTCATCCAATTTCATAAAATTATCAACTCAGCCCACAGAAAATGCAATTGTCAAAGTCCACTAAAATTTTTCAACCCGTAAAAGAAGCCAATAAGGTTGCCAAAATTTAAATCAATCATTTATCCTGAAGAAAAGACTTCTAGATCAGCTCAACCACAAACGATGCAAGATAGATAGATCATTAGTCCTCCAAAAAGCCCAACTGTCATATTTTCATTACCTACAACATCCTCACAAAATGATCGCTCCAAGAAGAAATGAGCCACTGCCAATTCACGGAACAATGAATACCAGAATCAGCTTATAATATAATTAAACTTGGAAAGATCAATCAATGATAAATCAATCAATCAACAATGAGAGGAGCGCAAACCCTAATGATCTTCAAATTTGGAAAAGAACCTATACTGCAAGTTCCAAATAACATAGAGCCATCTAACAAGTCATTAATCTCATCTAATATAAGCACAAAAGAAACCTGACAAAATATCTTCAAATAAACAAAATTTAACAAATTGACACAAAATTCAAGTAGACGTTGAAAGGAAAAAGTCAGTAATAAATAACATGAAGGATAGTTCCATTCAAAGAAAAAGTCAAGACATACAAATCAAAAGTTTTCCCTCCAATCACGTGGAGAAAGGCTCTGATCTGCCAAAGGACAACTTATATCAGCTATCAGCCTACAATATTCATAAGGCCATCCAAAATCAATTGAAAAAGAGGAAAAAGAATCAAAAGTCAAGTGCCAACCAAAGTTAGATATGCCAAGAGTCTAACGTAAAAGCACCATGACAAATACATCCTGCATAAACTATTTGCATGATTTCCAAAAGTGATTCAATTAGCAATTACAATTCACATATGAGATAAGAATCAAGAGAAGCAAGCCAAAACTAATGTGGACTCAAGCTTTCCTGACCTGTAAACTCCAACAACAGAAGAAAGTAACAATTATTGACCTTCCAAAAACAACTTAATACTCAGATAAAAGTGCCAAGGAATTAAGAAAGTACTTCCAATCCACTAAGTACCAGAGCCATTAGAGAAGAAGTCCACTAAGTACCAAAGCCAGAATCTGCTCAGAAAACAACTAAATTGAACGACCAACCAATGAATTAATAAATGGTCGACAGAGGAAAGTAAACCCTAATGATGTTCATGACCATAGCAAAGTCCCAAAGAGGAAACGGAACAGAAGAAATCAAGCTTCTGCAACAAGCCAGACGTTTCTGAAATTAGACCAAGAAAGTGATCGGCTCATCATCCGTCATGAAATAGGAACAAAATAAGAAAGATTAAGAATGCAAATCGTGGTAGATATCAGGAGTATACATCATTTCAAAATAAGATGCTACCGGTATACCCTGAAGTAACACCAATTCTGTCAGCAATAAGCATTCACAGTCCCAATAACCAAAGAAAAACCCTACTGCCTAGACATTTATATGGCCAATAACATAGTCCAACTCAAACGACCTCTTGTACCTAAAGAACATGAGAAATCACCACTTGTTCTGTACCAAAAGAAAACACAGAAGTGGGGTAAGAAAAAGGTGAAACAAATGACGTAATGCCTGGAGACAGTGTTAGGATAGAAGAAGAACACGACATATAACTCTTATGTATGCTGTCTCCGCTATTTACCAGAGATATCCAATTAGTGATCCAAGCACACACAGAAGATTGAAGAGAAACAGGCCAGGACTTGTGTGGACCTTTTCATATAAGAAAGAACTCCGAAAGAAGAGCTTGTGTCCTATGAATTGATGCTTATGCAGCAAGACCAAACCATTACTGATCACAGCCACTTCATATCAAAATTGATGAGGTAAAGTATTGCCTCGACTGAACTCTAACCTGCCAAGGAAAGAGAACATCTGATCATTCCCGTTAACCAGAAGATAACAGAAGCGGAAGACAGATTAGGAATTGATGCACATGCAGCAAGAAAGAACATCACTGATCCCAGACGCTCCATATCGAACTGGGCCAGGAAAAGTATTGCCTTGACCAAACTCTGATCTGCGAAGGGAAGGAAACTAGATCTGATCTTTTGGATTAACTAGAAAATAACACAAGTAAAGGACAAGTTCCATTCAAACCAATGGCAGCCTAACATCCAAGAAGCAGGAGCTCATCCACTTTCAAACAATTAATTCTCCACTTAGCCCCACAGAAAACGAGACAAATCACCATGCCTCGACTGAACTCTAACCTGCCAAGGAAAGAGAACATCTGATCGTTCCCCCTAACCAGAAGACAACAGAAGCGGAAGATAACTAGAAAATAACACAAGTAAAGGACAAGTTCCATTCAAACCAATGGCAGCCTAACATCCAAGAAGCAGGAGCTCATCCACTTTCAAACAATTCTCCACTTAGCCCCACAGAAAAAGTGACAAATCACCATGCCTCAACTGAACTCTAACCTGCCAAGGAAGAGAACATCTTATCGTTCCCCTTAACTAGAAGATAACAGAAGCGGAAGACAGATTAGGAATTGATGCGTATGCAGCAAGAAAGAACATCACTGATCCCAGACACTCCGTATCGAACTGGTCCAAGTAAAGTATTGCCTTGACCAAACTTTGATCTGCGAAGGGAAGGAAACTAAGATCTGATCTTTTGGTTAACTAGAAAATAACACAAGTAAAGGACAAGTTCCATTCAAACCAATGGCAACCTAACATCCAAGAAGCAGGAGCTCATCCACTTTCAAACAATTCTCCACTTAGCCCCACAGAAAACGTGACAGATCACCATAAAAGACATAGCATAAACAAAATCAGGCCAATTAAACAATCAATTAAGAGACAAAGAAAAGAAGAAGGATCAAAAACCCTAATGATGCCCACAACATGGCAGAGTCCCAAGGCAGAAAACGTGGAGTTTCAGGAACGATGTCTCCTCTGAGGAGTACTTCACAAAGGGGGTCAGCTGAGTGAGGAACGCGTGCACAATCATAAATGCCCGATGAGACTGAAGGATGAGGACACGAGGGAGGGACTATTTCTAGGAAGGAGACACCGGCTTCCAAAATTCAATAAGATGAAGCGGTTCTTGATTGAATAGCGATCAGTTGGGGCACGCACACCTTGCAAAGAAAGAACCATCACAGATCATACATCGACCATTCCAAAGGAATGACAATCGGTTTTCTCATTAATTGGAAAATTATGGGACTGGGGAACAAATTTCATTCAAATTGAAACCATAGAACTTATCCAATTTCCGACAATCATCAGATTGCGACAGATCATGACTTGTCAAGTCCGGCAAGACGTCAACCTGTGAGAGAATCAGGACTAGACGATAATCAACTCCCCAAGATCAAAATACTAAAGAACAAATTCGCCTCAAAACCAGTAAAATTGCAGTATCACCGGTCTAAAATGTGATCATCATCTCAACCAAAGAAAAGATGGCAAAAGGATCAGCAGTCGTCCAAAAGCCCAAACACCCATGTTTTATGAAACAAGCTGACACCGTATTCATCGTCCTTGGCATCTTCAGACAAAAGGTTTTGCCCTGAGGGGAAAGAAGCCACTGCGAATTCACCAAATAACAAAATCCCAGAAGCACCTCGTAAAACAATTGCACGGAAAGACCGATCGGTCAATGTATCAATAAAGGATCAGAGGATGAGGAGCTAAACCAAACACTTCCCAAAGCGACATCCTCAGGCCTCAACAGATTATGATCCAAAAGGCAAGAAGCCACACTGCCAATTCACCGAATGACGAGAAATCCACACAATCAATCGTTCGATCGATGAATCCCTAAACGATCAAAAGGACGAGGCGTAAACGGAATAATACCGATAAATCATAGGCATCCAGGCGAAGCGAAACCCTCAAGAATCTCCGCGCAACAGGGGCTTTGGGTCTCTGCAACCAGCTTCACAAAATCAGACCGAGAAAAGCAATCGGCCCCCATCAACAATCAATCAATCAAAGAAACCGAAAACAAAAGAAGGAGAAGGGCCGACGGAGAACGCTAAATCGGGATCGCTACTCCTCTCGATTATATCGGCCATCAGAGGCCATGGGAAGAGAGGAGAGAGAGGAGCGGGCCACCAAAACCCCAAACGCGTGAGGAGGATGAGAGAAGAGAGGACGGTTATTTATACGGAAGTATCACCGACTTCGGGTCGACCGTTGGTAATATAAAAGATCCGAAGCAGGGTCGTGTGATTGGACGGCCGTGATCTGCTGGCGGTTCAACTTAGGAAAGTCGGTCAGCTGGCTAATTCCGACCGTTGCGTGAGACGCACGCGGCATCCTCGGTCTACTTCCGCGTGAAGGATCGGGATGAACGCTCGCTGTGAATCATCTTTGACCATGTGTGCTGACTTCTTCTTGCGACTTTCTTTTCGAAAATTTGCAGATAAAAAGAAATACTGTTTTGTTTTAAAAAATTTAGGGATAACGCTAGCCGATCTATTTTTATTTGAAAATCATATCGATCTAGTTACTTTAATTTAGCTGGAAACCGTCATCTACTTTTCACTAAAAAAGTATTTGAATTATAGCATTTTTATTTTATTTACTATTTTTAATTATTTAATTTGCTTTTTTAATTTAGTAACACTAGCCGATCAATTTTTATTTGAAATTTATATCGGTCCAGCTACTTTAATTTAGCTGGAAACCGTCATCTACTTTTACTAATAAAGTATTTGAATTTATTGGATTTTTATTTTATTTACTATTTTTAATTATTTAATTTTCTTTTTTTTGAATTTAGCAACACTAGCCGATCTATTTTTAATTGAAAATCATTTGAAAATCGGTCCAGCTATTTTAATTTAGCTGGAAACCGTCATCTACTTTTTACTAAAAAGTGTTTGAATTTATAGGATTTTTACATTTTTATTTTATTCACTATTTTTAATTATCTAATTTTCTTTTTAATTTAATTTGAAATTTTTATCCAATTAACGTAAAACTTAAAATGGGTGTGAGTTTTCTTAAAATATTATTGGATTTTAGCAATACGGGGCAGATCGAGTATGGATCATGCTGGATATAGGTCACTAAATTTAACTATATAAATATGAGTCAAAATGAGTTAAATGGATTAATATGGATCGAACTATTTTCGATCCGATCCACTCATTTGACAGGTCTAACTTCTTAGAAGTGACACTCATTGTCCATGAACCATTCCATTATGATTTCTTTGATTTGAGGCCGCCAACATTACCAAAATGAGCTTTTCTTATGGGAAAAGAATTATGTATGCTATCTACATATGTCTCTCTACTCACTACTCAAGCTCGAGTAAGTAGCATTCCTAGTGGCTCGCTACTTGAGCTTGTGGTGGCCATGGTCACCAAATTAGAATGGCGCAAATTATTGTTGAGTGAACCTCATCGAATCGGCAATCGGCGAGGGACGTTGTTGATGTCGATAGGATGGTCATATTTAACTTTCACTGACCCATATATGACCCATTTAATTAAAAAGTGGGTCATAAGGAGACAAAGGTAAAGGCTAGTGGTGGGATGGGCGTTATTGATGTCGATAGGATGGTCTAAGGAGACAAAGGTAACACCGGTATGGGCGAGAGGGTTTATATGTGCATGAATTTTTTTCATGTTGCCAATTTGGTACATGTCACCACATGGAAATATCGAATTGGTCATAATATGATACATGCACTTTATCATCCATGATAGCAGTCTGATAGTCCATGTTTGAAAAAATATTTATAAGAGAAACTTCAAAATATTTATATCAAAAACTATCGGTCCGGTCCCCACCTTAGAAACGGGAACTGGACCAATCGGCCACCAGTTCCAAGAATGGGAACCGAGAACCGGATCAAGCTGGCTATGGGAACCACCCAAACAAAGGTCCCGGTCGATTTGGGCAGTTCCCGGGTTGGGCGATTCTCGTTGCACACCCCTAGATTAAATGGGTGAGAATGGATTTTTTTAAATTGAATTAAATATTAATGTATTCCGGTGCTATGAGTTTGGTCAAGTATGGGTCAGGTATAAATTGGGTCGAGCATGAGTTATCAAATTTACATTGCATGAAAATGGGTTAAAACGAGTTAAATTGATCAATATAAGTTGAACCATTTTTCGACCTGATCCAAACCTGACCCGACCCATCCATTTGAGATCCCTCCATATTCGGTAGCTTCTTCAACAATAGATGGTATTTTTTTTTTCAACCGTAAACCAACTAAAATTAGGTGGCTTCTTCGATTCACGAAAAAGTCAAGATTCTTTGATTTTTAACTTGTTATTTTGATTTACTTTGCCCTTATGCAAGAGACTTGTATTCACGAAGCATCTTTTAAGTGAATGATACTTTTCTTTCAGTCAAAAAAAACACTTGTTATTTTGTCCACATTTTGTTATAATTTCTACACAAAAATATCATAATATTAAAAAATTTAAATAAGATCCTACAAGCAAATGAGTGGGATTTGTCATTATTTGATAGGGAAAATGCTATTAAAAACTCTAAATTATATTCAATGTGACACATTTATTCTTAACGTTTTTGTAATATCAAAAATCTGCAATTATATCCACGTGACATATCTACCTTAAACTTTTACTTGTGACATAAAAACTTAAAACTAGTACTTATGTGACACTTCTACCTAATTAAAATGATATTCCAGCCAAAACGATGCCATTTTTATTTTACTTGAGTCAACATCGCTATTATGTCAAAACCGTCTATCTTTCGTCGTTCATGTAAATGGATTTTTAATGGTGTTTTTTGTCGGAATTTTGATGGAAGGTAAATATGCTATATGGGTAAATATTCCACTTCCTTTCTCACCTTTTCTGACGGAGACTTTAGTTCATTTATGGTAGTTTTACTGATTTTTTCTTTGGATTTAATCATACCACTCCACGGGGGTCAGGCTGTGAACGAACGAAGCTCCTCGTCGGCCTCGCTTCTCCTCTTTCGTTTTTTGTGAGGGGGATGGGGTGCGCTGAACTTTACGGGCCCCGGTCGCCTGTGGCCACTTGCAGCCATCGGGTGCGTACGACCGCGACTTTAAATGCTTTACTGATTTTTTTTTCGCCTTGGAGATGATGTATGTAAAAGTTGAAATTTGAATGAATAAAAGGGAAATTACACCATTCATTTTTACTGTTCTGTCTTTGTCTCTCTATGTTTGAGTTGATTCTCTAGGATTGACACTTTTATCGTAATCTTTTTCCCATTCTCGTGTGTCAAGATGTCGAAGGTCAAGCGTGAATAAATTCGGAGTTCCTCTCATTGTGAGTGTCCTTATGGATGCGCTTAGATAAGTGCAGAACTTGGCGACACGATTGGTTGTGAGGATGGCATAGTTCAATCTCATTGCTTGGATGATTTCACAAAGGAGAATGCCATTAGCCCTCTACTATTGTCAATGTTACGAGTCTAGTCTAGAGAGAGCCTCACACATATGGAACAATAGAAATGAGAATCGAAGGAAGTCGTCGTTAATCAATAGAAGAGCCTATTCCATGCAATTGAACTTATTTGGAACCTATTTGGAATTAGTCACTATCATTCACTAGTACCACTATTGTCACTCAAATTATTACCATAAAGGAAGAGACTACCCTCCTCTCCTGCTCGATAAGTTGGCCTCTTGTAGTGACTGTTCCTTGAAAGGATCCCCGGGAATCATACGCCACCTGGTGTTTCGTCCTCCATATTAACCACGACCCGCGGGATGGAATCGTTTTCCTCCACAGCTGGTGAGGGACGTCCAGATCACAGAAACCTGATGATATCATTGTAACTAGGCGATTGCAACAATTTTCCGATTCTTCTGGAAATACCCCTCGATGGCCTTTCCCTTGAAGTTGGTTGCTGTCCATTGTGCGCGCATTGATCACAGCATAATTTCCAATTTAATGCCCTCATCTTAGCAAGTCTCCAGTTCTAGCCATGAAGGTTTTCCAAGAGGGCTGCCTTCTCCTGCTTTCCACAGTGCATAGATGTAATTTTAACCATGTATTTGCTCGACCCGTTTAAAGCCTCTAAAAATCGACTATGAGTTTAAGACAGGGCAAATGTATGAACAACATCCTTGAGTTCTTCCACGAAACTAAAAGTTCAAATTTTGACAACAGATTCTAGAAACAGAGAAATCAAATTGGAGCGATGCATGAAATGTGAATGATGACCGACGAGCTCGCTCAAATTCTAATCTAAACAAAGTGGATTCCAATGAACATCAACTAAGGAGCTCCTCGATTCATGCCCTCCGAGACGCTCACCCCACTGGCAGCCGGGGCGGCGGCGGCGGCGGCGGAGGAGGCAGGATCGAGGGCCTCATAGTGGCACCGCTTGTGCCGGCTGAGAGCCTAAATGATGGGGAAGCTCTTGAGGCAGATCGAGCACACGCCAGAGGAGGGGGTCGCCGCGGAGGTCGAGGTGGTTAGCTGTTCATCCGCGCCGGCGAAGAGAGAGCGTGCTAAGAAGAAAGAAGAGAGATAGCGCGTGTAGTGAGGGGAGAGAGAGAGAGAAAAGTTAGCCTGAAAATTGGGAGAAAATATTGGTTGAGTAGAATACTCCACATAGGATTATGCAGCTCACCATTCAGCGATGAACACATGTCCGCCCAGATCCACAATCCAAATTTAATGCACTACAAACCCTCTCTCTCCTCTTTCTCTCTGTCAATTCGAGCCCACGGTAGTAGACGCTCTCTCTCCTCTCTCTCCCCACCTTTGTTTCTCTTCCGTTCAGTTGCAAAGGAAAAAAAATTGCTCTGTTCCACCACAGCGTGGTCATGGTCCATGAGCAGAGGGGCACTTTGCAGAAAAAAGAGAGAGAGCAGAGCAGATGTTGCGAAGAGTGAGGGAAAGACGCGACGACGAAGCTTGGGGAGGCAACGGCGGAGGTCGTGTCGACCTTGGCGTTCACGAGCAAGGTGTGCTTCACGGTGGGGAGAGAGAGAGTGGAGCAGAGGTGGGGCTCGGGGAAGCGATGGCGGAGGCAACCGATGGAGGTGTGTCTGTTGGCATCATGGTTTGCTAGCACAGAGGGCTTCGCGAAGGATAGAGAGAGAGCACAACGAAGTGATTTTTTTTTCAATGAGGAAAGAGAAACGAGAGAGGAGAGAGAGGGTATGTTGTTGTGGGCCCAATCTATAGAGAGAAAGAGGAGAGAGAGAGGGTTTGCAGTGCATTAAATTTGGATTGTGGGCCTGGGCGAACACATGCCCATCGTTGAATGGTGAATTGCATGGTCCTACATGGAGTATTCCACCCAACCAATATTTTCGCTCTATTTAGAGCTCACCTGCTCTTCTCTTTGCTTTCCACCTCAAGAGCTTCCCCATCGGCCATGCTCTTAGCCGGCACAAGCGGTGCCACTATGAGGCCTCCTTTGCCCCCGTCGCCGCCGCCCCGGCTGCTAGTGGGGTGAGCTCCTCGGAAGGCGTGGGGTCCACACACACACAGAGCCAAGGGCACCGCGAGTTTGATCTGAACATCTCGGCATTCTCCCCCAGGTTGGCGGTCTCCTGTAGTGTGGACAACGAGGTGGAGAGCCCGCACGCCTTCGAGAAGCCCCAGTTGGTGGTGCCGGTGAAGACGGACCCAACCTGAAATGGGTCGGATCGAAAAAGCACAGAAACCCACACAAAAAATTGGCGATCAAAATCGAAACCGGAACTCAGTCAAGTCAAATAGGAATAAAGAAATACTAGAAATGATTGTTTTTGTTCGTCTCTTCTTGTTTGCTGGGCGATGAATTCAATTCATTTTTCACATCATTTCTACGACGAAGAGTGAGAGTCGGAGAGACAGTGTGTGCAAGGGAGAGGGGAGAGAGAGGAGAAAGAGCACGTGCAGGGGAGGCAGAAGAGAGAGTGTTCTCGTTTTGAGGTGTCTTTTTATTTGACACACTGGCATTTCTCACTTATCCAATATTTTCTCGAGTATAAGAAATCCCTACAAGTCGACTGTCAAAACTTACACGTCATTTTTTGACCTCTTAATTATGGCTAAGAATTTATTAAATAAGAAAAAAAAGAAAAAGAGAAACACACATGTCAGTTTTTTATATTCACACGATCACACGATAGCGTTGTGTCCACTGCGTTCGGGACTCTTGTTGGTGGTAACTCTGACGTCCGAGCAGCGATGTCTACATCGCCGGATGCTGGATTTAGTCAACGCCGCCCTCCACCCCCAAATCGATTCCCTCTCTAGATGAGAGAGTCAACATACTTAATTCCGACATCTTCAACATGGTGCTTGCTGAAACGGCGAGCGGTAGTTTCTCAGGGGGTGTCAATCACTCGCTCTTTCCAGCTGGAAGCGATAAAAAACATGAAGGGAATTCGGGAGTTTTGGATGACCGCTGTTGAAAGAGTTCGATACGTCTTCCGTTGGTTTTCTTCATTCTCATGGATTCGAGTTCGTCCATTTTGCTATCGTTGTGTAGGATCTTGAGAGCTATTATACGAATCCACCGGCATTTTGAGATTTTGATGAGCTCGCTCATCGGTAGATTCTTTTAAGAAGAGTCACTTGGGATGATGACATGGAAATTCATCTTCAAAAACAACCTCTCATATCTGAAATTTAAAAAAAAAAAAAGGAGCTAGAGTAATGACATGAAAATACCACGTAAGATAATTAGAGGCGATTTTGGACAATGGATTAAAAATTTGTGGTTTTTTTATGGATTTGTAGTAGAATTGGACTGAACTTAAATTGTAAGATTTTTATGGGGCCAAAAAAGTTGACGGCAGAATTGGGTTTTTCTGGTAAAATCGGGATTGAAGCTAAAATTTTTGTTTCTGTTTTTGGTATTAGGCCAGAGCCAGTTTTCACACGGCAGAGTTCTTTTTCCTCCTTTTCAGTCCTTTTTCACAGAGATTGTGCCGCAGTCAGGTACATGCTTTTCCAAGGCATGTTCTGGCCATGCTTCGTTGACGAGTCCGCTCATCCGTCGCCCCCGCGATAACGACGACTGAAGATAGCACTCCAGGACGCATGTCGGGAACAACCTGCTCTCATCAACGGTACCAATAAAAAAAACATTATCAACAGATTTCTTTTCCGCCAGCTTCAGCACAACCTTAGCGGCACGTCGAGCTCCACGGTCAATTTCCAAATTCCATGATCCGCGATAAGTCGCATAACCCACCTCGGAAAGCCCACGATAGATGACGTTTAACCGATGATTCAGGCAAAGCCACAAACCCACCCATCGACCCTCGTGATCACGAAGAACACACCCAGCAACCCCTCTTGCGAAATTCGTTCGCGTGATGTGGAACCGTGTTTGTTTTCAAATATGAAAGGACGGTTTTTACTAACAACAGACGATGACATAATCGATCAAGGAAGGTTAGAGTTCGGGAGTTTCGCCTGCTCCAGAGTCGTACTTCTTAAACACTAAAAATAACATTGTCGAACAAATCTATTCCCGGTGAAAAAATGCGATATATGGATACACGCCATTTTCGTGCAGTGACAGATGCACAAGTTGGATGAGAGCTTCCACGGCCGGTTGACCAAAACGAGGATCCCAAATTGCATGAGCAAAACCTTGTAGTGTACCTTTTTCTCTGCACACTACAAATGGAGGGGACACCCACCTATTTCTGAACGGTACAAGAGATGTGGTACCAATAGAACATCCAGAATACAGCGATGCAGCGGACCCGACTAATTTGCAATTATCACACCAACAACCCACCACGCAGAGATGCTGGCTTTTGTATGGGTTGGACAGGTCAGTCCATGGCCAGAATCAAATGTCACTCGCCACCAACAACTGGCATGAGGAAACAAGGAATTGGTCCGATTTGGTACAGAACCGACTGCATTATTGGTTGGAACTAAATTAAACTGTTGTCGAGTCTCAGCCCAATCACGATTGTGCCAACCAAAATGAGGAACCAACCATCAGCACCAGAAGAGAAGCATGCATCATCACACCGTTCAAGCTTTGTCAATGCCCAAATTCGAGCAAATCCAACGCAGGCAATGAAAAACAGCTTATCATATGAATATAGACATATATTCATGCCTTCAATTTCACTTACCTGCGCATAAGAGAACTCACCCTCTTGGGATTCCTGTTGGAGTGGAGAAAAATGAAGGCCGCAAGACATCTGTTGGCCCATGCAAAGATCAAGTTCCATCAGACAAAAGTAACCATAAAGGCATGAAAAATGTCTTTCAAATTTCCATCCACTGTCCTGCAAATGTGTATTTGATGATTGATTTTTACAGTTTTTACCTAAGACCCCTAACCTATCTGTGCTTATAAAACCAACGTATTCCTTCCAGGTGACCCACTAATGAAAAAACATAGAATGCAATTCGGGAAGTTCAGGGCAAGTATGATTGTATGCGATGAGAATGGATATCAGGATGATACATCTTGATTTGGTACACGGCCTTGGAAATTAACTCCCTCAATTCAAGATTCTGCCCAGTAATGGAACAATCTACTCCCTCAAGCGCAGTCAAGACCCTAGCTCTTTCTAGAGTCTCATTATCTCCAGCATGAATTGCGAGGTAGCAGAGGAGGATCAGAGCATGCAACAGAGCTCGTTCATTGCCCCTCAAAAGTCTCATGAGAGGAGGAACTGCATTGAACTCAACTATTGTCTTTGAATGTGTTGTGCAGAGATAATTATCAGGACAAGCAAACTTCACCAGAGCAATGGCAGCTTCAGTTGCCACATCTTCGTCTCTGTGGCTCAGTAGGATTACTAGCGGCTGAATTACTCTGGTTTCTCTTGCTGGAAACGTCCTGGCCAATGAACCAATGGACCTTATGGCAGGAATTTGCAATGATGGACGGTCTATTTCCTTGACTATCCTCAAAAGCTGATCCACAACAGCCTTAGCAGCCGGCGAACTCGTCTTAAAAGCCGCACGCCTAAGATCACTGTTCAGTTCTGCAGCTGCAGTTATCTCCATCAATGTCATCAAACAATTGTACTGCAAGGTGTCACGCTCTTTCTCGACCAACTTTGCCAAACAAAGCAATCCTTTTGTCTCAGTTATTCTCATACTGTTGGGAACATTCCCCTTTGCCAGCATCCACAAAGCCTCCGCACAAGTACATTTCAGTTTAAGCTTAATCTCAGGCGTCTCACCCTCTCTTTCCTTCCTGTGACCCCCCAATCTGTTAAAGCCTTCAGATAATGAGCGTGAATGAGAGCTCGATTGAGGGAGATGGCTGTTGGGTTTTGCCAAAGCAAATTTACCCTTTTCCTTGTTCAATTGAACAATCGAATGTATACTTTGCTTACCCACATGAACTTTCATATCATCCTCCATAAATGTCTCAAATGACAACATTGACACCAGAGGGCTAATGGCATTTTCCCTTGCAAAATCATCCTGAGCGACGGGGTCCAACTCTGCCATCCTCGCAACCAGGCGGGCCACATGTATCTGCACCCGCATAGGCGCATCCCTGAGGACCTTCACGATGAGAGGAACGCCGAGCTCACTCACGATGACCCTGACTCTCTCTTGATCATTGGCCAGGTTGAAAAGCACAATAGCAGCAGCAATTTGCGCTTCCGGGGCTGCAGCCTCCTTCAAGAGCTTCAACAAAGGAGGAACCCCACCTTCCTCCACGATAATCTTCTTGTTACGGTCATTATCCTTCACAAGCGAAGCTAATTCATTGGCAGCCTCAATTCGGTCCGACAATTCCCCCATATAAATAGAAGCAATATAGGACCAAACCCAGGCCATAATCGGATCATTACTGGCGATCGGTGGCAAAGAGAGCACAATCCCGCCACCGCCAGGCGCATCAGAGTCAAAAACACTCAACAACCACTTCATATCCCCAACAGAGGCCTCTAGCAGGCTCAACACCTTCCTAAAATCCTGGACGCTAGTGATCGTAACCAAGCGGCGAATTAGGTTTTGGCGCTTACACTTACGCGCGAGGCCCAGGGCCCGCTCCAGGCTCCTGGCGACTTCCGCGGCGACCCGCCGGACAGGGCGCTCGTAGAGCGGCGTTGCCTTCGAGGTCGCGAGCCGGGCCAGCGTCCGGAGCATCTGCAAGAGCCGCTCCACCTGCTTCCCCACCTCCGCGCACTCGAGCTTGAACGATTTGGCCTCCTCGGCCGCCGCGCGGACCCGCTCCGACAGGAGTATCGGCTGCGACAGCGCGTCCTCGACGCGGCCCTCCCGCGGCTGCTCCTCCCCCGCCGCCGCCGCCGCCTTCGGCTCGGCGATCCTCGGCGGCTGCAGATTCATCCGCACCACGGACCGATCACGGAAGACGACC
Organism: Corymbia calophylla; assembly: GCA_014182845.1. Classification (NCBI taxonomy): domain Eukaryota; kingdom Viridiplantae; phylum Streptophyta; class Magnoliopsida; order Myrtales; family Myrtaceae; genus Corymbia; species Corymbia calophylla. The sequence continues at coordinate 17,490,385 of CM024700.1, read as the reverse complement.
GGAGGCTTCGGATTCGTCGGAGCGGCGCGCACGAGCGACAGCTTCTGGCGAAGGGGGGCGTTGGTGGAGAGCCAATCCGATCGGCGCACGTCTCGTCTTCCGCACGTCTTTCTAGTGAGAGAAACCGCGACTGTCTTCTTCGCGCGTAGAGAGAGAGAGAGAGGAGCTGAGTCAACCTTCGTCTGTAATTTCCATGGACTCTTCCTCCTGCTGGTGCAAGCGGAATTTCTGGTATACGTTACTCGTGATTTTGGGAACGAAGGAAAGCGATGGACCCGCACGCGCCCGGGGGAGCGCGTGGGGCAAGGGAGCTCCTTCTTGCGTGATTTTTTTATCTTATTTTCTTTTCGTTTGTGGCTGGGTAATCCCTGTTTCCTTTTTTCTTTAATATTATTCGCCAATTAAAAATGTGTTCATTTCGCCTTCCCCCACTCCATACGTTGTACGAAACCCAAATATAAAAAAGAAAAATATTTAATATGCGGAACAAATATTCTCCAGCTTGTTCTGGAAGTTTCTGCACGTCTGAATTATATCTATTGAAGATATCACCATGGAAAAATCTTAAATTAATGTATTTATAATAAATTTATTTTAAAATTAATTTTTTGATTGCCAAAAATCTTAAAGTTATATAATTGTATAAATTTATCCATTAATTTTTTGGTCACTAAAAATTTCAAATTGAACAATTTTATTATACGTTAATTTTTTTTAAATTAAATTGATATCAAGACTCGTTAAATGGGTGTCATTACTCTCGAAATACTTGGGAGGGAATAAGGTCCAATTCAAAAGTAGGTAGTTTCTCTTGTGGGTTTTAGCAATCTGATCTACTATATAGTTGGCCTCTTTAAAATAATGCACAATTTGGATACCAGACAAAGACGACATCTCATCTTTGCACTTCAACACAAGCGTGTGAAATTACCAACTCAGCTTACCTAGACTGTTAAAGGCATTGACTAAGTCATCTTTGCTAAGTGAATTTCCAAACAAAAAAAATTGATATCAGAAAAAATCACGAATCAATATATCTAGGACAAACGAATGGTAAAATCTCAAATTAGCACACCCGTTAACTGTTACGTATCATCTAACTTAGAAACTTAATGGAAAAATTTAACGAAAATTAAATGATGGTAAATTTATCATAAGTATATTAATTTAAGGTTTTTGGTGATTAAAAAATCAGTTTTGAATAAATTTGTAAAGGTGTATCAATTTCAAATTTTCATGATATTAACTCTATTTATTATATGTGGCTCACTTCAGTGTTGAAATTTTTTTAACAATTATTTAAATATCATGCATTCAAAGAAAAATCGATCACTTTAATAATTCAAATAACAAAATATCTAACCTACCTTATCAAATATCACTTAAATGGAACTCCTAAAACGTTTCAGTATTTAATCAATCGTTAATAAAGTATTAGTGCTACAGTAATCATCGTTCAAATTATGGCACAAGACATTATATAATTATAGGACTCAATCGTACATTCACGATAAGTTTTAGAATTTCGATATGTTTTTTGAAAATTTTAAGACTTCGTATTTTCATGACAAGTTTTAGGATTTTATTGTATTTTTTAAAAGTTTTAGGACTCAATTGCATTTTTCATAATAAGTGTTAAAACTTTTACTGCTTTTATCCCTATTTACCTTGTGATTTTTACTTTTGGCATGCTTTGTCTTTTTATCAAATTTCTAATTTAAAAAAGTTTGTAGCAGCTCGGGATCTCGCAAAGTTGAGGTTGCCATGTCTAGTAGCACTTTTGGCCCCTAAAATCCTGATCCCAAATTTGAATAAAACATGGGATGGGATATAATTCTTAACTCATATATCATATTAGGATAGTCGCCACTGATCCATTTAGATGAAATAAGGTTAATTAGACACCCAAAATGCCTACATGATGGCGGGAAAATCCACAAGCTAGGTGCTCGTGTGAAGGAACTAGTCAAATGAAAATCTAAGATCTTTAGTCACAGGGATTCGGTCACCCGTAGAACAAGATTAGTATCCCACGATATGTTTTTGGAACTGGAGCTCTGTTTTTTCTGGTCAAGTCCCAAAACATTCATCAATTGATGGCATACATAATATTTTTATTTTTAAATCTTCAAAATCTCGCGAAGACACACTTGTTCGACTTGGTTGTTGATTAATGGGGCTATTTCTTGGGAATAATCACGTAATTTTTTTTGTACGTGAAAGTATGCGTACATCAATCAAAGTGCAAAATTCAATCATAAATTATAAGAATTGTGTAACATGACGATAATTACTTGCAATAAAACATGCCAAACCAAATACAATATATAATGATGAAATGACATGACAATGGTAATAAGTAACATAACCAGACAAATCGAATGTAAAATATAGCGATGAAATGACATCACATCACAATGACCACATTACTAAAATATAACGATGAAATGGCATTACTTGGCAATTAACGCATTCGACTTGCAAGGCAAATTTGATATAGAAAATAATAGAGAAATTACAAAACGTGGCAATAATGACATGTAACATGAAATATGAACTTTGATGCAAAATATAATAATGAGATAATGGCACGGCAATAAGTGCATGTAATATGATTCGACAAACTTTGACGCATAACACGATGACGGGATGTGCAAACTACAATATGTGAGGAGTCCTTTAATCAATTTGCAGCTTTGAAATCTTTTCTTTTTTTTAAATCATTCTTTCAAAGTCAAATCGAGAAATGAAAAATCACATGCACGAGACCTCAGTTTATGATTAATGATCAGATGGCTATTAATGTTTGAGTTCTAGCCTCATTGTCATAACCTATCCTATACTCAAATTCAATGGGTGGTCTATCCCCTTCAATATCAACAGAAGCTTCCTTTCTATTGTGTCTCCATTAGAGCCAGCATGCAATGGGCTAATTGTAGACTTTAAAGAGTCGTTATGACGGCCAACTAATATGCCTAATTTCTAGCGAAGTAATGTCTCGTATAGCCCGAAATCTTGTTTCGATACTACGACGGCTTAAGGGCATTTGTTTTCGGGCAACACGACAATATATCCTAAGCTTTTGAGTTTTCATTTTGATATCACGACAGCCTAAGAACATGTTTTTTTTGTTTTTTAAATTGGCGGTACAACGAAGTATTGAAATTCTTCTACTCCAAACAAACATTACAATGTCCTAGCATAAAATTTCTATAACAACCCTTTTTGTCTAAATTCTTATCTGGCTACATTTACTCCAAATTGATGCACTTGTATTATATTTACCCCAAATTAATATTTCTGTTACAAAAAATCTCAAACCGGTATACTTGTGCTACATTTATTCTAAAAAAATCCCAAAGTTACCATGATTTTGGGTAAATATGACACGGGTATATTAGTTTAGGATAAATGTAGCACATATATACCGATTTGGAGTTTTTAGTGGTATTAAATCAAAATATAAGCACAATTTTGCATTAAAATTGTACCAACTTCACGTTATCGATTTAAGTACTACAATAAAATCAATAACGGGATATCAAAATATAGATTAATTTATTATAACTTGATTGCAATTTTTGTACGTTCAATTTTTGTTTTTTAATCCTGTTAGTATAAAGATGCAAATAAGCTCAAAAAGAGAGAAGAATTTGAAGTACAAGTATTTTTATATAAGAAAACAAGTTGATTACCATTCCACTTTATTTCAAATGTGGGGTTTGACTCATAAATTTTGTAAAGAGGTAAAACAAAAGCCAAAGAGAAAGAGGAGTCGGAATAAAATAGACAAAAAAAAGAGTCGCCCATGACACGTACCATCTTAAATTCAATAAACTTGACAAAATAGATCATCGAACGCATCACACATCAATCAATCATTCATTAAAATCAGGTTCCGTTAGCATATTTCGATCGCTGCATTGATTTAGCAAGGTTTATGACAGAATTTGCAATAGAAAGTATAATTAGGAATCAATTCGATTGACCATTTAAGAAAAAAGGCATGAAATAGTCTCCAAATCCAAAATCAATTATCCATGGCTAAAGTGATTAATTCTTCTGGTTGTGTCCATATTCCTGCGTTATTCAAACACTTAACTTCAATCATTTGCATAAGTGGAACATGGCAATTACTCCAATCTAATAACTCAAGTATGGCCTTTAATGTAAAATCGATTCTTATTTTTACGGTTAATCATGCCACAAGTACCTGAATTGTAATAGTAGGACATTATGAATAGCTCAAATAAGTACCCAAAAATCTCCATCTTTGGCAAGATTACTCTTCCTCGCCCTAATTCGTTTCCCTCTCCCATCTTTGGCAAGGGTCATCAACCTTTGCCTAGGTGTCAATGATCTCGTTGGCTATTGCCACCTCCCTATCGGTGATGTGGAGGTGGCCATGGGCGGGAGAGTTTGCTAGTTGACGATGTTAGGTTATTATTTGGAATAATTATAATTACTTTAGATTCTTATTTGAGAAAATTATAGCATTTTAGACCTTATGTAGAATTTTTCATAAAGAAAAATAAATCCATTTTAACTATTGTGTAAATGGTAGATCATATAGCCGTTAACCTTTGCCAAATGTTCACAATTTTTCTTTTCGGCAAAACCAAGCCCTTATTTTCTTTGTTCATATCGGTTGTTGAGATTATATGGCGGCCTAATTTCACCCTCTCTTTCCTATTGCTCCTCATCCTTCTCTTTAAATTTTTTCCTGCATTGCTTATGAAATGAAAGAGTAAAAATAATCTTATCATCTACGAAAATATTTAAACAATAAATTATTATCGACCATAAAAATATTTTTTATCAATTGTTTTAAGTAAAGTAAAATTCTTTTAAGAAAATTCTTTTTCAAATTGTTATTTTTTAGCGTGGCCTCAAGAAAAATCCGACCGCCGTCGCTCAAAATCATTCTTTTCTTCCCCCGAAGCACCGAATGGTCGCGAGGCTCTCTCCTCTCCGAAACCAAAAGCCACCTCCGTCTCCTCCATCTTCGCGCTCTCTCTCTCTCTCTCTCTCTCTCTCATTCCTTCACCGCCATTTCCCACCGCCATGGCCGGGCCGCGCCTCCTCTCCCACACGCAACCGCCTCCGTGCCTCCTCCTCTCCGCCTCCCTCCCCCGCGCCCGCCTGCCCGGCGCCGTCGCCGGCGCCGTCGCCGCTCGCCCCCGCGCGAGCCTCCGCATCGCGTCCTCCGGCGCCCCGCGGCGGGCCCGCCCCTCCCCGCCGAAGTCCTCGTCGATCAACGGCGCCGTCGCGCAGGAGCACCCGGAGCAGCCGTTGCTCGGGGCCGGCGGCGGGGTTGGGGGCGATGCCGGGGCGTTCCAGAAGCTCCGGGGGTGGGTGGAGTCCGTCCGGTCGGTGCTGCCCGGCGGGAGGTGGTGGGACCTGTCGGAGGACGTGGAGGTGAAGATGCTGGCGAAGCCGGTCACGGTGTGGCGTGCGCTGACTAGGATGTGGGAATTGGTCGCCAGGGACCGGTGGATCATTTTCGCCGCCTTCTCCACCCTCATTATCGCCGCGGTTTGTGATTGTTTTCTGGGTCATTCTTTCGCTAGGATTCCCGCTTTAGTCCTTTGAGTTCTCTATTACTAGGTTGTGTTGGAGCTCTTGTGCAATTCGTTTGTTCATTTGTTGTTGGGTGTGATTTGTTGCATTTTGTTTTTACATAATTCTGCCGCTGCATTTCTATAGCAGCATGATAGGGATGACTTCCATGTCAAGCTCATAAGTTCAGATACATGATTGCTGTGCGGTTATCTATTGCATTATGCTTGGGATGCTTTCAGCATTGGGGAAGCAATTGAATAGCGTTTGAATTTGGCGGTAGTCATGTATGATGACCATTCTTGGATAAGGCCATCTTTAGTTTATGGAAGTGCATCAACTTGTCATTAGCAAAGAAAGAAGATAATTGTACTGAGTTTGAGTGAGGGAAATCAGATAGCTTTATTCACTGTGGAGCTCAGTACAATTTTGGATGGTATAGTGTGGAATAGGAACTTCTGATCGCATGCTATTAATGGACTTGGGGACTGCAAATTGCTGTTTTAGGTGAGATAGGAAAACTGCAGCGTCTCATTAGAATCCTGAATCTTCTTCATGTAATAAGTTTCTTCTCTTGAGATTCACCTAAAACCTATTGATAGCTTAATATTGCACTGAAAGTAGATAATTCTAACTTATTACAGATTTTGGGTACTTATTTGAGCTATTCATAATGTCCTACTATTACTGAGAAAAAAGAAAAAACTTGGCCTATCTAATAGCCGGTCACAAGAGGGCCAAAAGAAATAGAAACATGTGTTATGGAAAGAGACAAGAGAATGGCCAACAGCCCTTTCTTGCTTTTTTGCTTGAGGGGTTGGGCGATAGTTCCAGCCCCTTCACTGCCAGGAATGTTAGACCAATAAGCACACTTAAGTCTTTGGGATTTAAGTGGTGGCTACTGTCACTGAATTTACTAGTAATCTGGTGTTGGTGTACTATATCCTTCAGTTTGTTTTAGATACCACAGAAACCAAAACAAACTAATTCTTGGTTTTATTTACTTTGTTCCATTTTAATGATTTGCTTTTCCTCTTTCCAGCTTTCAGAGATCTCTATACCACATTACTTGACAGCATCAATATTCTCGGCACAGAGTGGGAACACCGCAGTGTTTCATCAGAATGTGTGTCTCCTGGTTCTTCTGTGCATCAGTGCGGGAATTTGCAGGTTGAAATCTTGTATGGACAAAACTCCCTTCTCCTCTAAGTTGCTAACTGTAGAACGTTTTTTCTCCATTCTTTGATAGTCTTTTCCTAATGTCCAAGTTTTAGTTTCCATAATACTATGCCATATTTGAATTCTCTGATTGACAATATATGTCGACATGTTGTATTATGGATAGGATGTTTAGCTGAGGGCATTTCTTAGTGCAGGTTATGTTTTGCATTTGATTTGATGTTAACAATGAACAAGTTGCTTTATTTTCTGGTGAACCTTTTGATCTGAAGTATCTCGAATCCCCAGATTTTGAGGGAGATTTTTGACCTCATGCTCTGTTCATTTGATGAACAGTGGTGTACGTGGTTGCTGTTTCGGCATTGCAAATATGATCCTTGTGAGTTTCCAATTTATTTTGTCATTATAAAAATGACAAGTTGCCACAATTGAGTTGATTCCAAGGCTGTCTTATATGAAATATTTGCTCATTGATAGTTACACGTTGCTATCCCTTTGGACATTGTTCGTCAAGTTTTGATGGAAAAATAATTGATAATGCTAGATTCATGCAGCTCTCTCCACTGGACGTAGTGGATGCTCATGATGCATGGAATGTTTTAACCTAGCATAGTTCCTTTTTAAAATAACTGTTCATTGATAGTTACACATTGCTATACCTTTGGACATTGTCAGGTTTTCTTGGAAAAATAATGACTAAAGCTAGATTCATGCAGCTTTCCACTGGATGTAATGCATATTCATGATGCACAGAATGTTTTCTAGCATGGTTCCTTGTTAAATAATTTGAGTTAATTTATTTTCTTCTCAATCTCTTTGGAGCTGTTGAAGCACCTAACTGATACATCTACATACATGGACTCAGTTATTAGAGATGGAAAAAGTTTCTTAACTGTATTGCATCCAGATGGCTGATTTTGATAATTGGCCCTTGAAATAGCTAAAAAGATGGATTTCTCAATTTTTTTACTTCTTGATTTTCACTTTCTTTCTATCTTTTAGTTGAATTTATTGTATTATCTACAGATATGATGATGAATGGATTTATGGCACAGAGCATAACACGACCATGTAAACAACTCAATTAGCGAGACAGTGCTTGGAGTTGGTTGTTGTTTTCTAATGGTTGAGGAAAAACACATCGCCTTTAAATGTGGATATTACATGACCTACAAAAGCCATTTTTGCTGCTTGTTTAGGACAGAAGGAAGAGAAATTCTTGATATGGTTAGAAATTTATAATTGGGATAATATATCATAACAATAGAAGCAAGAGTTGTAATTTTCTTTTTTAGAATACCTCAGGATAACTACAATATCCAGGGCTTATCTATGGCAAGTAGCTGTTATATGGAAGATTTGTCTAATGACAGGGATATCGAAGCTAATTTGGTTTACTCTTTTGTAGGTCAAGCGAATGAGAGAAACTCTGTACCAGTCTCTCCTTTCACAGGTAGAGGAGATCTATCGACACCCTTTTTGCAAGCTGGATTATCTGATCTCCATGTTTGTTAAGATACTTCATATAATATTTCTTCTATACTGCCAATGCTGTAGGATATCTCCTTCTTTGATGGGGAAACAGTGGGTGATTTAACTAGCAGGCTTGGTGCGGATTGTCAGCAAGTGTCACGTGTAATTGGCAATGACCTTAACCTGATATTGCGCAATGCCCTTCAGGTTGATTTTGCACTTAGGGCGCTACATGTTTTGCTTATAATTTATCAACAAATTTGTAGTCTTATGCCTTAACCCCTGCAGGGTGCAGGTTCATTGATCTACTTGCTAATCCTGTCATTGCCACTCGGTCTATGCACACTGGCTATATGCTCTACTTTGTCAGCAATTATGCTTATTTATGGCCAGTAAGATTCTTTTGGCTTTGTTGCTGATTCTCTGGAGTATTGTTAAGAGTATGGTATCACAGATGATATTTCTACATATGTTTTCAAACATTCAGTACTTTGCATTTTACATACAGGCAATGTTCTTATGCTCCAGTTCTCCTGCCACATCATCTAGCATTTCTCACATGACTATAATGTTTCATACAGGTATCAGAAGAAGTCTGCAAAGCTAATACAGGAGTACAGTGCTTCTGCTAATGAAGTAGGAACTGACTTCATGTTTTGTGAATTTTCTTTTTTATCAGAACAAGTTATCAGTCACAAGCACCTTTCCTTGCTTTTAAATATTGCCTCTTACCTTTATTCAGTCGTCCTTTTTTTTTTTTTGGGGTTTGGCAATTTTGTTCATAGGTGGCCCAAGAGACATTCTCTCTTATGAGAACAGTTCGTGTTTACGGAACGGAAAACCAAGAACTGAAGAGGTGATTATTATATTTCACAGTTCAAAGGATGCCTCTTTGTATGCACTTTCATGTATGATGTACGAGTTGCACTTGCAGCAAATGAAACCACTTAGATGGTGGCTTAACTGACACAGCTATATTCCTTTATCTTTCAAAGGTACTCAACATGGCTTGAAAAAATGGCTGGCATAAGCTTGAGGCAGAGTGCTGCATATGGATTTTGGAATTGGAGTTTCAATACTCTTTATCACAGTACACAGGTCTGCTATGCCTTCTCTGATGTTCACTGATGCATGATTTATGAGAACTAAAGTATTTGTTTCTTTGTTGCCCTAGACAATAGGCTGAGGAGAGATAAAATGATAATCCCTATTCAGAATAAAGAAAAGGATGCTTTTATTTATTTTCTTGATCAAACTTTCAGGTGCTTCTAGCATTAATTCTTAGGGCACCCTGTTTCTCGTATATATCTATTTAGTTCTCTGTGAGATAGTGCTTGGCTCATATGGTATTAAGTACAAGGAACCAGTCTTCACTTGAGATTTAATTGAAGATTCTTCTTCAAATGAAAAAATAAGCTGGCAACGTCCTGTACGTTGACACACAGATTGTATTTTGTAGGTTATTGCTGTGCTGATAGGAGGAATGTCCATTCTGGCTGGTCAGACAACTGCAGAGCAACTCACAAAGTTTTTATTGTACAGTGAGTGGCTAATTTACTCGACATGGTGGATTGGGGACAATTTATCATCATTGATGCAATCAGTGGGGGCTAGCGAGAAAGTCTTCCAACTGATGGATCTTCCAGCGAGTGACCAATTTACATCAAAAGGCAAGTGTCTTGATTTGCTTAAAGGAGATTCACTTAAATAAGTAAGTGCTTGTTGTCTCTTCTTCCTGAGTCCTCTCTGGAGGTGAGCTGCAAGAGAAAATGGCGTTTATCTCCTCCTCTTATTTTACAGCTTTTCTAAGTTATAGATAGAGGCTTGGAGCGGTATTTACATAGAATTGTTGCAGAATTTTCAACTTTACAAATACAAGCAATAATGTGTTTTGGTAATTGATAGAATAACATTATATCATAATATGCAGTATACTTGTTCAGTCGCATTATTGTAATTGCAGTGTTTAATATCATATAGAAAAGGCAGAGATCAGAGACCTTAGCATGTTTTTTACTTTAAAATCTTCCCGTGTTCTCTCTAATGGACGATATGAATTAGTTGAAGTTTGCTTACATGGTTATGTGATTTTTGGACTCAAATAACATGTGCACATTTTACACACCTTGTGATAAATCTTTAATTGTAGTGGTTGGATCACCTTTTCTAATGTTTCCCTCTCACCTCTCAGGTTCAAAGTTGCAAAGGCTTCTTGGATGCGTGGAGTTTCATAATGTCTCGTTTTATTATTCCTCTAGGCCTACGGTAAGTTTCTTTTTCTTTTTGACCCAACTACATATTTTCCCTTATGAATACACGCTTCTTCTGAATGCAATTTTAAGAGTCGTTCTATCATCATCTGTTCCCTTTCTTCTGGCGCTTGTTTACCTTGTTTCCACTGTCACTGGATTATTTCTCTCTGTTTCAATTGCTTTTAGTTTTACTCATGTTACTCTGCTAGAGCCAACAAGCACCATAAATCCATGGTTATAGATGAAGCTATAACATCTTATTGTCTTTGCTTTCTTTGGGTCTGTCTGATTTTCTTTCTCATGTATTTCTAAGTATTTGGTCAATGGTCACCTTAACAACTGTTCCAATTTCTTTCCTCTATATATGCATATATAAACGCTCGAGTACTTTGAACAGGTGGCAGTTCTCAGACATGTAAACCTTTCTGTGCAACCTGGTGAAGTTGTTGCAATTGTATGGACATGTTTCCTATAATTGATTTCATTTACTTTTTAGGCTACACTTTAGAAACTCTTTGCCTCATTTTTTATGTTTTTGTGGTGTAGGTTGGCCTTAGCGGGAGTGGTAAAAGTACACTGGTGAATCTATTGCTCCGCCTTTACGAGCCAACTAATGGTCAGGTGATGTATCTTTGACCTCTGTGGACTAGATTTCAATTGTATGAAGCTTAAGAAATATGCTATCTCAACCTGAAAATCAATGAATGGTTCTCTGTAGGCTAAAGATTCACTTGTGAACATTTCTGTTGGGAAGAAATCGCTTGGTGGTTATAATGCTCTTGAGTAAACAGTAGCCAATTTAGATTTTCTTTCCATAGGATGTTATATTCTCATATTCAATGATTGCACTTTGGTGTGCCATCATTCTGCCATTGGATGCCTCCATTATCCGGACATTTAAAACTAGGCTACATTTGGTGATTATATTTCATGGCCTTTCTGCTCAGTCATATGATGCTGTTTTCGTTTGTTTCTATTTCAGATCTTGGTAGATGGCTTCCCCATTCAAGAGTTGGATGTGAAGTCGTTCAGGGAAAAAGTTGGATACGTGGGACAGGTTATGCCTAATTAGCCTCTTATTTATTTTATTTTTTTTGCTCGGTGCCTAATTAGCATCTCATTAGTATTAGAATATTGTTTTTTATGTTTTGATTTTTGACACGATAGCTTTGGCAGGAACCGCGCCTTTTCCGCATGGATATTTCTTCAAACATAAGATATGGATGTACACGCAATGTTAAACAAGAGGATGTGGAATGGGCAGCCAGGCAGGCTTATGCTCATGAATTCATTTTATCACTGCCTGATGGTTACCAAACTCTTGTTGATGATGACCTACTCAGCGGAGGGCAAAAGCAACGAATTGCCATTGCTCGGGCAATTCTTAGAGATCCTACCATTTTGATTCTTGATGAAGCGACGAGCGCACTTGATGCAGAGAGTGAGCACAATATCAAGGTTGGTTGGTGCATTTAGCAGCAACAGAAAGCCTAGGGAAGAAAAAGGAATAGATTGCATTTTGCAGGTTTGACGTTGTCGACTTATGCCCTTTTGTTTTCTATTAATTTTTTATCCAGGGTGTTCTTCGTGCTGAGAGAAGTAGCTCGACCACAAAGAGAACTATTCTTGTCATTGCCCATAGGTGAGATAATCATCAGCCCCTTTTTGAGCATTTCGCTTTCTGTGTTGATGTTTTATTCTTGCATTTCTCCAGGCTTTCCACAATACAAGCTGCTGATAGGATAGTGGTAATGGATGGCGGCCAAATTGTTGAGGTTTGTATTCTTGCCACTTTCATTGGAGACCATCATCCTGTCTTGCCAATAGAGCAGTGGATATGCCTTGAGCGGATTTAAAGTTTTAAAGATATGCCTTGAACCATTATAGTCTCTGAGTTGTTTTGTCAATTTCTCTGTTGCTTCTCTCTACGCGGTGCTCGAACAAGCTTTAAGAACAGGATACCTGGCTGCTTACTGCTTAACTGCTCATGAGCGTATTATGGCCTCTGAGGTGGATGGAAGGACTTTGCCGTGTTATATCCCAGCCACCGTGTTTTGACATCGTCGATGTCCTAGTGTGCACTTTTCTGCTACACAGCTGCACTTTTCTGCTACATCATTTAGAAGTTAGCATGAAGACTGCACGACAGTTATAAAGATTTGCAGAAGTATCCTTTCGTCATTTTAATCTCTCTCTCTCTCTCTCTCTCACAGATGGGCAAGCATAGTGAGCTCCTCCTCAGAGATGGGCTGTATGCACGACTCATCAGAAGACAGGCGGATGCCGTAGCGTGATTTTGCAAAGGCAAAACGCGGGCGGTTTCACATTCTTTCAATGTAGCATAGACGATCGAGCATTATCTTTCTTTCCTGACTGCTGACTTCTATACGAGGATCATTCAACAGGAAGTGCATACAGTTCACACAGGTTATGCTTTGGTGAGTTGCTGAAGGCAGCAGCTTCCCGCAGATCCGCCAGATTATATGCTTCTCTTTGATTTTTACTCTCGCAGGTTTGTAACACATGGGTTTTTGGCCATTTAGTTACAACGCCGGGGTACTATTTCGGCGAGCATCGGGTGCCAATAACTCTTTTTGTAACCGAATGGTGCCGATCATGAATATTTTGTATTTTTCATTCGGGTCATGTTAACGAGTGACCCGGGATGTTTGTTAATCATACTTAATTATAGATACTGCATTTTTTAATAATGTGATTACAAATAACCCAAAAAATAATTAGCATATTTTAGAACTATAAATTTTATGTAATTGGTTACTTAACAAGTGTCATTGGAATATTTGTTAACAAAAATCTTTTCATAAGTAAATCTTGAGAAATTGCCCCTTTTTTGGATTTCTATTTTTTCTTCTTCATCAAAATACAAAATATTATTCAAGTTTTGAATAATTTTAAAAAAAATACATGTGAATTCGTGCGGCGCATTTATATTGTACCCACAAAAATTAGAAAAAGAGAAAAGGCACAAGGATCGTCACCCTTCCATGTTGGCCATTCTATGGTTCGGATTCTCTCATACGGCCCTTCTTCCCCTAATTCCACGATTCGGATTTGGATTTAGATTAGATGGGATTTGCAGTTGTTCACCCTTTCTTAACTAAAAGCTAAGAGAAACTCTGCAAAGAGATGCAGTTTATAGTTAAAGAAGATCCCCAAACGAGTAATAATCTTAGTCAATGGCGAGTTGTTGGCAGAATAATGTTAAGATTTTAACATGCACAGTTGCCAAAACTCATAGGAAAATCTTAGACTCTAAAAGGATAATGGTGACTAGTTCCAAATTCCGTATAAGTTCTACTTGGAACATAAAATCTACCAATTGGAATAGGTTTCTTATATTTTTGGAACCTAAAACTTATCTTGTATACCTTGGAACTCGGAACATGTTACAAATTTTAGGGTTGATTCCAGGTTTTACCTCGGCTCTATGTATATTATTTATTGAATGATTGCAATGGATCGTTACATTTAATGACTATCTTATAATGCATTGACTATAACTTATATTTAGACATACGAATAATATGAAACCTCAATGAGTAAAAGTTTCAATCATAAAATGAAAGCTCGGACTATTGATTTCAAATTATATACTTATTATTAGACATCATGAAATAGTGCAGGATTGCGTGATAAAACTTGTTCCAAATTTCAGGTTCTATTTACCTAAGACTTAGGCTGCGCATGGTAACCATTCTGTTTTTGTTTATGGAATAGATTTCTATTCTAGACCTATTTCTGGAATAGAAATTCATTTGGTAAAAAGTTTTTCATTTCTATTTCTGGAACAAATTTCTATTCCAGAAATAGGTTTGGAACAGAAATCAGAAACAAATTTTTTTTACTTTTCTATTTCTAGAATATAAATCAGAAATTGTTTCTCTCTTTCTTATTTCTCATCCGAAAATTTTTTTTTTCGTCCGCCGCTCACCACCACCACCACCCCCGCCCACTGTCGGCCCCCGGCCGCCGCCTCCGATCGCTGTCCATCGGCTGCCCGCCATCCTTCGCCACCGGTCGCCGCTCCTCCCATTATCGCCGCCACTTAGAAAAGTAAAATTTTTTTGATTATCAAATGAATTTCTATTCCAATAGTAGAAATTTTTTGTCGTTATTAAACACGTTTTTTGGCTTAGAAACTCATCCAGAAATAGAAATAGAAAAATCTATTTTTGTTTCGGAAATGATTTTTGGAACAGAAATGTTATCATTCGCATCCTTAGAATCTACTCATTGAAATAGGTTTCCTAATTTTTGGAACCTAAAACTTGGAATCAAACAGGTTTTCATTTGTTCAATTAGTTGGTTCCAGGTTTTACTATAGACGAAGCTCACCTCTATAAAAGGGTGGCATAAAAAGCATGAAATTTGAATATTGGTCTTTTGCCTTTCACTATGCCATCTCTCTCTAATTTTCGCAGTGCCATTCGCCAATTGCTGCGCCACCGTGGATGGCCATACGAGTCGAAGGCAGCAGTGGTTACTAGGCAAAAAACTAGCAAGTCTCGCTCTTAAAGCCTTAGAGAAAAAAAAAGTTTTTCACCATATTTCCTATCTAAAAGTTGGCAATATTTAATAAGATTAGGGAGTGTGCATTTAATCCACATAATGATACATATACATCTCTTTATATCAAAAATCATTATTTCTACTCGAGTCTAAAAATGTCGTGTGGTCACAATTGTTAGATTCGAGTGAGACTCATATGATTGCGATGGATCCAGTCTATATCGGACTAGGGTTTAGGCAAGTTTCCTCTCTAGGGAGTTTTGAAAATTTTTTTTGTGATAAATAAAATATGGGGCCTAAGATATTTGGATAAAATGACCCGACCCGACCCGGGGTGTTAGGATCCCCTACACTGGTTCTCACGCAAGCCGCGCGTGCTCTCGACCTCCTCCATCTCGTGATCACGCCGGTCGCATGACGCTTGATAACAACCCTCTCTCCACACACCGGCAGAGCGCATAGACCCCCCGCACCACCAACACCAACAACACCTCCCGTCTCCCCTTCTCTCCATACTCGCACCGCAGCCGGCCCCACCCTCCCGCCGGCGATGGACGCGTACCACCGCTACATGAGGCCGCCGCAGCCGCCGCCTCCCCCGCCGCCGTCGGCGGCGGATCCCTACCACCAGTACCAGCAGCAGCAGCAGCAGCAGCAGCCCCAGCCGCCGCCGCCCCCTCCTCATCATCAGGGCCCGTGGTACCCCAATCAATTCCACTACCAGTCCCCGTCTCCGCCGCCTCCGCAGTCGCAGCAGTGGGCTCAGCCGCCGCCTCCGCCTCCTCCGGGATCGGGGCCTTTCCCCCCTCTCCACGCCCAGTTCCCTCCTCGGCCTCACCTCCCCCCGCCTCCTCCTATTCCTCCTCCTCCTCATTCGGCGTACCCTAATTCGTATCCTCCGCAGGTCATTTCATTCTTGGACTTTGTTGCTTTTGTGTTTTTCAAGGTTTTCTGTCATTTTCTACTGCTCATTGGGAGGTGTTTTGGTTTGCTGCCTTCATCCGAGGATGAAATGATTGATTCTATCGTCCTTGTATTCTGTTTTGGGCAAAGCTCTGAAGCTAGGTTAGGTTTAATTGTGTGCTAGGTGTGTTTGATTATGGGAGATTGGGGAGGGCTTCATCTGTTTTTGTTTCAGTGAGTTTTGGTTTTGCTTAATATGCTTAAGCACCTTGTGTGGTGATATGCTTGCTTTGTTTCTTTTTGAGGAATGGTTTTGTGCATTCTCCGATTTCTAATCCGGTAATGTCTACAGGAATGGAGCAATCCGAACTGGGCTTACCAGCAAAATTGGAGCCATCCAGCAGGTTTTTTTAAGAACCGTCTGTTCTTGTATTTTATAGTTCTTGGTTATTGATAATCTGGGCTGGCAGGTTCTTTCAATTTTATGTGTATTGTTGATTTCTTTGAGTATAGGCGTGACTGGTTTACTGTTACCGATTGTTTATCCTGCTATATTTCCCCTGCCGCCTATGTTCTAGAGCTTAAAGTTCTTAAGACTAAACTTCCTGTCTAAAGTATATGTATGTCGATAATGAAACATATTTTCTTGCAATCCATTTATACAAGTCTGGCCTGAAAAAATGATGGAGAACATAGCCATCTTCCTTTATGGAAGCTACTAGAGTCAATCAGATGGGAGTTATTTTAGATATTAGTCTTCTTTTGTTTCTCTCATTCTGCATGTTCATTTAACTTATGCTGTTACAAAGGCTCTCTAGGGGTGGTCTATGGAAAGTATATAATTGTGCTAGTTCCTGTCGATAGTTAATGTCACTATATGAATTGGCAAAAGCCAGGTACATGCTCTTTGTTGCTTTGCTCATAGCTCCTCATCATTGATAGTTTGTCATTATTTCTTCCCCATAACTCTGGAGCTAATGTTCCCTCACCATATAACTAACTGAATGAATTTTCTTTGTATACTAAATCTTCGGCAGTGTTTTTCCCCCCTTTTAATGTTCTTGTATATATCTTATTATGAATTGTTTTCATTACCCTTGGCAGCACACAGCAATACCGAAGATTGGGCTGCGAGGGCAAAAGCTTGGGCAGATGCCAAAGCTGCCACAGAGAACCAGCACACTCAGTCACAATATGCACCACCAGGCAGGATGGATGAGCAGAGCCATTATCACATCCCATATCCATCTGCATTGGACTCTCACTATACAGAAAATCATCAGCAGCCACTATCTGGACAGGGCCATCAGCAACATTCTCTTTCAAACACACCCCCACAAGGGCAACCATTGTACGCGCAGGAGATTGCATCTGTCAGTTCTGGGCCACCAGCTTACCTTCCAGATGGAAGTTCACCCTTCCAGGCTAGAGATGGAGGAGTAACTGGACATGCAAACTCGGTGCTTCACCAACAAGATTCTTTGCCGACCAACATATCTGTTCATCAGCAGGAGGTACCTTCTAGTTATTCTTCTGTTTCAGGTAATATTCACTTAACATATAGTTTGCATGTGAAACTAGAGCTGATGAGCAGTTTCCATGGAACTTTCTAATAGAAAATCTACTGTTGGCTTGTGTGATGTTGTAACTTAGACAATAGTTAAGCTTTGTCCTTTTTCTAATTTTGGAGGGAGTACATAGAAGTAATGACTTTTAACTAGTCTTTTGATTTCTAAATATGCCCTTAAGATTGCAAGCCACTGACATAAAAAAGCTTACCAGAGAATACAGAGAGACTGCTTGCATACATAATGTATTTTCACTCTTTTCTTTCCTCTGCCTTAGGAGAAGGTAAGGACCACATGTTTAAAAATGCAACTATATGTGAAAGAGGCTCCATATTGTCCATTTCACTTCTATTTAGTCGTGTTAGCTTTCTTTTAAGTATCGTTATTATTTTTGGTCGAGTTAACTTCTTATATGGTGGGGGCTTCTTTATGTATTGTGTTTGGAATGAATTGAGGTTGTCTTTTTTAATTATTTGCTCATATGTTTGAGATTTGACTTATTTAATTCACCATCGCTTCTTTATGTGGATACAATTATTGGCATAAAAGTCATTTAAAGTTAGATAAGTTTTTTTTTCATTTTTTAATGATTTTTACAAAGTTATATTATGTTACATATGTTTTTTGGAAAGTGAAATTTCAAATAGACCAGGCCTTGATTTCTTTATTTCTACTTCTAAAAGAATCTAGTTTGTGTAGACAAATTAGTAGGTATATCAGATATGAACATGGTTGAAATGGTAGATTATGTTTATTTCAAGGTAACAAATTTGCACATGGAATGTGAAGTTACAAAGTGCCTGAAAGTTTTTTGATTTATGATGCTTGGTGTTAAACTCTGATTACTATCCCTCATGAATGTTCATGTAAGATATCCTCTGGCTTCCCCTTTGTCAGCTGTTTGACTGTTCATTTGAATCTTAGGTCAAGAAGACAGGGCAGATCAAAGGGAGAAGTCATCGCATTGGCATGTTTCTACAGGTCAGGAAAATATGCACCACCTGCAACCATCAAGGCCTGCTATTGCTGGATCAGTTCCATCTGGACAGCCCTTTCCATATGGCAATCAATTAGCTGAGCCTGTGACTGATCTTGCTGATCAGCCATTGCAATTTACTCCCAGATTCACTCGGGAGCAAGATTCACTTCAGCAGCCTGGTTATGCTCATCACCTTAACTCTGCAGCTCCAGCTTCTGTGAATAATTGGACTTCCTCTGTGGTTCCTGATGCGGTTTATCCTTCAGTTCCTTCAGTTAATCCACCAGGGCCTCAGGTTTGGATCTCCCTCTCTCTCCCATCTTGTCTTAAATCTGCCTTTGCACACTTTCCAAGAACCTTTTGTTGCAGCTTGATCCTTCCGTACTATCTCCTCTATCTGGACATGGAGCAACACCATTTGCGAGATTTTCTGGAACAAGCTTTCAGCCTACGGTTCCATCTCCTGGTGGCCCTTTCAGTCTGGGTGGAGGAACAGCATTACCTCCTGCTGCAGCCTTTGCTGGCGATGCTTATGGTGTTTCTAATATATCTGAGCGTCCCAAAAAGGTATTAGTTTTTAATCTTTGCATGGACCCATCAAGCATGACCTAATCGGTGCTGACTTCTGGTTTGACATATTTCCAGGCTCCAGTGCCTAATTGGCTTAGAGAGGAGATAATTAAGACAAAAGCTGCCATTTCAAGCACATCCCTTGGGAATGCTAAAGTTGAATCTCAGTCCATAGAGGATGAAGAAGCAGATAAGTCATTCCAAAAGGGTGACCAAGGAGAAGACAAAAGCATCGACACATCCAGGTCAACTGAAGAAGATGATGATGATGAGGTTTACTCAAGATCGCCCTTCTTTCCTTTCTGTTTTCTTTTATCTCTAGGGGTGGGGAGAGGTGTATTCTGAGCAAATATTTCAATATGACTTTGCACATATTGTTCAGTTGAATGAGTGCGTTTTTTTGCACCTGCTAAGATAGCTTTCCCTTTTGTTGTAGGACTATGCAGAAGCTGCCAGAGCAACAGCGGTGAACCAAGAAATTAAGCGTGTCCTAACTGAAGTTCTTTTGAAGGTTAATAACTGTTTGGATTTGATACTTCTCTTCATGAACATATACATCAGTTACGTATATAAAGTATAAATTGATAATGTTTTTGGACAGGTGACCGATGAGCTTTTCGATGAAATAGCAACAAAGGTTCTTAATGAAGATGATCCGGTAACTGATGGTAATTTTATCATGACCTCGCTGCTCTCCATTTGTCAATTGTTTGGTGTTTCTTGCATAATTAATGTTGTGTTT
Organism: Corymbia calophylla; assembly: GCA_014182845.1. NCBI lineage: Eukaryota > Viridiplantae > Streptophyta > Magnoliopsida > Myrtales > Myrtaceae > Corymbia > Corymbia calophylla. Next base: position 17,470,630 of record CM024700.1, on the reverse strand, counting down.
GTCCTTCTTACGACTTATTTGCTATGTGCATTTTGAATTTTCTGCTGCTGATTACATTGTAACTATTTCAGACCGTAGGGTCTCACCATCTTCCCGTTCCAGCCCTATTCCAAAAACACCTGCAAAGCTTTCAGTTTCACTTGATGCTAAGGAATCAGAGACTGAAGATGTCAGTGAAAAGTCTAGTTCCAGCTCCCCAGGGAATATCTTGGGTCTGGCAAACTATACCTCTGATGATGATGACGAAGTTGGGGACAAAAAAACGCACAGCTCCAGTGTGCCAACTTTTGCAAAAGGTGTTGCTCCGATGATCTCAAGTGATGAAAGGGATCAAAATGGTTTAAATAAGGCCCTTGAGAATGGCAGGCCACCAATTAAAATTGAAGAAAGTGGTAGGGTTCATGCTGAAATGGAGAGTGGCTCCACCAAAGTTAATGCTTTCAAAGGGAAAAACAGCCCTGATGGTATTGGATCAAGCGCTAGTAAGGCAGATGTGACTGTGCAGTTAGCTTCTGGCGGCACAGTCGACCGGATGGATTCTAATCGTAACAGGGTGTATGAAAACGTCAATACTTCTGGGTCAAGGGATGCCACAAAAGATGATGTCTCAATGAAGTCAAAACATCGTAGTGAGAATGTTGTGTCAAAACTCAAGTCAGATAATTCTCAAGATAAAGAGACCAGATCCAGATCAAGTGGAGGTGATTCAGATGGCAAAGTTAAAGTGGATTTGAAGATGGATGAGAATCAGAGAAAGGATGAAAGGGATCTAAGAAAGGAAAGGACAGAAAGGTTGGATTCTAAAGAGATACTGGGGCAACATAAATCTGAGGATAGAGTGAAGGAATCCCATTCAAGGAGCAGAATGAATGATGTTGATGGCAGGGAGGATAGAAAGGAGACAGAGCGATCCTATAGATCCAGTGCTAAAGAAGGTGATAAACGAAATGAAAGGTCAAAGCATAAGGAGGATGACAGGTTGGGGAGTGAGCATTCAAATGATTCAAAAAGGCATAAGAGAAGACGATCCTCTTCAACTGGTAGTAGAGGTAGAAATAGTAAGGATAATTCACATACAAAAAGTTCAAGTGACGAAGTTTCTGACGATTCTAGAAGGTTTGTCATTATTGATGTCTACTTTCTGTCATGGTTTATCTGCCTTTATTTGTTTACTGGTGGAGAATTTTCTGCCTGTTCCTTGATGGTCCTCAAATTTGAGCTAAAATTTTGCTTACTGGTACTACAAATGTTAAGGAGAGACATTGTTGGGATTCAACTGGCTTCTTTTCTGATGTCTGGCAGGAAGTCACGTTCCCGGAAACGAAACCTCTCACCTTCTCCTGTTAGGTCAAGAAGAAGGTAATTGTTCAACCAAATGACATTGCTTTGGGTTTTAGCATATTGTGATGGTCATATAGCATCTTTACTGATTGTGAGAAGTTCAGCATTTAAGCATGTACCCTAGATTAAGCAGATGACTGATAAGACTGCTAAGTGGATATAAGGTCATAGCTAAGACGGGTCCATAATATTTTGTCATCTGCATGAAAGAATGTCAGACAAATGATGATGGTTTCATGTTTTTCACTTTGAGAGTCATCTAAATCCTTTTGGAATGTACTGTTCCTTTTTAATGATATGGTGGTTGCTGAAACTAAGGTTGATGAAAAAATGTGGTTTTCGTCAATATAATAGCATTTAGAGTGGATTGACTGGAAGAGTATGTGATGTCTTCCAAGTAGTATTTCAATTAATCATTTTCCTCTTAATGATTGAGATAGCAGTGCCATCCCATAATTTGCATTGCTTCTGGACTGTGGTCCATCTGATTTTGACCTTTTGTCATGGACTAGGGATGAGAAGAAAATTCCTGGAACAGGCAGTACTGTTTAAATTGTGGATGAATTATCTTCTGTTGTACTCAGTTATGTGTTTTTTGTGTACCGTTTTTCTGCATCTCCTCTAGTGGGGCAAGGTTTTATTAAGACTGGATTTAGAGAAAGAGGGCTTACTTGGCAGTGAAAGATGAATTACGAACTCTTAAGTCTAGAGGAGCCAATGTTTGCAATTTCCTTATTACTCTTATCTCTGGTAATGCATTAGCTCACAGTTAAGACATAAGATTTTGAGCCAAAAAATGAATTAGTAGGGGAAAGAAAATGAATATTTAAAATATGTGTTTATTTGTAACGTCATTTCATTAGTTATGGAGGTTTTGCTGTTCTTGCTTTGGGCTGATCTTATTGCCAGCTGCAAGTGACTTGCGCTTTTGGCTCTTTAAACTAGTTATTGTGAAGTTTGTGGAGGTTGGCTGAGCTGGTATTACACTTTCAATTAAAGGATCTGAAGAAATTCTCCCTTTGCTTTGTTTTCTGGGACAGATGGTCATCAAAAATGATTTGCTTATTCCCTTGTCGCTTCTCTGTTCCATAAATTTGTCAAACTATGTGGCAACATGTTTCTATTCCATCTCCACCACAAATACATTGTTGCTTGGACAACAACATATATAAGCTGTAGAAGCAACGGAATATTTGTGTTTTGCCTGGAAGCAACTTTTTTTTTTTTTTCTAAAATTTATTTCTCGACTGTTAAACAGTGAACATATTTCTCTTTTGATTTGATGATAATTTCATTGAGAGATGTTACGCGAGTGGATGCCATCATTTTGATAAATTCCCATTCCTGCCCCCCTCTACCTGGTCAGCTTAGCAGCTGTTGGCAGCTGTGGTTGCACACAGATCGTAGTGTGGGAACTCATACCATGCAGTTTATAGATTAGCATGTCCTTGATGTAGTTTCATGATATAGGGTGTCAATGATCATCACTGTGAATTGTTTGGCAGTTTTTTTTTTTTCCTCCTCCTTTAGCTTGTAAACAATTTTGCTTCAGTTTCTAGTGTGTTCTCAATTTAGTAATTGTTGGAAAGTGGAGGATGATGTTTTAAAAGGACATCTTTCTCTTGGATTTGCATGTTTAAACTCACCAAATTAGTGTGATGGATGTCTCATTTTTAGACCATCGAGGTCCCCACATAGCAAGCATTCTCAGCGCAGGCATTCTCCCTACTCTTCTCTTGGGAATAATAGGTACGTTTCCCTAAGCCTCTGACGATTGACTCTGTGTTGATGTTTTCAAGACATGACACTCATAACAACAATAGAATTTCAGGTGAAGACATTGGTTTCTATATGTATATCTGGATCTTCAATAAAAGTTGGTGTTTTTCTTCTCTTTCCTAGCAGGGGAAGGAGAAGGTCGAGGTCTAAATCACCTGTCAGAAGGCCAAGATGATGAGAAGATTAAGTTTGAAACGAGTGCTCTAGTCAGGGTGGTTGCTGATGATTCCGTTACCCTCTTACTATGCCCGAGCATCATTGTGTTTTATTCTGGGTGGATCATAATACATCATGGGTGCAGGGAAAAGAAAAGACATGGATTCTACAGTGATCAAAGGAGTGCCCTATTGCCTGCGAGATGATCCATCTCCTGTCTGTCATCTCCAAGCAAATCTGTAGTTATTTTCCCAATCTGTAATTTAGTCAAAATGAGAGAAATTAGCATATCCTCATTCGTGCAGATGTTTTGACCTCTGTTGCTTGTCTGGTATGATCTTTTAATTTGCTTGCTTCTTCATCAAAGTTGATGGTTGCAGTAACGCACTTTTAATGTTGACGATAGAATGGAAATAATCCAGAAATCTAGTGGAAGCTGGTGTCTGATGGTACCAGTTGTTCCAGGAAAATTTTCCTAAAGTCAAGTTCTGTAGTTTATCATAGTGTGCTTGATGCGTTTACAGAGGCAGATCATGCTGACAAGCTTTGCCAAAGTGGGTATTAGATTGTGTTCAAGTTTTGCGATGTGCTTTATCAAGTTAGGGATGGCTATATGAAATGTTTCATTATCCTTTTACTGTGGCAGGACTCTTGTAGTTTTGAGTTTTTGTTCTGTACTGACATAAATCGCCATGATGAGAAGTCGTGTTTACATTTGTTAAAATGTGACGGTGTTCTCTCCATTCTATTGCTGGAGCAAGCGTTGGCTTGCACTGGTGCTCACCGGAATGCGAAAACTGTCGGTTCGGTCAGACCAACAGAAAGTTATGAAGCCGAGCACCAGAATGCGAAAACTGTTGGTTCCGGTCAGGCCAACAGAAAGTTATGAAGCTATGGGATGGCGACAATCGTACTCATAAGTGCTTGGCTGTTCCACTTGCGTTTGCGATAGGGGAGGTTAGCGAGATCCCTTATTTGAGAGGAGTAAAAACCCTAAAAATAAGGATGCCTCTTGAAGGCTTGGCCCGCATTACATTAGTGGAACAATGGCTGGCTCTTTCTCCTCGATCGGAGGGAATGCCATTCTTAACATCTTTCGAAACCTTTCCTTCACAGGTGGCATAATTCTATATTACATAACCTTGAAAACTAAAGCGGCCTACTATTGCAGTAAGGGCTTAAGCGATCGAAGTGACCTAACCTGGTCCTTGGTAATCTATGTTGTCTTTGGAACTCCTAAAAGAGTTCATGGGCCTAGCTCGACGAAAAGGCAAGTCCTTCGGTGCCAGGTTCGAGTGACGGTTCACTAGTAAAGATGGTCCTCCTTCAAACGAGGGCCCTTGTGCATTTGCTCTTCTGGAAGAAGGCAATTCAACACATCCAGGAACAGACTTGGAGCATAAGAAAGATCTCAAGCTTTGAAACAAACACAAGCAGGACAAGCAAATTTCGACGGGGATCTCTTGTTCAAAATATGATGCAGACTTCGAATCGACAGGAATCGCCACCTTGAAACTCAGAGAAAACAAAAATTATCCCCCAGAATCATCAGGCAAGAGCAAGGCTGAATCATAACAACAGGCATTGAAATTGCGATCGATCATCGTCTTCCGGGTGAGGTACATACGTTCAATATACGTATGACAAGAGCTTAGTCAGTATCCATGTGTAGATGACCGCGAAGAATGCGCCGGCAGGGATTGTCACCGCCCAAGAGGCCACGATCTCCCGGACAGTCTCTGCTCTCACGCTGTTCAGCCCTCTTGCGAACCCGACTCCCATGACTGCACCGACCAGTGTATGAGTGGCCGAGATGGGCAGGCCCAGCTTCGACGCGAAGAGAACCACGGTGGCTGCTGCGAACTCGGCCGCGAAACCTCTGGTCGGCGTGAGCTCCGTTATCTTCTTCCCGATCGTGGCGATCACTCTGTACCCCCACATCGTAAGGCCGGCAACGATTCCAAATCCTCCCCAGGCAAGGACGTCGGTCGGGATCACGATCTCGGCCCCGCTCACCCCGCCGTGAAGAATGGACAGCGCCGCGGCCAACGGACCGATCGCATTCGATACGTCATTCCCTCCGTGAGCAAACGACATGAAGCAGGCTGACAGGACTTGCATGTATCCAAACACCCCGTACACTATCTCCAGTTGGGTGCCTTTCGGGCCGGCGATTTCGGTCAGGAATCCGATGTTTTGATTGGGCCCGGCGGCTTCTTTTGGCTCCGTCCCCGACGAGTCGGCTTTGTCGAGGAGATGACCGAGCTGTTTCCGGATGATTTGGTTAACCAAGACCGCACCAGCCACGCCACAGGCTAAAGCCTGGGCCAGAGCCAGAGGGAAGCTCTTGCTGAGCGGGAAAGCCACAAAGGAGATTGCGGTTATGCCGACAAACACCGCCACCGGCGCAGCCGTGGCGGCAGCCCGTCCTGGATTCGGAGCGCTGTACACAAACTGGACATGACAAAGGTCAGGTCTCAAAGAAAGGAAGCATATCATAGACAGACAACGGAGAGCAAGCAGAGTAGTCTATTCAAATGTCCGAACAATGAATGAGGCACGTCTCATGAAGGACGGGGGCGTACCCGGCGGATGCATTTGTAGACGATGAACGAGGCGAGAGCGCCCATCAGAGGCGAAATGACCCACGACGACATCACCCTCGCCAGCGATTTCCAGAAAACGGCGCCCGGTCCTCCGTACACGAGCGCGAACCCGACCATGGATCCTACGATGCAGTGTGTGGTGGAGACGGGCAAACCGTAGTAGGATGCAACCTGATCAAAACGGAAAAAAACCCAATATGATTTGAAACCCCAACGACAGTTCTGCCGAAATTAACAAAGCCGGTGAGTTATTAACAACTCCGGCGCCAGCCTTTCTTCGCTACTCCGTCGTTCGACCCTCACAAGCATTGGCATAGGCTAAGCTGCAGACATCAGTGATGCAGCTCAAGAAGCTAGAGCAAGCTGACTTCTCTGTGCATCTCAGAACCAAAGTGAGTGTTGATGAGCTATATGAGCTTTCTTGTGTGGCTTTTACTACACCATGGTTGTCAACTTCTGTTTGGATTGGAGTTTGGGGGGAAAGAAGCTAAGAATTTTTCCAATCTTGGCAAAGGGCTTTTGAGTTAGAAAAGCATTGCTTTAGGGGTTCGTGTAATGACTACAAGATTCAAGGGCAATCAATCCCCAAGGATCTTAGACTATGAAATATTGATGACCGTTGGATCACAAAAGTATTAAATCTCGATCGTTGGTTAATTTCCTTTTTAAAAGTGTTTGTGTGCTAGTGCAATTGGTTTGCAAGAAATACAAGAAAATGTACTTGGGTACGATATTTTCAGGGCCATGAATCGCTCTTCGACCCATAGAAAATCCCTCGTGGAATGCCGCACCAGGAGCACAAAGCTTCACGATTTAAATAGATCCCTCTCAATAAAACTGGTAATCCTTTGCAAAGATAATGAAAATTGTTCCGTATGTAAACTACTCTGATACAATGTAAAGTTCTATGAAATCAACGATAACTAATATTAGATAAAAGTGTGGTTCTGTATTTGAATATTCTACCGCTACATGACATCGAGTACATAAGCCTCTGATTTAGCAACTACTCTGAATGCACCCTTTTCTGAAAAGGCCAAATCAAACAAAGTAATGTAACTTTACACTTTTTAATAAAAATATACTAAATGCCCGGAGGCTCTCAAAATATATTTATTTTCTTAAATTTAAATATTCTCCTTTAGTTTAATTATCGAGTAAACTATTAAAACTGTAACGTCGGGGCAAAGTTATCGCAACCCACCACTATGCGAGGGTCGGTGCGACCCCTTGTGAGCTCAATTGAGAGCTGGGCTATAGTTACTAAAAAAAAAAGTTATATATTGTCAATGCAATCGTGACATGTGTCCTACCTTTTATTTTTCTTTAATTTTTTCCTATTTCTTTACTCCTTGTTTTCCACCCTTTTTTATATAAGTACTTAGATTAAGTGTGCATTTATATACTCTTATGAATCCTAATGACATAATATCAAATGACATATGATTTGATTTCGTCACTTTATATATACGATTTTTCATAAAATCATTCTAATTAAGGTTGAGCATCGGTTCCAAATTGAATAAAGAACTAGACCAAATCAATTGATTTTGGGTGATTCTCACGTGAATCAATCCAGTTCCCAATTTTAGGGGTAGGACTGAACCAGACCGATGAGACCGGCCTAGAGTTTTTTGCTTAGGCAAAATTTAAGCTTAAGTTGTAAACCCTAAAAAACCTCACGCCCGCTTCTCAAGTTTAAGACTTAGCATGGTCTGTCCTCCTTGACGCAAAGACGTAGATTCTCAGGACGTCGTTGAACAATTGCAGCAAGTGAATGGCAATCACCAGATTGTAAGTTTCACTCAGTGGATGAAAACTTCAGCTCCAATTTGATTGGTTGTTTTGCTGTTTGCTGATTTACTCTATTTGGTGCAGCTTTTAAGAGCAAGACCTAGGAATTTACCAAGTATTTTCGGGATTAGGTGGATTGCTTCTCAATTTCACAAATTGAAAATCGACCCTACTGCGATCAGGTTCTAAATTTCAGGATGAGAACTGACCCATCTTGAAACTGATCTCCTGTGATACCGAATATACGAGACAGTTCATGACCCAGCACTACATGCCACATGAAATATTCATTTCCACGAACCCGGTTTACCAATTTAGCCTTTTCCTAATCTTCTATTCTAAGAATCGAAGGGGTACCTGGAGCCATGTGCCGGCAGCGGCGAGAGAGGAGAGAAGGCCGGCGAAGAGGAGGGTGTCCTTGCCCTGGAAGACGCCGGCCACCAGGATGCCCTTCTGCATCGTGCTGGTCACGTGCGTACCCATCAGCAGCGCCCCAGAGAACTCCAGCACCGCCGCCGTCACCACCGCCTGGCGCAGCGTCAGCGCCCCCGAGCCGACCGACGTCCCCATCGCGTTCGCCACGTCGTTCGCCCCGATGTTCCACGCCATGTAGAACCCGAACAGCAGCGTCACGTACGTCAGCGCCCGGCTCTTCAGCGGCGCCCCCACCCCTAGCTGCGACCTCATCAGCAGGGGCAAGAACAGGACGGCGACGGCGATGAGGGCCGAGATCGCCGTGGCGGTGCTCGACGAGATGTGGAACGCCTCCGCCATGCCCCCCGGCACCTCATCCTGTTTCTGTTCTCCTCCTTCTTCGCCCTCGAAGGAGGACGAGATGGTGGTGGCAAGGGAGGGCTTCCGGAAACGGTGGGATGGTCGGAGCAGTTGGAGAGAGAAGGTGGATGGTTTCTGCGGGAAGTGAGCTTCGCCAGCGGCCGAGGACAGTAGCGAAAGGACTCGATGTCTTGGGAGGTGGTGGCGGCGGCGGCGGAGGAGGAGGAGGGGGTCAGGTGCGGTGGCGTACTGTTTGGTGGAGGATAAGAAGTAAGAAGAAGTCATGAGTTTGCTGTATGTGGAGGGGGAAGAGGTGGCGAGAGAGCAATGGGGACGGTTGGGGCCGGACCGCTGTTAGGTAGGAGAATTAGCGGCGGCGGCGGCGGCGGCCATGGGAGGAGGAGGGAGAAATGGAGGAGAGATGGAGGTGAAGAAGATGGAAGAGATTTCATTGATTTGCTGTTTTTCAATACAAAGAGTTTTTCTGGTGGAAAGAGGGGGAGTGGGGCGGAGTGGATTTGGCTGCTCGTTACTGTTCTCTCTTCAAATGAGTGGTGCTTGTTTGCTCTCCTTTTCTTCTCTTCAATAGTCTCTTTTTTTTTAATGGTAAAAATGACATAAATAATCTCGAACTTTGATTTAACGTGTAATATTTTTAATTTATTTAATATAATCATTGAATTTTTTATACATATTTAATACGGTCCTTGAATTGTATGAAAATATTCTTTATTAAATATGTACTAAAAATTCAAGAACTACATTGAACAAATTAGAAGTTCATGGATTACATTGAATAAATATAAATTTCAGAACCACATTAAACATTAGGCTAAAATTTAGAGACTATATTAAGCAAATTAAAACTTTATGAACCAAATGCATATTGAACCAAAATTTAGGGACTATTTGTATCATTATCCATTGTTTTTACTTCAATTCAAACTAGTTCGCCCTTTTATAATTGGGCTGGACTAAGACCCGAAATTGTCCCTTCCAATTCGGGATGCATTCATTTCACAGAAAAATGGAAGGTTATATCACATGGACATCTAGCCTAACTTGGTCTGTTGGTGGGCCTACTATATAGGTAATTTCACAAAATGATTGCTCATACCATTTACAAAAATGAATTAACAAGAAATATTTTCATTATTCACGAAAATATTTTGATATAAATTATTATAAATAATGAACATATTTTTTCGTCAACTAATTGCATATGAAAAATAAACAATTTCAAGTTGGACCGAGCTATTTTGGGGGTACGTACTATGAGGCTTGAGAGCCCGGCTTGGTTTGAGTTGTAGAATTAGCTTAAAAACCCAGCTTGATAATGAATTTAAATGGATGTTACAAGGTTAGTGTACAAGGAAAAAGCCACCAAATACCATAAATTATGTTCATTGTGACACATTTATCATAAATTTTTTTATGACACCAAAAATCTTAAACTTGCATCTGTGTGACATATTTACTCAAAACTTTTTCTGTACTACCAAAAATCCCAATTTTTTACTGGTGTGACACATTTCTCTTAAATTTTTTTTTGTAACACAAAAATCTCAAATTTTTTTCCCGTGACACCAAATTTTTGAGATAAATATGTCACTCGGATCCAAATTTGAGGTTTTTGATGTCACAAAAAGAAGTTTTGGATAAATGTGTCACATTATATAAATTTGGGGTAAATATGTCACATATGCACAAGTTTGTGATTTTTGACGTCACAAAAAATAATTTAAGATAAATATGTTACATATGTACAAGTTTGTAATTTTTAGTGTCATAAAAAAGTTTATGATAAATATGTCATATTGGGCATAATTTAGGAATTTTGGTAGCTTAGTATAAATACTTGAACGCCAGACCCGGTAGAAATGCCCAAATTTGTTGCATATGAGCTAACGCTTTGTCAATTTCCTGACTCCTCCCCTAATTTTTCAACTTTCCGCCTTTACTTTGTAAGCATTCAGCGTCCCATTAGAATCCCAATAGACTTCATCTCTAATTTGTATGTCAGCAGTGGACGAATCCAGATTCAACTTATTAGGCCGATACAGAGCCACGTCAGCACCAAATTTGACAAATTTTTTTTTAAAAGAAATCTCAAAAGTATTTCGAAGTCATAAAAAATATTAAAAGAAAAGGCGTGAAGTGGAAAATAAAAAAAAGAAATTGGGGAAACCACTTATTAGAAGTGTGCATTGATTTAGGGTAGGCCTTAAAATTGGACAAACCCTTGCCCCATCCAGTTGGTTCTAGTCATGTTTCAAGATCTATAAGATAGGTTCTAAGTTTCAAAAGTTGAGAATTGATCTCGATAAGGTAGGTTTCAGACATGGAACCTAAAACTCGCCCACCTTGGATTCGTTCAATTTTAATTTGCACATATTTTGTACTTGTCTAGCGGAAGTTCTTGCACTTTTGGGATGATTTTTATTTGTCCTACGATATCGAGTGTTGTCGCAATCACTTCCCTGCCTGAATGGTGTGCTTTGTAGCTTCTGGGGATGTCCAATCTATCTCCAATTTGCTAAATACTTGTACATTGGGCAAACTTTTTGAGGACATGGATTGTGTGATCTTCACCTCCTTCAAATAATTCAATTATTTCAACTGTCGATAGCTTTGAACACTCCATAGTAATGTCCCTGAAGATGCCTTAGTTTTTGGTGAATGGGAATTTTTATTGTTGCTTTAACTTTCATTTTGTTTGGCTAAGGGATGAATTGGACACTTCCCGGTTGTTTTATATATCTATTTGTTTTGTACCGTGTTACTCATTGTTTTATTGCTTTGGTATTTTGTTGTAACTATTATTTGTCTTGATTGTAAATTAGGAGATGTTCTATTAAAGTTTGTTCTTATAAGAAATAAAAAAAAAAAAAAGGAATTCGCTAGTTTTCAAGTAAATCCTAAAATTGGACTAGATCTACACTTCTAGGGTATATAGGGTAAATTCCAAGTTCCAAAAAATGGGAACCGATCCGGACAAGGTAGGTTCTAGGTTTCAGATCCCGAATTTGCCTTGCTAGAACTATTGATCAAATTTTGAAATGGTTTGCGTTTGTGTGCTAGCGCACTTTGTTTTGCAAGATACGGGAAAATATACTAGAGTACGATATTTTTAGGGCAACAGATCAATTTTTGAGCCATAGAAAATCCCTATGAAATGCTTTACCGAGAGCATGAAGCTTTATGATTTAAATAAATCCCTCTTAGAAATTTTGGCAATGCCTTGCATAGATACCGAAACATTGCTCCATATATAAACTGCTTCGTTACCATGTAAAGTTTTATGAAGTCACTGTGAGCTGTTATTAGATAAAATGTTGCTTCATTTTTTAATATTCTAGCAGTATATAACGTGGAGTACATAAGCTCATGATTTAGCAACTATTCCTAATGCATTCCTTTTCTAAAATGGCCAAATATATAACAAAATAATTTAACTTCACACATTTAATAAAAATATACTAAATGATAAAACATGGAGGCCCCCAAAATATATTTATTTTTTAAAAAATTGACAAGTTAAGGTTGATGTAGATGACTTATGAGGCTGGCGAGGTGCCCCATCAGGCCGAGATGATGCCCCATCGGGCCTACTTGAAAAAAAAAAAGATGAAAGGAAAAATTACCAAAAAATTTTTAAATTTTTAAATTTTATCAATTTAGTCATAAATTTTTTGTATTTGGGCCAAATTTGGCCGGCTGGCACTGACTTGTACGCCGTTGATTGATGTAAATAATTTTTAATAATATTTTATTTCTTTTTTCTTTTTTCTTTTTGCTTTCCCTCCTTTCTTCTTCCTCTAGCTGATTGCTAGACCTTGCTGATCGGCTTGAGGTGAGGGCTAGCGAGGCTTAGCTCCACTGGCCACTAGCAAGGGCAAGCCTCGCCCAATGATGGCAAGGCTCAACCTCACTAGATTTGGCTTGACTTTGCCCAGCCATGGCGAGGTCGAGCTCGTCGTCAATCTACTGAGGCTCAACAGCACCTAGCCATGTGGTTGGTTGTTGAGGCCTGACGATCGGCTGGAGGAAGAAAAAATGGAGAAAAAAATAAAAAGAAAAAATAAAAGAAAAATAAATAAAATAATAAGTGATTCGATAAAATAAAATATTTATTAAAAATTATCCACGTCAGTATTGACTAAACGACTAGCGTTGGCTAGCCAAATTTGGCTGAATTGATTGAATTGGTATAAATACAAATTATTATTATTTTTTTTTGGTAAAGGTAAATTTGTATAGATTTTCAACCAACAAGGCTATATAGCAAAAGACTCGGAACCAATCTTGCACTCACCAAGACAGCATGTCAGTATAATTCAATTGACCGAAAAATAATATATTTATGACTAAATTGGTAAAATTGTAAAAAATTTAGGATTTTTTTGGTAATTTTCCGAAGATAAAAACCAGATAAACCTTTTAAAGACATAATAAAAACATATCGCAAATCATAAAATCTTTTAAAAAGAGAAGGTGGGAAGAGCACGTATAAAAAAGAAGAAGAAGAGTGACCAGGGTGGCCTCCATTGGCCGCCTTCCCCGAGCCGACGATGAGAAAAGCATGATGTAAATTGAGAGCTTCCACACTTGCCTAGCCTTGAGGTAAAGGTCTAATCCACCCCTTGCCTTAGCTCTTGGGGTCGGCGAGGGTCGTATCCTTGCATGGGCTACGCGGCCCCATCTCATTAATTTTTTTTTTTTTATGACTGATTCTTTACATGGTAGTTAAGAATAGTTACTAAAAAAAGTTACACCTTGTCTATGCAATCGTGACCCTGACCGGAAAGAAAAATTGCGAGTGTGATATGTGTCCTGCCTTTTATTTTTATACAATTTCCCCCTATTTATTTGCTCCTCTTTTCTTTAGTTTTTGTATAAGTATCTAGAGAGCATATATAACCATTGGGATTTGTCCTAGTGCCACCTTTCTCACATGAGAAGGAAGAGGTGGAGGGTTTAAATTCTCACATTCTCAGGAGAGGTTGAGGTGTGAATGATTTAATTTCAAGAATGGATTTCGACTCCCATATAATACAAGGAGGCAGCGCAAAAGTCTAAGTATTACAGTAAGAATAGAGGAGGACCGATAAAAAAATAAATCTAGAGAGCATACATATCTTTATACTCTTATGAATCCAATTGACATGATATCCAATGAGACATGATTTGATTCCACCACTTTATATACATGAACTTTCATAGAATTATACCAAATAGGAGTGAGCATCGGTCTTGGATTGAATTAAGAACTGGAACTAACTAACTAGTTTTAGGTGATTTCCACAGGAATAAGTCCGGTTCCCAATTTTAAAGGTTGGGACTGAACCGACCAAATAAACCGACAGGATTGGCCCAATTTTTTTTTTTTTTTGGCAAAGTTTTAGACTTAACCCTCAAAAACTCACACCCGCCTCTCAATTTTAAGAATTAGCGTATCTTGTCCCGCTTGATGCAAAGATGTTGATCCTCAAGATGGTAAACAATTACAGCCAGTGAATGGCAATGACCGGATTGTAAGTTTCACTCAGTGGTGAAAACTTCAGCTCCAATTTGATTGGTTGTTTTGCCGTTTGCCAACTTACTCTATTTTTCTTTGACCAAGAAAAAATTGACTCTTTTCCTCAGGTTGTTATTTGGTACAGCTTTTAAGAGCAAGACTTAGAAATTTACCAAATATCACCGATGGTTCCAAGATCAGGTGGGCTGATTTCTGCTTTCATAATCTGGGAAACGACCCTGCCCGGTTTGTCTCAAAACATATGAGATGGTTTATGACACAACACTAGATACGGCGTGACAACATGAGTCGAGCCCGAAATAATCTGGATCGATAGGGAGTTTGCTGGAGAGGTCAACGTGAGTAATCTGCGTAACCCGGTTTACTAATTTAGCCTCTTCCAAATCGTCTATTCTAAGAATTGAATGGTACCTGGAGCCAAATGCCGGCGAAGAGGATGGTGTCCCTGCCCTGGAAGACGCCGGCCACCAGGATGCCCTTCTGCATCGTGCTGGTCACGTTTGTCCCCATCACCGCCGCCGCCATCACCGCCGCCTGCCACAGCTCAGCGCCCCTGAGCCCACTGATGTCCCTATTGTGTTCGCTACATTGTTAGCCTCGATGTTCCATGCCATAAAGAACCCCAACAGCAGCCTCGCATATGTCTGTGCCCGGCTCTTCAGCGGCACCCCCACCCCCAGCTGCGACTTCATCAGCAGCGGGAAGGACAGGACGGCGATGGCAATAAGGGCCAAGATCGCCATGGCGGTGCTTGATGCGATGTGGAACGCCTCCGCCATGCCTCCCGGCACCTCATCCTGTTGCTGTTCTCCTTTTTCTTTGCTCTCGAAGGAGGATGAGATGGTGGTGGCAAAGAGGGCTTCCGGAAACGGTGGAAGGGTCGGAGGTGGATGGTTTCTGCGGGAAGTGAGCTTCGCCAATGGCGGAGGATAGTAGCGAAAGGATTCAGTGTCTTGGGAGGTGGTGGCAGCAGCGGTGGTGGAGGAGGAGAGGGGTTCAGGGGCGGGGGCATGCTGTTCAGCGGAGGATAAGAAGTAAGAAGTCATGAGTTTCCTGTGTGTGGAGGGGGAAGAGGTAACGAGAGAGTAATAGGGATGGTGGGGGCCGGATCGCTGTTAGGTAGGAGAATTGGCGGCAGCGGCGGTAGGCGGCGATGGCCATGAGAGAAGGAGGAACAAATGGAAGAAAGATGGAGGTGAAGAAGATGGAAGAGATTTCATTGATCTGCTGTTTTTCAATATGTAAGAGTTTTTCTGGTGGAAAGAGAGAGTGTGGTGGATTTGGCTGCTTGTTGCTTTCCTCTGTAAATGAGAGGTGCTTGTTTGCTCTTCTTTTTGTCTTCAATGGTCTTATTATTTGCTTCAATTCAAACCATTTAATATCCCCAAAAAAACAAAATTATAGAGAATAGCCCGTCCCTTCATATATCCGGGCCGGTTTGGGTCAGGCCGGCTTAAGATCCAAAATTCTCCTTACCAATTTAGGATGGACTTGTTTCATGGAAAATGAATGGAAGGTGATGTGATATGAATGCCCAACGCAACTCAAGTCGGTCAGTTGGCCAAAAAAACATTTTCTTAAAAATGATTATTTGTATCAATTATAAAAAAGAATAAACGAAAAATATTTTTGTTGACCACGAATATAATTAGAGATAAATTATTGTTAATGATGAAAACAATCTTTGTCATCTAATGATTTTAAGTGAGATAAATAATTATTTTTAAAAATATAATTTTTAAATCATTTATTTTATGCGAAATAATGAAGTTTTTTTCGAATTTTTGATGGGGCTGTAGGAAAACCATCTGACCCAATTGTCCACGCTTTGTACTTCAAGAGCCAATCAACCAACCAATTTTAGATTAGAGCCCTTCTTCACTCTGTATAAGAAGTAGGGTCTCAAATTTGAGGGAAACCACTCAAAAACCCTTTTTACTTGGAACCATAATTCACTTAATAAGAAGAAATGCTACAAAAAATAGTGCAAGGGACAATCAGTCAGTATAAATACTCAAACACCATATCAGAACAGGTATGCCCAAATTTGTTGTATATGAGCTGACGCTTTGTCAATTTCCTAACTCCTCTCCCCAATTTTTTGACTTCCCACGTTTCTCGTGTAAGCATTCGAGCATCCAGATAAAATCTCAATATATTTCAGATGCATTTAGTTCAACATTTAGAATGGGTTTTTGGGCTCTGAAATCTCTTGGCAAAATGCAAATGTTTGGCTACTTTTTTGACTTACTCTGGGGAGATGCAATTGTATTTCTAAGGTTCTCCCAAGGACTTCAATTGATTGCAGGGTTGGAGGTGTCTTGAAAAGTTGCATTTTCGAAATGCCGAGCGTTGGTTTAATAAAAATGTCAGAACTTCTCATTTTGCCCTCATTTAGCAAGTATACTTCCAATTTTACCTATTTTAAAACAAACCCCGAGTATGACTCCTCTTTCTTTCACCATCTTCTAGATTTCAAAAACTCGAACCGGTAGGTTCTAGATTGGGAACTTATCCATCATGGAACTAATACTCATCTTAAAATTGCTCACCCTTAACTTGCAAATATTTCGTACTCATCTAGCAAAAGGTCTTTCATATTTGGGATGATGCTTATTTGTCCTAGGATATTGAGGGTCACAATCGCTTCCTTGCCTAAATGATGTGCTCTGCAGCTTTTGGTAGCATTGTATTTGTCTCCAACTTGCTGAATGCAACACATGGGGCAAACTTATGGGGGACATGGATTATTCGATCAGTCATCAACAGCTCTGAACACTTCACGGTGACATAGCTGAAGATTCCTTAGTTTTTTCATATTGTATGCAATGGTGCTTTTGGTGGATGGAAATATCGTTGTTACTTTAACTTTCATTTTGGTCAATTAAGGGATGAGTTGGACACTTCCCAATTGATTTATATATCCGTTTGTTTTGCACTGCACTTCTCGCTGTTTTGTTGCTTTGCTGTTTTCTTATAACTGCTTATTTGTCTTGATTGTAAATAAAGAGATTTTTTACTAAAGTTAGCCCTTTCAAGAAATATAAAAATTAGAAAAAGAAAAGAAAATTTCCAGTTCCTAAGTAGATCCCAAAACTAGACTATTCTAGAGATTTTTTTTTTCTTTTGGTCGTGAGGTTCTAGAGTTAGAGGTAGATACCAAGTTCAAAAATTGGAAACGGTTTATGATTGGGAAGTTCTAGATTTCAGGTTTGGAACTTATCTATCTTGGAATCGCTTGCCCATATTGCTAATCAAATTTTGAAATGGTTTCACTATTTTGGGTGGTTTCTCTTTTGAATTTATCGGTGTTTGGCAAGTTCAGAGCTTCATCAGATCACTAGGTAAATTCTAAACACACTAAGCGGTTAAAATATCCGATTTAAACAAATGTTTAAATCATCATGATGCGTGATTTGCACGTTGGTTTCTCTTTTGAGTTTATCGGTGTTCAGCAGGCTTGGAGTTTCATCAGACCACTAGGTAAATCCTAAACACACTAGGCAATTATAATATCCGATTTAACACTTGGAAACAAATGTTTAGATCACCGTGATATGTGATTTGCATGTTAATTAAGCTTCATAGTGCCAAAACTAAAATTTGAAATGCTTGCCTGACTAGGCCCTCGTAACACCCATTTTTCACGAAGAATTTTTTTTTTTTTTTGGTTACAAATGAGACTGTTATACTGTACGTTCGAGTTTATCAATCATAAATCTTGTCGTTATCCTGGTCAACCCATCGACTGTTATCTTGAAGGGATTGTATTAAAGAACAGCCGGATGGCCAAAGTCCATCATGTCTCGCTTGGATCTGTGAACTAATATCTCGTGCTTGCGATTCATATTGTCAACCCTCTATTTCCAAAATCCCAAGCTATATCAATTTTCCGAGGGACAAATATAATGAAAATGCTCAAATTAATTATGAAAGTGCAATTGAGTTCTAAAATTTTTCAAAAGTGCAATCAAATTTTAAAATTTATCAAGTAACTTATTAACATTTTTCATTTGTCAAGTTGAACGGAGTTAATAGAAGAACTTCGACTACACCAACTTGATCAATTTTATGATATGATTGGACTTTTTGAAAATTTTAATACTCGATATGTGATAAATTTTGGGATTTTTAATAAATTTATCTCATTTTTCTGTCACTGCACACAGTGGATAAATCCGAGCCGTCCGAATCCTGGTGTGCTGGCGCGTCGAGATCCCCAGCATCGAGATCCCAATCCTGGGGAGAACTGGGGCACCGCACGTAATATTCTAGGAAATATTAAACGATAACGCACTTAGCCTTTGCCTCGACCCAGCTGCAACCTCACGGTCAACAGTCCAATAAAGACTCGACCGCCTCCGCTGATCCTGAAGCTTCTTCAAGGTTCCCTCCGTCCGTGCCGACAACACAAGAACGATCTCCGACAGGACACGAGCGACGTGGCACTCCGCCCCGCGAGGCCCCGCCGCCGCCAAGTTGGAGCTGAGCTTGTAATCATGGGAAGCGCTGATACTCACGTTGAAAGCTTGCTGGCGGCCTGGACTTTCGGTTACGCTTTCCAGTCTCAACCTGCACCCTTTTGGCTCATGACGCCTGAACTGCTCACTTCACTTCGCGTGCCGAAAGCCCCTGAAACCATTCTCGATTCTCCTGCACATCGTCTGCACGAGCAGTCGAAGTTGGAGCAGCAATGGAGAGCGCTTCAGATTCGTCCATCAGGGTCCCAGAGGTGCAGCTGAGCTCTGCCGCCGCAGGGAGCCGCCCGATGCCGGTGATCGGCCTGGGCACCGCGGCGGACCCCTCGACGCGGTGGCGATGAAGGCGGCGGTGCTGGAGGCGATCAAGCTCGGCTACAGGCACTTCGACACGGCTTCCATGTACGGATCCGAGGAGCCACTAGGGGAAGTCCTGGCCGAAGCGCTCAGGCTCGGGTCGTCGGCTCGAGGGCCGAGCTCTTCATCACCTCGAAGCTCTGGAGCAGCGATGCTCACGCCGATCGCGTTGTGCCTGCGCTTAGGCAGTCACTGAGGTAATCGATTATCCACTGGACCTTAGCTCGTGACTAAAGAGTGACGTGACCGTGATTAATTTATCAGTACCGTTCTTAATCATCTACGGATTGTATGGATGTTATGCTGTTCGTGATTAGGAATTCTTATGCATAGAATTGAGGTTGATTGTTTCAACCGATTGTTGTCGCTGGCAAACTGTTTTCTGCAGAATCTTGCCATCTGGGCCTGTCTTTGTCTGTCATGGTTAGAATGCCGCACTGCGATTGCAAATCCAGAGGGACTGATTCTTGCTGTTAAATGATTTTAACAATGAGTTTAGACTTATGGACTAGGGACAAGAAAGTATTTTCTTGTCTAGTTATGTTTCATGATGCTTGTTTGTCCGATCAACAGTTGGGGCACTCACAGAAATTAGAAATTAGTGGTCTTCCTAAGAAAGATGAACATGCTTCCTTTTTAGCCCTCAGGGATATTCCTTAGACTTGAGTTGGGCAGCTTCTAACAAGAAAATTTGTAGCGAAACTTTCAGTTTATCTAAGTTTTAGCTCTCTCTGATACTCGTGGTATAAAGAATCTACAGCTGTAATTAAAACTTAATGAATTCATGGGAAAGAACAGATGAACTCAAATTCGCATCAATTATAGTTCAGAAATTTTTCTCTCAATCTGATTAAAGAGTGTTTTTCTCTACATCAGTTCCACTTACAGAATGAAAATTTTGCATGTTGGGTGTAATGTCCTATGCAATTATTGAGCTGTGTTGAGTTGTCCTTTGGCCGTGACTGTGAGCGAGCCACCTTTCCTTCAGTTAATTGCAAGGGAAGAAGAGATGATATTGTGGCTGAATATAGCAGAGATGATATACAACTTCTGAACCGAAGCCATATATGCAGGAGACTGTTGATTTCATCATTAGTATCAACCATTTGATTCTTGTAAAATTATTTTCTCCTATATTTGGTGGATCAAAGCTTACTGACTGTTCTGTATGTGCAGCAACCTCAAATTGGATTACCTTGACCTCTATCTCATTCACTGGCCAATCAGCTGCAAACCGGGGACATATGTGTATCCAGTGGACGAAGCTGACCTCATGCCGATGGATTTCGAGGCAGTCTGGGCAGCCATGGAAGAGTGCCAGAGGTTAGGTCTCACAAAGTCCATTGGAGTGAGCAACTTCTCTTGCAAGAAGCTCGGAAACATCCTCAACTTTGCCAAGATCCCTCCCACAGTGAATCAGGTGAACCTGTTTTGCTTATCCATACAATTCTGGTTCAAGATCAAGGGAAGTTGAACACTAGTCGACATGGCAGTATGCATGTGTATGCAACTGATAATGGTTTCGATGATGATTGTCTCTCAGGTGGAAATGAACCTCCTCTGGCAGCAGAAGAAGCTAAAAGAGTTCTGTAAAGCAAAAAATGTCATCATCACTGCTTTCTCTCCCTTGGGAGCTCGAGGAACGAACTGGGGAACGAATGAAGTCATGGAGAACGAATCTCTGAAAGAGATTGCAGAGGCTCGGGGAAAGAGCATTGCCCAGGTTTTACTATCAAAGTTTGTTTATTTGTTCGACATCTTGAATGTTTTATTGTTCAAATCAACTACTTGGACTCCTATTGTTTGTTCATAAGCAAGTCATAATGTAAGCAAATCGGCGTTAGAAGACACCTGATTATAAGTGAATCCAACCATTGAAAGTAACAATAGCAAAAGATTAAGATCAGGAGGCAGCTAAGTTCAGATGGAGATTGACATAAACATGCAAGTCAAAATGAATTGCCATTTGCAAATTTAACTGCGACAATTGGGGATTGCCCTTGGCAGGTATGTCTGAGATGGCTATATGAGCAAGGAGTCACTTTTGTGGTGAAAAGCTTCAACAAGGAGAGGTTGAAGAAGAACCTCGGCATCTTCAATTGGGAACTGACAGAGGGTGACAACGAGAAGATCGAGCGGATCCCACAGAAGAAAATGATGCTCAAGGAAGAGTTTGTCTCAGCCAAAGGGCCATTCAAATCTGTGGAAGAGCTTTGGGATGGAGAGCTCTGAAGCTTAGGGAATGAAATGGCACTCTTTCACAAAGATTGATCACTTTCATGTTGATGGTGGCTCTAGTAGCAGATAGATGGATAGATATGTTTTGGGCCAGATTGAAAGGAGTGTGAGACATGGGCTTGAGCCCGTGTCCCACATCTCAATTGGTACTGTTCAGTGGTTCCTTGGTATGGATTGTGGAATTTGTAGAACTGGCACGGGTTGTGTTTGTGTGGGACATCTTTGACACATCCTCTTCTATTGAGTGGTGTGGGCATGATTAAATTAAGGTAACCCTCTTTGTTGTTTTTCATGTTTAGTTTTCTTGCTAATCCTCAATTATCCGTGTTTACACGTGGACATGTCTTATAAACAGTTATGCCTGCTTGTGGAAAAGATGTTTGGTCGATAAATTCCATATTTATTAGTGAATTTAAGAACCTTTTTTGTGCACAACCGATAAAAAGAGATTTTTTTTTTTAATAATTCGAGAGCACGAGCGCATAGGCCTCGATAGAGATAATTTTTGAGCAATTTTTTCCCCAAACGAGGGAATGATTATTCTAACTTTGAAGTTGTCAAAACTAAACAATCATTTCGTAGGCCTAATTGGGTAATATGGACTTGCTAGCACTAATCTGAATTTTGCTTTTATTTCTGGCCAGTGCTCTAATTCATCAACCGTCATTTGAAGTGATTTGTAGTTGTCATTTCTTACTTTTTCAAATCTTGTGGTTCTCGTAAATTGACTTTTGATTAACTTGAAATGCTTTTCATAATATACATGCATTATCATATATAATAGTTTATAAAAATATAAATAAGACTTTACCCTTGAATTATATTTTAGATTTTAATGAAAAAATTAATAACTGGCTTTTATTTATTTATAAATAACTAGAATAAAGCAATAAGTGCTCCACGTTCATTTAATAAAAGAATCTGAAAAGTTTTTCATTTTTATTTTCAGTCAATAGTTAATTAAAACTCACATGCATGACTTTCACTCCCACGTTTATAAGTGTGACTAGGGGTGATCGGTTTCAGAGTGGGTAGGTTTCAAACATAGAACATGAAAATTTCTTATTATAACTGGTTCTACTTTTTGGAACCTAAAATCTACTATATTTGCACTAGAATCTATTTTGAAACATACCATATTCTTTTGATTCGGTTCCAGATTTTACCCAAGAATTTGTTTAAACGCCTCAAGCAAGAAGCAATCATCTAATGTCCTATACAGCTTCATATTTTGCATAAACACATGAGGAACGACAACGTATCCTTTTAACCTGTGTTGAAACATTAAGCACACGTAATCAATAAGAACATGAACTTTTTGGCTAAATGAAAAATTAAGGATCCACAAGACTAATTATCATAAATAAACATCACAAGACAAAGCAAAATTTTTAATGTTGCATGAACATTAGTAGCAAACAAAGTAAAAAATCAGTCAAAACCTGCTTGATGATTTTCTTTTGAAGGTCCTCACCGAGACCATTCTTGGGACATTGTGAAGGGATCCAGTTGATGTTGGGAATAGAGTAACTAGATGGCTTTGTTTGGTCCTCGAAGAGCCGCTCAGATCCTGTACTAGACCCATCAAACAACTAAAAGCATCGATAGTAGTAGCCAGAGAGGTCGAGCATCTGGGTGTGCAATCTAGCGACAAACTTGGCTGCTTGAGCATTGAATTTGAATAGGTAAACCACTCTTTCGTTCCTTAAAATCAAAAAGTGTGCAGAGGCTATTTTTACAATCTTAAACAAGAATCAAATCACTTGAATTGAACTGCACCACAAATAAATTGAGACTGCTACAAAAAAAATATGGATCTAATAGCAGTCTCATTTCCACAATTACTACAAGAAGTTGTTCATTTATCTGAAATAGTCAACAAATCTTCCCTATAGGCATAACTCCTCCTCCAAGAGTAAAATCAGGCGAGCCAATCCACTTGGTACAAAATTTCTAACAAAGACCTTAAATTTATACATAAAGAAAAATTAACAAAAAACCATGCTTTAGAGACAAATGCAAAAGTGCCAATTAATGAAGTCTATTTACTCACGACAAACTCAGAGTTTCCACAAGATGAAATCTATTTTTCAATGATAATGTTCTTGGTAAGAGAATCAAAATCTAAAAACCAAAAAATAGATTAAATAAAGCATTCACTCATTAGATAAATATGATAATAAATTACAAGATAGAAAGAAATATACATGACTTACTCGACTCAAACTTTTCTACATTCTTGATGCACTTTTCAACATTTATCAGCATGCAAACGGCTCTTAATCAATTTTGAGTGCAAACCAAACCTTCCACCACTTTAGAAGTCAAAGAACTTTGAAAGCCATCAAGAACATGTCACATGTACTAAAAATCAACTTTGAAGTAACAATAGTCATTGGAATAAACAAAACATTCTGAGCCATCAAATATAAGATTTTGTACTTTGACCTAGCATTTTTCCACCACATCAAAATGTCAAAATTAAGGACATCTTCACTTTTAGCTTCAAGATATCGATCAAGCTTAGATTTGTTTTCATCAAATACTATTTTCTTCACATGAAGAAAGCTTTTTTGCCAATCTTGGATGTCATACTCATTGTCATCAATATTGGTATTGGAACCACTAATACTAGTACTCACATTTGAATTACTAAAATTTCGTTTGCTTGAACAACCAATAAAAAATTGCTCATAAAATCCATGCAAATGCTCCAAAGCAAGCCTTACTTTATCATGCATCTCATCAATTTTTCATTTTTTCATCATTAATTTTTCCATAACAAGACTTCACATAATTCAATTTTTTGATAGGATCCCATACAATTGTAATCAATATCATCATATTTACTTTATTTAAACTTTCATAATATTTGTCAAACTTGTCTCTTATTTTTATACCCATAACTTGAAGCTTAGGGTCCAAAGAATTCATCATATCATACAAATATCTATACAACAGAGCTATCCCCTCAAGATAATCATTTGAAATAACATATGAATTCCTTGACATCCGTTTGGTGGCATCATAAAACTGTTTTAGAAATTTAGAAAGAATTATGGCATTTTCTCAATCTTCATTTCAAGGAGACTCATTGTCAATCTCTCTTAAGAAAGATAAATTATTTTCTTCCATCCTTTTAAAAGCTTTTTTGAACTTTATGACGATGTCTAACTATAAGTAAGTGAGTTCCATTTAGTAGCAACATTAAGACAAACTGAACCCATACAAGATTGAAATATCTTAACTTTCATGGGAGAATTCCTCACATATCTTAACTACATTTCCGATACGTCCAATAGAATCACACATTTCATTCAATCCATCTCTTACAATCAAGTTTAGTATATGAGTAGTACATCTCATATGTAAAACATTACCATTCAAGATATTTTCCTTCAAATAACCAACAATCACATCATTGGAATTAGCATTACCCACGGTTATTGTAGACATCTTTTTTTCTATTCCCGGTCATAAATGCATTTCTCCACTATCTTCCAATCTCCCTCCCTTATGATTATACATTACTACAAAATTAAGATTCTTTTATGTAGCTTTTAGTTATCATCAATAAAATGTGTGGTGAGACATAAATAGTTCAAATTTCAAATGGACCTCCACATATCAATCGTGAGTGCAATCCTAAAATTAAGCTCACTAAAATAAGCTTTCAAACAAGTTTTTCCAATTTGATACAATTCCCTACAATCTCTAGCCATCGTAAATTGTGAAAGATGTTGGAAGAAAAGTTGTCATTCAATGACAAAATCACGAAAACCGACATGCTTAAACGTGGAAAAAGGTTGTCATCAATAATAATCATCTGAGCAAGCATATACCTACAACATTCTTGATCAAACTTCTATGTCATTAAGACACTACTACCACTATTGTTTTCCCCTACCTCGCCAGCCACATCTTTGTTACGTGGTGCAAACAACATTTTCTTCTTACATGCACGATGATACTTTTTACACTTTTTCAAGTGCTTCCACATGGTAGATGTTCCATAATCAACACAGTTCCCATACTCAAGTGAATGCACTTTACCCTAGTTGTTGTATGTGTTTTCTCACCTATGATTCTTGAAATATTATCTCAAGTCTCTGATTGAGTAGCTCACTTTTTACCAAGAGAAGGACGAGAGTTCAGTACCCTCATCTTGTTTGTTGCATTCACGGTCGCAAATTTCACTTCATTAGCTCCATGGAATGGCAATTCCAAGAGCGGACTCATTTCATCATATCCATCCACTTTTACTAGTATGTCTTTGTCTTGATTCGTCAATTGAAAATAAATTATACAATAATGTTAGGATTCTACCAAAATGTAGAAACAAATTATACAAGAGATAGTTTTTAGATGAATCTTTTCGATTATTAAAATGAAACAAACGAAGAGAGATTTCAATACAGCATCACAGTTGTTTCTTGAGGTTAAATGTAACTAAAATTGCTAATTTAACAAACTTCATGCTGCGGCATAGGCTATCACCATCAATCAAATGCAAAAGATTCAAATAGAAATTGAGGTTAATGAAATCTAGATGCCAGCAATGCAAGGTGGTGAGAAAAACAATGTGACTTTACAAGGCTTCTTCTATGCAGATCTCATTAGTGAAATGACAAATAAATGAGCACCTATTTTACCTTGGACGACACTATAGATGGTCAAATATCTAGACTCTAGAAATGTGTGTCCCTTTCAACCACCGAAGTAGAGTATGCTGATATATCTAAAGATGGCAAGAAAATGATTTGGTTGAAGAATTTTCTAAAGGAAATAAGCAAGGAGCAAGTTAGTAGTGTTCTTTTCAATGACAGTCGGAGTGCTATTTATCTTACAAAGAATCCGATTATTCATTCAAAGACAAAGCACATTCGGTTGAAGTACCATCATATTCTAGATGACGAGACATGATTATTGAAGAAGATTTTGGTGCACAAAATCCATTAGATTTGTTAACCAAGATCTTCATCCCTGAGAAATTGATAGTGTATTGCCTTTCATCGTTAGTGATCAGGAGGTGCCGCTATACTAGGACAATTTAAAATATGGAAGACTATGAGAGACATGCTTTTTTAATATCAATCTCCAAAGGAGAGATTATTAGAGTTATGGAGTTTGATAGAGGAATTTACTCATAAAGATATATATGTAATTTCTGAGTAGAATTGTATGCCCTGGATTCTTTCTACATATCGGGGCAATATTTCTTGTAATTGTAACTCAATAGTGAAAGTCAAAATAATACTTAACGTGAGACCATGTTTTTCCCTTTTTGATTCTTAAAGAATTTTCCACATAAAAGTTCCTTCTTCTTCTCCTCTTATTTCTCTCTTTTCATTTCGCTTCTTAAGCAATACTTTAAATAGCTCGTGCTTCGTTAGCTAACTTAGCTAACGGTGGCACACCTCATATTGAGAGATTTCTTGAATGCGAGGATCTTCATGGGAAGTTACAGTGATGAGCTCGCCCATCTTGACCTTTTGGATTACGGGTGGTGCAGAGAAGTAATGGCTAAAGTCAAAACATTTTGTTGTAGGTTCGGAATTAATGCCAAAAGAGAATCGCTAGCACCGGTTGTCCATCTCCACCATTAAGGTGAGGGGGAGAGAGAGATAGGTTCCCTTACTAGGCTTCATTGGAGATTCTGTGGACGTGGAGGGCTGATAACGTTGAGACCATGTTGAATTCTACCCATGAAACTGTCATTTTCCTACAACGTAATCCTCGGTCTGAACCTAAATAATGCAGTCAAACCCTTATCCAGAAGGGATATATAGCTGCCTGGCCATGGTCCGTCGCGTCTCACGTCTCAAATGGACATCGGATCTAATGCCCCATGCTCGCGATACACCTTTTTGACCCTCACTGTCATCGGTCCAACTCGAAGAACAGTCGACAGCCTTTGCAGATCCTGAAGGTCCTTCAGGGTCACATCTGTCCAGGGCCGCGCAAGAACAACCGCAGACAGGATATAAGAGGTGGGGACGCCACACCGTGAGGCTCCAACATCGTCGCCAAGTTGAAGCTAAAGCGGCAATGATGCACGTGCT
Organism: Corymbia calophylla; assembly: GCA_014182845.1. Classification (NCBI taxonomy): domain Eukaryota; kingdom Viridiplantae; phylum Streptophyta; class Magnoliopsida; order Myrtales; family Myrtaceae; genus Corymbia; species Corymbia calophylla. The sequence continues at coordinate 17,443,506 of CM024700.1, read as the reverse complement.
AAAGATATCTTGAAAGCTTGAGCAATCGCAGACAGGACATGAAAGGCTTGGAGGATGCCCCATGGGCCTCCACCATCGTCGACAAGTGGAAGCTGATACTGTCATGATGCAAGCGCTAAAGATTATCTTGAAAGATTCTAGGCGGCGAGGATTTTCGTTTACGCTGTCAAGTCTCAACCTGCAACTTGTTGACTTGTCACCCTGAAGCTCCTCACTCCACTTCCCGTGTTTAAAGCCCCCAAAATCGTTCTCAATTCTCCTACACATTGTCTCCACAAGCAGTCGAAGTTCGAGCAGCAATGGAGAGCTTTTCAGGTCCGTTGATCGCAGTCCAGGGGGTCACACTGAGCTCCGCCGCAGCCGGGAGCCACCCAATGTCAGTGATCGGCCTTGGCACGGCGGCAGACCCCCTTGACATGGTTGCGATGCTGGAGGCGATCAAGCTCGGCTACAGGCACTTCGATACGGCTTCCATGTATGGATCCGAGGAGCCACTAGGGGAAGTCCTGGCTGAAGCGCTCAGGCTTGGTCTTGTTGGCTCGAGGGCTGAATTTTTCGTCACCTCGAAGCTCTGGAGCAGCGACGCTCATGCCGATCGTGTTGTGCCTGCGCTTAGGCAGTCGCTGAGGTAATCATTATCTATTGGACCATAGCTCCTGACTCAAGAGTCACGTGACCGTGATTAATTTTATTAGTACCGTTCTTAATCATCTATGGACCGTATGGATATTATGCTGTTCGTGATTAGGAATTCTCATGCATAGAATTGAGGTAGATTGTTTCAACCGATTGTCGTAGCTGGCAAACTGTTTTCTGCGGAATCCTGCTATCTGGGCCTGTCTTTGTCATGGGTAGATAGTTGCACTGTGGTCGACATTTTGGCGAATCCAGTGGGACCGATACTTGTTAGTTAATGATTTTAAACAATGAGTTCAGACATTCGGACTAGGGACAAGAAAGTACCTTGTCGTCTAGTTATGTTTCATAATGCTGTTGTCTGATCAACAGTTCAGACATAAGGTCTAGGGACAAGCATGTTCTTATTTAGTCTTCCTAAGAAGAACATGCTTGCTTTTTAGCCCTCAAGGATGTTCCTTAGACTTGAGTTTGGTCAGCTTTTAACGAGAAATTTTGTAGTGAAACTCATCATTTTATCTAAGTTTTAGCCATCTCTGATACTCGTGGTATAAAGAAACTGCAGCTGTATTTAACTTGACAGAATGAATTCATGTGAAAGAACAGATAAATTCGCATCAGTTATAGTTCAGAGAGTTTGCGCTTGATCTGATTAACGAGTGTCAATTCGCATCAGTTATAGTTCAGTTCCACTTGCAGCACGAAAATTTTGCATGTTGGGTGTACTGTCCTATGCAATTATCGAGCTGTCTTGAGTCGTCCTTTGGCCGTGACTGAGCAAGCCACCTTTCCTTCAGTTAATTGCAAGGGAAGAAGGGATGATATTGTAGCTGAATTTAGCAGAGATGATATACAGCTACTGAGCTGAAGTCATATATGCAGGAGACTGTTAATTCCATCCTCAATATCAACCATTTGATTCTTGTATAATCATTTTCTCCTATATTTGGCGGACTGAAGCCCACCGACTGTTCTGTATGTGCAGCAATCTCAAATTGAATTACCTTGACCCCTATCTCATTCACTGGCCAATCAGCTGTAAGCCGGAGACCCAGTGGATGAAGCTGACCTCTTGCGGATGGATTTCGAGGCAGTCTGGGCAGCCATGGAAGAGTGCCAGGGGTTAGGTCTCACAAAGTCCATTGGAGTAAGCAACTTCTCTTGCAAGAAGCTTAGAAACATCCTTAGCTTCGCCAAGATCCCTCCCATGGTGAATCAGGTGCGCCTGTTTTTCTTAGCCATACAATTCTGGTTGAAGATTAGGGGAAGTTGAACACAAGTCGATGTTGCAGTATGCATGTGTCCGCATCCGTTAACCGTTTCAATGATGATTGTCTCTCAGGTGGAAATGAACCTCTCTGGCAGCAGAAGAAGCTGAGAGAGTTCTGTAAAGCGCAAACGTCGTCATCACTGCTTTCTCTCCCTTGGGAGCTGGAGGAGCGATCTGGGGAACGAATGAAGTCATGGAGAACGAATCTCCGAAAGAGATTGCGAAGGCTCAGGGAAAGAGCACCGCCCAGGTTCTGCTATTAAAGCTGAGTATTGGTTTATTGTTCAAATTGACTGCCTGGACTCCTATTGTTGGTACAAATGCAAGTCATAATAGAGGTATATTGGCCTTAGAAGACACCTGATTATGAGTGAATCCAACCATTGAAAGTAACAATAGCAAAAGATTAAGACTAGGCAGCAAAGTCCGGATGGAGATTGACATAAACTTGCAAGTCAAAATGGATTACCATTTGCAAATTCAACTGCAAAAATTGGGGAATGCCCTTGGCAGGTATGTCTGAGGTGGCTCTATGAGCAAGGAGTCACTTTTGTGGTGAAGAGCTTCAACAAGGAGAGGTGAAGGAGAACCTCGGCATCTTCGACTGGGAATTGATGGAGGGCGACTACGAGAAGATCAAGCAGATCGAGCAGATCCTGCAGAAGAAAATGATGCTCAAGGAAGATTTTGTCTCAGCCAAAGGGCCATTCAAATCTGTGGAAGAGCTTTGGGATGGGGAGCTCTGAAGCTTGGCAATGAAAATGGCACTCTTCTCCTGCAATGATCACTTTCCTGGAATTCTCTATTGGTCCTTTTGAGTGGTTTCTTGGTATGGATTGTGAGACTTCAAATAAAGGCACAGGGTTGTTTTGTGCATGAGACATCATTTGCGCAAGCTGCGCTGATCGTGTGATATGTGCATGATCGAGTTAGGACATCGTTCACAAGATTTGAATAATCATTGCTCTTTATTGTCTCCATATCTTATCTGCGAATTTGATAAATCTCCTTTGAGTACAACCGAAAAAGTAGAGGTTTTTTTAATGACTCTCATCTTCTTCTTTCGATGGGAAGTTTAGGGAACGTTAGAATCTTTAGCCGTCATCCTACATAACTATTGTTTTTCCACAACTCAGGAACCTACTTCAATGTTGGATGTCCACAACTTCTGCAAAGGAACATAGCTTAGGAAACGAGAGTACCAAAAATTAATAAAACATTGAAATACTTGAGGTTTTATAAGACTAAAGCCAATCTAAAAAGCAAATGGTCGCTTGAATCATGGTGAGGATGGACATGGAGCTTGAAGGTCGAAAAGAAAATTTTACTTTTCAAGGTGGAAAAGGAAGTTTTAATTAAAGTTGTGGAGCAGGTTTTGCCACAACATATAATGTCAATTTTCAAAATTCCAATCAATATAATAGTCAATTTTCAAAAAAAAGAAGAAAAAAGTGGGAGGTATTGAAACAAAGGAAAGACAGTAGACGAATGGGGTTTAGGGACCTCCTAATGTCCAAGTATAGCCTCTATGGGTTGGGATGCTATTTCAAAGGAAGCGAGATGGTCAGCGGGCAATGGACGACACATCAAAATCAGAGATGATAGGTGGCTTAAGAAAGGCATATTTGGGGGTCCAGCAGACTAGAATGAACCAAGGCTAGTGGCGGGAATTAATCAATGTGGAGGAAGCACAATGGAATGCATAGTCTTTATGACTAGCAAACTATGAAAGATATTCTAGCTATTCATCTCTCAACAATATCAGTAGTAAATAAGCTACTCTGACATGCGATCGATCAAGATGCTACTCAATCAAAAGCAACCATAACAAGCTAAGAGGTACTGAGATAAAGCACGATGCAAATTGGGCCTCATCTTCCTACCGAACCCCACACTGACTCTTGGAAGAAGTAATGAAATTTAAAAATTCTGCCGAAAATCAAATTATTTATGTGGAGTATGTGCCAAAATAACCTACCTACTAGAGAAAATCTATTTAGAAGTCCTTTTTGCCAAAGGAGCACGAAACCTCCAATGTCAATGGATGAAATGGGTGCAGTGGATCCTTGAACTCAATTAATAATGTTAAAATATTTAAATAATAAACTACACTTTCATATAATAATTTATACTTTTAGAACAATTGGTAATAGTTCCATAAAATCTCACATGATATGTAGAGTTGGAAATCCTCACTTCAAATCTTTCTAGACCCCATTTATCTTATTAATTAAATTTGCATACTTAATACTAGGCAAAAGATGAGACTAAGCATAAGGAAGTGTTAGAATATCTAAATAGTAAATCACACTTTCATATAATAACTTAAACTTTTAAAATAGTTAGTAATAATCCCACAAAATCTCACATATGGATCTTGGATCAAGAAGTAACTCAAATTGAAAAAAATGATGGTTGAAGATCAAATAAACTTATCACAGCACCCCGCTTTTGCATTGGCCGCAGTATGGACTGCAAGAAATTCCTCTATTTTTAAGCACCCTCTCCCAGATCCTACATCAATGGCTAAGAAGGAGGGAGAAGAACTGATCCAAGTGACTTATTCATGAGATGGACACCACCAAGCAAAGGAGTATTGAAGCTAATTATCCGCGGATCTTTCCATGAATAATCATCCGAAGGCTCCATGGCTTGCTTTGCCGCGATTTTGAGGGTAGATTGATTGATAAATTCGCACCGACAATAAAGGGTTTCTTCAGTGCTTCGAAGCGAAACCACTGCACATCTTCAAATTCTCGAGTACTCTTCAACAAAATATCAAGTAGACTTTACTCTTAAGTCGAACAATCTAAGATTGATAGATTCTCTCACGGACGACTCATTCTACTCCTGGGATGTCCATGCACTCATCACCGATTGCAAGACACTCCTAGCCCAATACCCACATTTGGAGCTCGTCCACTATTCTATAGAAAGAAATAAGCTTGCAGAATAGATTGTTAATGCCATGAATGTAAAACCTTTCGCAAAACTAGTGTTCTAATCTTCCTTCCCCTCGTTGGGAGCTTAATTGTTGTGAACCCCCTATATCAGGTAATGGGGTCCGTACTTAATGAAATGAAAAGTAATTTTTCAAAAAAGGAAAAAAAAAAAAAAAAAGCAATAGGTGTTGCCTTGTAACTTTCTTCATTTTTCTTTTCATAAACGCCCAAAATGATAGAGAAAAAATGTTCCTTCCATCTTCCTTGTTAAATTACAAATTTACCTCATCCTAATATAATTTTATATGTTGAGGCTATATTAGATATCTCATTTATGGATACTAAACTTAAATGTTAGTTTTACAATTACTAAAATAATGAAAAAGAAAAGGGGTCCTTAGCATAAACAGAAAAACCATAAAATGGGTCAGCTTTTTCCTTTATACAAACTGAGAAATGTTCGTGCCCATATATTTGTACCACGAAGACAAAAAAGCAAAATCCAAATCCAAGCCTCAGAGCAAGGATCTATGGACCCTCGTTTCTCGTGGCGATCGGGGAATAAGGCTTTATGGGAGCATGTCTTATCGTCACGATCACCCACGCAATTCTCGCAATTGGATTTCTTGTCCGTACAATTAGTTACCTCACGTGGTAGTTCTGGTCTAATTTAACCCCACCCCCCACGCCAATTTTTTTTTTTTTTTTTTAAATATCTACTTTTTACTTGTAAAAAATTGTGGGTTTTAGCGAAAAACAGAAAAAAATGGTGGGTATTTTTAAAATTAAATATGAATTTTTAGAGCACTTTGATGGTATAGAAAACATTTCATTCACTCCATAAATTAAATATGAATTTTAGTTGAAGCAATTTGGAATAAGGTACCCCAAAATTTTTTTAAATATCTACTTTTTAGCTTACGAAAAATTGTGGGTTTTAGTGAAAACAAAGGAAAATTGAGTCTTTACCAAAAAAAAAGAAGGAAAATTGTGGGTATTTGTTAAATTAAATATGAATTTTTAGAGTGCCTTGATGGTTGAGAAAACATTTCATTCACTTTGTAAATTAAATATGAATTTTGGTTGAAGCAATTTAGAATAAGGTACTTGTTTTGTCTTTTTAACCGTGAACAATTTACTTTGAGGCATTCATTAATTTCACTCATTAGAGGTAACCATTTCAAAACATGCATAAAACTCCATTTAGTGAAGAATTCAAGGTTTCCCCGTTTTCCTATTTAACAAGTTCTACCCGATCGGTCAACGAATCTTCCATGTTAAATGGATTTACTTGACGCATGAATTCATAATATTTATCAAGTGATTAAGTAAGAAAATATATGGTTTTTATTATTATAATTTTTCTTGCTTCATCTATAGTCAATACTTCTAAAGTCAAAAGATGATTTCTTTAATGTATTTGATCAAAGTTCTAGTTTCTTCTTTGGCGTCAGGCAACAGATCATATGGGAGGCACGGGTCCCAATCCAGGAATGCAGAATTTTTCTGTCATGTCTGCCCAATATTCAGGTTACTTTTTCCTCAATACCACTGTAGACTAGGTCGCAAAGAATCATCGTAGAAAATGTTTACCCTTGAACTGGGTATAATCCCCTTGCCCGGTCTGTCTCTGGAACCTACTATATACTGATGCCCACCTCTCGGGTCCCCCAAATTTGGGTTGATTTAATGAAATTGTTCTATTTCGACCAAAAAAAAGTAGAATTTATAAATAACATTCCTGCAAAGCATATAATTATCTAAATTTGGAAAAAAAGAAAATATTGATATCACGTAAACATTCAAATATATGTTGAAAATTTTGACAATTAGATTTGAAAAAAAAGAAAAGAGAGAGAGGTGAAATCAATCTAGGGCGTGTTCTAATTAGCTTTGTTTTTTTCGAATTTGAAGTGTGCATAAAAAGGGGAAGGAAAAAAGGGGAGAAAAGAAAGAAGAAAGATTGATTTGATGGGGGAGGGAGGGAGGATGAGGAATGGAGGCATTGATGGTGATGGGAGGGAATTTAAATGCCGACAATCGGATCTTCCCTGGAAATAAGCAAAAGAGATTCAGGCAGAGAGAGAGAGAGAGAGAGAGAGAAGGCAAGGAACGCAGGGGGAAGGTTTGTCGTCTTCGGAGTTCGCGACCCCCCGAACGCTGACTTTCTGATCTGGCGGCACCCACCTTTTCCGCTTCCCCTCGTTCCCATTGCCTTTTTGCCTCTCTCCTCTCTTTGAGAGAGAAAGAAATCCACAAAATTTACAGACTTAATACTCACCTTAAACACTCATTTTTCTAATATCCATGTATTTATGTGTATGTTGAATTTTATTAACAAGTGCACTCCCGTTAACGAAGAGGGAGTTTGTGATTTTTGAAGTACTTTTTTCCCTCACATTTTATGTAATCGATGTATTATAAATTACTTTTTTAGTGAAATAGGACTGATAAGTGTCTCGTGATTATAAAGATTTGAAATTAGAAAGCTCGCTAGAACATACCCATCAACCTTAGCAAACGAATGAGTCAATCTATTGCTTGTTTCTTGAGTAGAGATTGATTTCCTATCAACTCGGAGTAGATATCAAAATGAGGTGCCTATTAATCGAAATAGTTCCTACCTAGATCTAATCAAGTAGTTCGATTTCTCTATGATAATAAATCTTCAAGATCCGTGTTGGGGATATTAAGATTGGTTGATGAAGTTAGCTCACTCAATGATACTCTACACTCTTTCGAATGTAATCCGAGCGTTATAACTTTAGACCATGATCTTATACCTATCTTAGTATAACATACGACTCTTCACAAAAATTAGAATTATGAATCTTGGTCTCGAACTCTTATTCAAAGGATCGTGTTATGGAGTTCTAAATATCCATCCAACCATATTTTGTCATTAAAATAGCTATAAAGTTCTAACTTTTTTATGACGAGAAAGTCCATCTTATGTTAATAATTTTGCGTCATGATATAATAAGACTTATAATTCCTGTAGTTATTGGGATAAATGATCTTTCACAAGTGGCATTAGAATCGCTAATTACACAAATCAATTATTATTTATTGTATTTCCTCTTGCAAAGAAGGTCAACAGCTCTAAAGGAGCAACTGCAGCCTAACCCTACATCGCATGAGGATCATGTCTGGCACGACTGAGCCAGCGAGGAATGTGAAGGCGCGCGTGCCTGCGGAAAGCAATCTGTCTGGATCCATGCGAGCTTATCCGACAATTTCATGGACTACCCACGGATCCGTTTGGCGTTCGCCCTTTTTGTTATTTTTAGTATGGAGTAAGGTTGGTCACTTGCCGTGGCCGCTACTCGTTAGGTGAGGCCTACGGTGGTTTTCTCGAGCTCGACAGTCGGCACCGACCCTCGCCGTGGAGGCAAGACGGGGGCGGCGGCGGCGTGGGGCAGATTCTGTGGGTTGAAGAGAGAGATGATTTTGTGGGTATGATTTGTGAAATTATTCTGTGCAATTGAGTGCGCTAGGGCACGATTGAAAGTATCAATAGATGAGCGACATCTAAGGAGCAGCCAGCTAAGTTTAGTCTTTGTAGTAATCTAACTGTTAGATGGCGAAATTGAACTCAATTGAGAGGGCATATTAGTCATGAGGGTGAAAGTGAACTCTTTTGAGATCTCTCTTGTTGAGTTACACAATATCCATAAACGCATCCAATATTAAAACGTCTTGCAAAAGCAAGCTTTATCATGATTTGAATATAAGTTACAACACTTCCACCCCACAACTACAACAAAACAACGACTATATATATTGGGCAAACACTTTATATCGCTACTTCTCGGGGAAGATTTGGCATAGGATCGTTTGTGGAGTTTAATGAAAGATTTACATTTGGTGAGCAAACAGTGTTTTCCATATTAGATCGCTAGCATGCTTCTTTCTTTCTTTAAGACCGAATTGATCTCACCTTAAGAAGGTAAATCCAATTCTTTAAATGTCGTAACAACTTCATGAGCACATAAGACGTCATTTGAAATCCATGCAAATAAATCACTGGGGTATACCTCAATAACCACCCTTCTTACATAAAAAGAGGGAGGTGAGAGTTCGAATTCCCATACTCTCAGAATATTTGAAGCGGAGACATTTACCTTCAAATATGGATTTCAATTTCCAGTCCTGCAAAGAAGTAGGATAAAAGTCTAAAAAGTTGAGAGTTAAGAGTATGATAGATTAAAAAAAGAAAATCCATACAAATGGTTCATAAATTAAGACTAGGGCCTTGATAACCACACTTAATACACATAAGAAATTGTTATGTCCAATGCACTAATTGCATATAACACAAGGGAGAGACTCCCAATACAGAGCACATTAAAAATGACAATCTTTCTTTTATTAGGTGTTTAACAGGTCCCTTGACAACACTTGTTACTAAAAACCCACAATAATTTGGGAGTCGAACTTAAGTCGCGCATCTAATTCACTGCATGTATCCATTGTTTTACTGATAGGTCGAACCCCAATATCTTTAATGATGTGAAAGCCCATGTCACGTAGGTAAGCCTTGAGCCTATGAGATATCGGCGCTAATCATAACCTAAATGATGGTTTCAAACATAAAATTGTTTACTTATAAGAGAACATGGGGAATCATAGTAGAGTGCCCTGAACCAAGTCGATTTACATAAGTCGATTTCTCAATGACCGAGCCAATCTTATGGATTGAGATACTGACCAGGAAGTAGCATCGAAACGATGTTTGGATGTGTCCGATGGATAGTGCCGTCGATGTTTTCGAAATGTGTACTGGACAATAGGTTGTCGGCATGTTGACTGCTTCAGCCCTCTGATTTTCTTACCTTTTCTGAGATGCAATGGTTGGTTTTCGAATTTGGCCTCTGTCCATTCTTCACTACTTATGGATAAGCACTAGGTTTAGATCCACGAGGGTAGATCCCTTTTCAATTGGTTCTTGCCTTATTCATTAATTTTAGGGGATAACAATACAAATAATCCTTCAACTCCGACCACTTTAGCCCAATATCTAATGTTGTTCATAAACTTTTAATTTATTTAGTTTGACCCATGAACTTTAACCCAATGTATAATGTCATCCGTGAACTTTTAATATAGTTCAATGTAATCCTTGAATTTTTGTAAATGTTCAATTTAGTTCCTAAACTATAAGAAAATATCTAATATTTATCTCTTTTAATTTAGTTTGACCTCCGAACTTTAACCGTGTAATATTGTTCTTGAACTTTTAATCTGGTTCGATATGATCCTCAAATTTTGCAAATATTCAATCTAGTTCGTAAACTATAAGAAAATGTCTAATATTTATCTCTTTTTATTCATTCAAGTTCAAATATAATATTAAATATTTTCATATAGTCTATGAACTAAATCGAATATGCACCATAAGTTTAAAGACTATATCGAACTAGATTACAAAGTTTAGGGACGATATTGCACAATAGGCTATATATATATCATATTAAAGGAAATAAAATGTCCTTAACATCATTACATATTAGGCTAAAGTTTAGAGATTATTTATGTCAATTTTCATTTTTCCAAGTTTAGATAAGGATTTAATGAATAATTACAACATATGCCGTCCAAAAAATTTTCACAAGCGGCCAATTATGGTTAGTGAGAAAGTGGGCAAATGCAAATGTCAAATCAAATGTGGGAAAGGCCGCTCGTGGAAAGTTTTCTTTGTATTGGCGGTATATGCTCTAATTTTCTGGATTAGGTCTAATTTCGTGAGTCACCTCAATTGGTCCCTAAATCAAAGTCAATTGGGAACTCACGTTTCTAATTTGATGGCTAAATGAGTTATTTATTCATTCAATCCATAAGATAATAATGGGTTGGCTAAACCTGTTGAAAGCCTATGTAGTTCAGATTTTAGTCCAAAATGACAAGTTCCAAAACAAGGCAACAGGGTCAAGCTTGATTGGGATTAAACTTTTTTTACCCGTAACTTGATAGGATAACAAGAGTATTGAAATGCAAGTTTTTTTTTTTTGGTAAATAATTCAACAATAAGTTTGGGACAATTGTTAAATCAGGAGATCATATGCAATGAATCCTTCTGACAAAAAATGAAAAGAGCATTAAATCCTCAAAACTCTGTAAATTTGTTAGAGCCCTCAAACCTTTAAGCATGGAGGAAAAATATGACTTTATGTGGATGTACTGGCGGTGATGGCTTCCAAGATGAATTGCTTCCAAGACCAGATTTTGGAATCGAGAACCAGTCTTGATTATACTTGAAACAGGCCTGGAATTGAACCAGTAGGTTGCAGGCCGATTCCCAATTCTATTTGTTTTGTAAAGATCACCTAATTGATATTATGAAAAGAGTTTTACCTTACGAGTAGTAAAGTCTTGTTAGTTGACTAATCTTGTATAAGATCGGTTTGGCCTAGAACTGCCGCTTGGTATTCAATTTGGTTCCTGGGTCGAACTGATCTGATTACTCGCTCATGTACGTACTAGGCTTCAATCTAGAGGTCATCGCAGGCCTTTTTAACAAAGAGACCAATTCATCATGTATGATTATTAAATGGTATTTTGTATTGTATATATATTTCTACAAAAATGTTTTAAATACTGTTCTATATGTCTCGAGTACATTTACTTCTTACACTATTTTAATCTTGTATAATTTTTACATACAAAAAAAACCAAAATTATATTTGATCAATTATGAATTACAAATTAAGAGATGAAATAGTGAAGATGAAAGAAAAAAAGAAGTCAATATGCTCATTAATCTTAAGGAAGAGAAGAGATTTAACATTGCCATCTAAACAAAATTGTCCATAAAATTCGCAAAATAAATAGGGAAACCAGTTTCTAGCTCTACTAGATTCTTTTGAATACAGAAAATTCAATGTAGTATATATGCGTATTAAGAAGATAAGATAAAAAAAGACGCTGAAAATTCCAAGAACTGACATTTTCTTTTATTATCCAAGTATCTAGAGAACTGATCAAACCCAGATCAGCCATCATCATCCCATTTCCTTTCTCCATGTTCTTCGGGCTATACGCGTCGCATTTCTCAAATGGGTTCTTCTGCGAGTGCAAGGAAAACACCATATTTTCTCGAACCAAATGCGATTGATCTGATTTGATTTTATTTAACTTTCCGCATAAATCAAAACCAATTTTTTAAGCAAGGAAAAAGGGGGAAAAGGAGAAAAGTAGATGGGTGGTCGTAGGTGGTAGGCTTCAGTTCTTGGCTGTCGAGGTTTCAGAAAGAGGATGTCTGATGGATCTGCAGAGATGCATGGAGGAGGAGAAGGAAGGTCGGGGGGGAGATATCAATGGAGGGTCAGGGGTGGGGGACAAGACTCTCAGGAGTAGATTGATTAAGAGGAACATGCTCTGAGATCGCCGCCAACACAACAACACCACCACCTTCTTTTCATTAATTCGTCTTTCATCTCAGAACTGGAGAGCATTCCGTCGCTCGTGTCCTTTGCCCTTTCATCGCATCAGCACTTCTCCGTCGCATCAGATGGAATCCCCCACCGAAAGGTTCCTGCACACATGCGATCCCTTTTGTCGTCGTCGTCTTCGTGGAGTTGATCGAGAGGGCGTTCCGTCTGCTACGGAATTTTTGGATTCGTGTCCGAAATTACTCGGTCCATTCGTAGGTGCCACTAGAAAATGCTGAAGGCACGAATTGGGATAGAGGTTAGTCCATGACATAGTGAGAATTTGTCATTTTGCGGACACAAAAAATTACTGATGTTAACAGCCGGCGATATATAATGAAAATTGACTGGAACAATTGCATTGAAAATTTCATATGAAAATCTACGATTGAATCGGTAGAATTGGAAACTTTAAGATTGGATTGACAACTATATAAAAGGCTTAAAACTAATCAAATTATTTCTCTTTATTTTTATGGTAGGAGACAGGCTCAACATCTCAAACTTGAACAAGGCTAACATTATTATCCCCTATGTCGGATTAGGTGCGAACTTGCTAGGACCTGCCTGGTGATCAGGTCTAGTCTATAATAGGAGAGTGAGACTGGTCACCGGGTAATGTAGGCAAGAGTTGAAAAACTTTGGAAGGTGTTTGTCTTTTAATTCCTAGAATTGCTAGTAATTGTGCACGTTGAATTGCCATGCGTTATAGGAGGGGACAAGTCCCTATTGTATAAGATCTTCCTTGTTGTCGTTGATGATCTGTGAGGTAGGGGAGAAGCCGCTTTGAGGTTGAGGACCTCTGAGAACCCTTGATCTCTGCAACATTTAAAAGCTCAAACTAGCATTGTTGTATTAATTAGAAATCGATATATCATTTTCTTTTTACTAATGTAATTGTAATGAATGAATTTTACATTATTTAACACATTACAACTACTTTGAGCTTTGTTAATCATGATTTCTCTCTAAAATTCAAAAAAAGAAAAGAAAAAAGAATCATTTCATCAGATTTTCAAGGAGCTAGATGTTCTCTGCGCGCCATAAGGTTCTTTGCTAGTGGAGGATTATGTAAATTGATCACGCTCTTCATTCCTTAACCATGAATGGAAATAGTCTTTTCATGGTCTTGAGGATCAAGTGAAATATTCCCATGCTGTTTACACACAAGCCACTTTGTCATGATCGATTTAGATAGTGCTTTTCAACTTCTAACACATAGCTATTCATATCTACAGTAACGGAGGCGGCTCGCATAAAAAGAAACTATGCAATTACACGAATAAATTGAAGATCCAGATTTAGTTCTTCGCGTACAATCAGAAAGCAACCCAGGAGAAAGGAAAGGAACTTTGAGAGCTCTTCTCTAGCTCTTACAAGAAGCACATTTCATAATCTGAGAAACCTGGACAGGCTGGACTACCTAATGGAGGAGAATACTGCACCTCCTTAGGCTGCGAATACGACTTAACATCCTGAGCTTTTGTCAAGCGACTGTCGTAGTATTTTCTAGGTGTGACCTGAAGAAGATCGAGAGGGTTATTTCATGTAACAAGTGACGTTGCTTCTGATCATTTATTAGTTTTGATACACTTGTAGATCAGCTGAAGGGCCCTTGAGGAAACTACTCTTACTGAACCCTAATAGGTGTCATGTGGGTTGGTGATAAGGTGTAGTGTGAAGTAAACCCTAGAAAAAGAATAATTTCTTTTGAACTAATTTTCTGAACAACGCCAATCCATCTGGTAGTTGAGTTCAGCCATTATAACTATATAAAGCACGATTCGTATGGAAATGCCTCGAGTGTTCACCTTAGTAGCTGGTTATCATTGTCCTTTTGCCTATATTAAACAAAAACAGAGAAATGGGATAGAACTTAAATTCACAACGAGAGGCCGATATTTCACCAACACAATCTTCTGAGTACTTACATCTTCATGTTTCTTTATGATTAAAGTGAAAACAATAAACTTTTGTTTTGTAATTAGCATGATTTATCTTTGCTTGAAATGAATCAAAACGTGTCAAGTCGTGTCAGTTTCTACAGATAAATAAAGATATGAAAATAATTTGTGAACTCTTACAAAACCCACCTATTCCCTGCTCATTTGAACTGAATGGTCATAGTTGAGGCAACGAGAAAGCTAAGTGGAATTATATAAATGTAAGTGGGAGTTACCTATCTTCTCTAGTACTGCAAAACTGTACTACTGTACACTAACCACCAGCCAACATAACCTAAAAAAGCCCCAAATCTCACAACCTAGGCATACCCTAGAGAGACAAGTCCACGTGACTATTAACTCACCAACATAGCCTAATAAACCCCCCTCCCCTCCATCTCACAACCTATATAAACCCTACATGAGGCAAATCCATGTGACGTTTAACCCATGGTTCTTGAAAGCCTAACCACCATTATTCACTTTAAGTAACTCCACAAAAATGGCTCAACGAGGACATTGATCATATGAAGAAAAGGAAAAATACGATGAACACAGTGATTTATATGATAACTCCATTTGTTGTTTAGTTCCATGTTCTCGGGTTTTGTGAAAAAAAGATTTATTATCACCAAATTAATTATACTATCGAAACAAATATTATACCTTGAAGGCTAGAAAATGTAGTTCGAATTTTCAAGTAAATTGCAAATGTAACACACTTCATCAATTAAGTGATGCATACATTACTACATTGAGTCAGTGAAAGAAGAGCATTTATGATCAGGCTTATAAAACATGTAGAGCAACTTTCTCATGCAGTACAACCCTGACCAAAAACCAAAGTTTAGCAGGATAAACTCTCGAAATAAAAACCATATCGGCATATTCACAGAGATGCATTTAATGGGTTTAACCGAAGTGAAATCATGGGTAATATCTGCGCTCCAGCATTAATGAAGGGGCCCGAGAAATAAATTAAAAGTGAGATAATAGTCAAACAAGTGGAAATCGAAAAGGAAAGGAGGAACAATGACAAAACCCAAAGACGGAGGAACAGCTTCTGAGCGCCGCCAGTGTAATCATTCTGAACGATAATCCTCCTCTGACCACACTGCCTCTCTCTGTCTCTCTCCATCTTCCCAGAAAGAAAGCTTCTTGGAAAATCAAAGCAAAAATAAATAAACAAAAGAACCCATCGAAGAGGGAGGAGAAGGAAACGAGCTTCATTTACTTGTCCGAAAAATCCGACTTCTTTTCATCGCATGTGTGATGGGGACGTGAAGCAGATGCAGACCACCAGTTGCAGATGTAACCCCTCCATCCTCCCTTCTTTTCGACTTTTTCTCTGCGGGACAAAAGGGTGTCGAAAAGTTAGGGCATTATCACGCACCGAAGCGCATCGTTTGTTTAAAGAAGAAAACTGTCGATTCTTCCATCATCAAAGAAAGCGAAAAGGAGAGAATGGGAAAAGGAAGGAGGAAAATCTGCCTTCGCCTCACCCCCCGTGCTCTACCATTTTGATGTTCTGCATTAATCGGGGTTTCACGTCATCGCTCTTTGGAAATAGTCGAAGGGAAGAAGACAATTTGCTGGGGGAAAAATTGCCCCTCTTAGCTGGCGGTGCCGATCTCAACCGAGGATCGCCACAGGGCGCATGGTAAAACCAACCCCCATCATCAAGATTTACATGTGGATCGTGACTTGACCTCAAGAAAATCTAATATAATAAAGCAAGTCGAGATAAAATAAACTAAAACGTGTCGTCCGGATGACCTAAAGTCTCGATGTTCATAATAAACCCGTCAAATCTCACAGTGTTTGACATTGACAAACGCGACTGCAAAGAATGGAGTTAGGGCACAGAGGTTGGATGGAGCAGATCTGGACAGATTGCATTCTTGAATCTTTTCCTTGGGTTCTACCGTGCTGCCCTAGTGACACTTGTTGCCTAATAACTTTGTGAAAGAAAATTTTCAGTTTTGGGTTTCTTGGATTTGGTTCATATTACAAGATCATGTTTTTCAGCTATTTCATTTTCTTTGACCTTGTTGATGTGGTGTAGCTTGAAGGTGCCTTGATGGACTTCAACCCATTTGGTGCATTTAAAATTCGTTATTCATCCACTTTACGAACGAAATCAAATAATTATTTACAGAGTAAAAAAAAAGAATAGTGTCTCTATGAGAGTGTAAAAGGAGTTAGTAGCGACATTAACTATGAAGTCATCAATTATATCAACATATTCTTAAAAAATTTATATTATTTCAACATGACATGATTAATCAAGTGTTTTATTTTTTAACTAAGAATTGAAGGAAATGATCACTTCAGTTTCCTAATGCAACTTAATATAAAATAGATAAATGATTCAAATTCTCTTTAGTAATCACATTTCAATGACTTCGAAAATAAATCAAATTAACAAAAATGTTCTCATTTCGTTACCTGTTTTCTCCAAATATGCGAAAGTGATAATAATCTTACCAGTTACATTTTCATTCTCGCATTGATTAAAGACGAATACATCATAATGAAAAGAAGTGTTCATCTTCATACTTTTTTCTTTGTTAATGTTAAAAGCGAGGACCATATCGGGATTATGCAAGTACAAAACACACCTACTCTCAAGATTAGAGCGCACAAGAGACTTGACTTAAGCTTTTACGTTTCTATATTAATTAATTAAATTATATCAAGATTATGCAAGTACAGGAAAAATACCAACTCTCGAGATTAGAAGGCGCTCGAAACTCGAATGGTACCATATCAATCACTTTCCAAGGACCCCAACAATCTCCAAAGTTCTCCTATTCATTCCATTCCAT
Organism: Corymbia calophylla; assembly: GCA_014182845.1. NCBI lineage: Eukaryota > Viridiplantae > Streptophyta > Magnoliopsida > Myrtales > Myrtaceae > Corymbia > Corymbia calophylla. Next base: position 17,426,457 of record CM024700.1, on the reverse strand, counting down.
CTTTTCTCTATAAATGCACACCCTTCCAATCCAATTCAATCCTCAGGTGCCCCAAACCCTCCCCCCTCTCTCTCTCTTTCTCTCTCTCTCTCTCTCTCTCTCTCTTACAGTTCCTCCCAATTCGCCCTAGTCTCTCATCAATCCACTGACGGACATGGATCAAGAACACACCCAGTTCAACACCCTCACTTCGAACCCACCTCACCATTCTCTCCACAAGAAACCACCCACGCCCACCCCTACCACCGCCCTTGCCAACAGTGGCAAGAGGGCGCTGAGGGACGGCGGCGGCGGCGGAGGGGGAGGCGGGTCGGGCGTGACGATGAGGTACCGAGGCGTGAGGCGGCGCCCGTGGGGTCGGTACGCGGCGGAGATACGGGACCCGCAGTCGAAGGAGCGGCGGTGGCTCGGCACCTTCGACACGGCCGAGGAGGCGGCCTGCGCCTACGACTGCGCGGCCCGGGCCATGCGCGGCGTCAAGGCCCGCACCAACTTCGTCTACCCGACCAACCCGCCGCCTCTCTCTGACCACCACCACTTCCTCCATAGCCCGGCCTCGTTCCCTCCTAAACCCTACTCTCGAGACTTAGCCAACATGACCGCTAGGGGAACAGTCCTCGCCGCATCTCCCGTAGCGCAGCCGCCGAGGAACGCTGCCTCTCTGGATGTCTCGCTTTTCCTCCCCGACATCCTCAACCCTCCCAACACAGCTCCTCTGTACCCACCACCGCCACCGCCACCACAACCACCGTCTCAAGCTTCTTCTTATACTCAGGCTCCGAGTTTCCACGTCCCGAATGAGTATCAGAAGCCACAAGCTCCGGCCGAGCCGAACCAGGATGACGACTCGTGCGGCTTCTTCCTTCAAGAATCTCCCGAGTCGGGCCTCTTGGAGGAAGTCATCCAAGGGTTCTTCCCCAGGAAGAAGAAGAGCTCGGATCAAGAGAAGGGTCAGCTCTCGAACGACGACCCGCACGGCCTCGGCGCCGTCACTTCGCCTCGCGAGCAAATGCAGGGCTTGAACGGCCTCACTAGCCTGCATCTGCAGACCTACTCTTGCGGCGGCGGCGGCGGCGGCTGCGACAGCGACGACCTCGTCGGGGTTCTCACCGCGGTCCCGTCGCTGTTGGATGGGGACGTGCTCCAGTACCCTGAATTTCTCGGCACCTTCGCAGCTAGGGTACATGATGCTTGAGCCAATCACCTGGGAGTCTTCACTCCTTCACCTGGGAGTCTTAACTCCTTCAAATATATATTTTTATATTTATATGCAGCTTCTGTGTAGTCATGATATAGTTCTGGAGGAAAAAGGAAAAACTATGAACCTTAGATTGAACGTCGAAGGAGTTTGTATTTTTGTTTTTCATTTTCTTTCCGTCTTTGCTGTTTCTTTTCTTTAGGGTTTGAGAATATGGGTGTTGTAACCATGTAAGCCTCTCCAAATTCTCTTCTTCTTCTTCTTCTTCTTCTCGCTTCTCCTTATCGTCCACTGCATCATACGCGCTGCTGTTTGGTTTTCTGTTCTTTGTCTGATTCTGTCCCTCGCTGCACTGATAACAGTGTGTCGTGTAGTTGTTAAGTATGTGGTTGAACGTGAGGTGTGGGGAAGCTCAAGAGCGTTCCTTAATGGTGGGCTTGATGGGTGCTAATAATTTGCAGAGCGGTGCGAGTTAATGATGAACGAGAGGTTCGAAAAAATCAAAATGGCGGAGCGAGCGTGGTCTGCAACTGAGTTAATTCTCGAGGTTTGTTTTGGAGTTCATGGTGGTGAGCGTTGACCTTGGTAATGAAAAAAGCTGGGGGGCTGTGTGCGGACTCGGCGTTTTGGCGACACAGATCCTCCGGGGAAGAAGAAAAGGTTTTTTCTTATTGGGTACTTTTTCTTGAAAAATGAAACTACGGATTATTTGGAAAAAAGAATCTATTGAAAGGGAAAATGTTAGAGAGAGTTTTAGGTGTACTTGTGAAGTTTATCAAATTTCGTTTCGGTAATGTAAATTCTTTTCTAAAATAACTAAATTCTTCTCCAATATTAAAGATTTCTTCAATTTTTCTTATATTTGTTAACTAGATTTTTACTTCTTAATGATTCCAGATTAGAAGACGCAAAGCTTTTATTAAGAGGAACTAGAAATGATTTTTGGAATTTCTCATGTCTCTTATTATTGGTGAAATTCAGTTCCTTCATCTTACTTCTCATCACATGTTTATTTGAAAAAGAAAAAAGGGGGAAACATTTACATTTCGTGTATCCGTGCAAAAAATATCCTTTTCTTTTTTGGGAGAGAAAAAGAGAGGAGGGAAAATGGAAGGTTTTTAGAAAATTGGGTTCAGTCTGAAGTGTTTTTGTGAGAAGCAGTGAAAGGAAGAGTTAGAAATATACCCAATTCACTTCGAAAATATAATGAGGGACGTCAGACTAATTTTCTTTAATTTGTTATGTGAGAAGCAGTGAAAGGAATTTATCACTTTTTTCCTTTAGTTAATGAGAAATTAAGTTTCTTTTGACACATCTGGGGGTTGAATGAATTACACGGATAAATGAATTAGACTTTGACTGATTATGTACACCGCCCTATTCATTTTTCTTTTTTTTTGGTGAAAAATCATTTTGTATGTTGAGTTCTTGTGTGGGAATACCAAATTACATTTCACATCAATTAACAACCTCAACTTATTTCGGAAATTGCCACTTTCTTTTCAATGTTATCCCTGTCATAAATCTAAATTCCCCAAAACTCCAAATAGACCCCTCGTAGAAAAATCTCAACCCTAATCACCCTACTTCAGCCACAACCGCCATTGTGCATCGTCGCCACCTTGCCGGAAACCACTGCGATCTCTGCGCCGCTCCCTATGGCTCCCTTTCGCCGGCAAGACCTTGAGTCCCTTGGCCTCCGTAGTGATATGCTGCATCACCGCCTAGCTTGACGACTCCTCCATGATCTTTGGACCAGAGAATCCATCATTGGTGGTGGCACACCGGAGTGGTACGCCGGAGCTCAATGGTGAGAGACGGCGCTCGGAGGTAATAGGGCTGCGTCCAATGATGTCTATAGAAATTGCTCACAATGATGTTATCCAAGAAAGGACAAAGCACATTGAAAATGATTGGTCATTTCATTAGACGTAGTATCTTATGTGATGCTGTCCCTCTTTCAACATATTTGTACCTTGAATCCAAATGCCGACGTCTTTAATAAAGCCGATCGTCTAGGCCTCTCTCACAGGATAAGCCAGACTTTAGTTACTTTCCCTAAAACTATTTCGTGTTCGAGGTGGATGTTAAATAATACATATGGTTTGACATGGTGTATATTGGATTTCAGATGTTGCCGCGTAGTTAGATAGTTTCTGCAATTCAACGAATCTCACATATAATGTAGGATATTGCGTAAATCCTGTATGTCTTTCAGTTTGGGTCTCTGTAAAAGACCGCCATTGCTTGTACCTATTCATTCGAGTGAAATACAAAACTCAACTATTTCTCTTTAGCTATGAGCTACGAACATTAATGTACAATTTGTAAAAATATACATCGAAATATTGTGTTTAAGTAACAACTAAGTACTCTCCTGTCCGGGAAGAACAGAAGCGCGTAACAGAATAAATGGAGAATTCTATTTTTGGTACCTGTACTTTTGGAGGAGTTCTCTTCATGTTCTGTTTGATTTGGATTCTAGTCCTTACACTATTCTCTAACGACAATTTGAGGCATTTGCACAAAATTCGACAGAAATTACTGAGTCAAACACTGTCTACTGCCACACTACGCCTCTGTGTTCAAGCCCCTAATATAAATTTATGGTTTAGTATAAGTACTTTTAGGAATGATCAATTGTAGTCCCCATACTTTGTTTTAGTTGCAAAAGTAATCTCCATATTACTTTCCAAACATTACATTTGCATATGAGATATTATGAAAATGCTAAAATTAAGATGTTTGCAAGTGTGCCCAGATTGACAGTTCCATTAAGGCTCCATTTATTTCACAGAAAATATAACATTTTTGGAAAATGTTTTTTGAGAAGTCATTTTCCAAAAAAATAACAATATTTTCCAACTTTTGGTTGAAACTTGAAATGAATTAGAAAATATTTTCCGTTGCCTAGCATAAAAAATCTGATTTGATTTTCCTAAATAGATATACACCGTTTGGATACTAGTAACTTGCATGAATAGCCAAGGAACCAGGTACTAGCACTAATGTCCCACATTCGGCCATGATGGATCTCGACGAAGTGCGTGGAGATCATGGTATGAGCCCATGGGTCCCGAGGTCGATCTCAATGGACTCGGACACGACTTTGGTGGACTTGGGTATGAACTTTGTAGACTTGGGCTCGGGTGTTAAGGATCCAAGCTTGAGTACCGGGATCCTACGCTTGGCCTTTATGGACCCGGCCCAGGTGCTGGCGCGTCAGGCATTGGGGCTTCGAGTCGAGCCTCGATGGACCTAGGAGTAGGCCCTAGGGGCTTGAGCACAAGCACCGAGGATACGATCACACGTGCCGAGGTCATGGGCCTGGCCTCAAGGGACACAAGCTCGAACTCTAGGACTTGGTCTTGAACACCGAGAATTTGCGTTGGAATTTTGTGTCCAAGCATAGAGTTTCGGATCTAAGTGTTGAAATCTTTTTTTTTTGGAAAAATAATTTCTGATTTTAAAAAAAAAAGAAATCATTTTTATGAATTTAAGTATGGATTTTGTATTGACTCATTCCTAAACGAACCAAATATTGGAAAATGATAAAAATAGTTTTTTGGAAAATAATTTTTGCGAAACATCCTCTTTTTTTGGTAGTAATCAATATAGGCATACTTATGATTAATCTTAGTAAAAGATAGATTATCTTGCAAGTATTTAGCCACAACTTTTACTCACTGCAAAATATTTCTGAGGATTTACAGGGATTCTTCCGATTACATTGAATGTAAGGACTTGTTCATGTAGTGGGGAGGCCAAAATTCTTTCAATTATTGCTAATGAAGTCAATATTAACACTTTATACACATTTATATCATGCGTTACATATAGTAGCCAGCTTTATTTAAGCCTTATTTCAACATCGTACTTAAAATCTCATCACTGGATGGCACAAAGACTAATATCTTTGCAAAAACAAATTACATGGTTGTAGATGAATATTCAAAAAAGGTACTTGGACTAAAAGTCTAATTTTTTTGCTCACGTGTTAATAACCTATGCTAACTCAACAATTTTCGACCAAAATTTATTGGAATTTGATGGAAAGACTCAAATGGTAATTGGAAAATAGTACAAAAATTAGAATTATGACTTAATAAAATGGAATAGCGAAAAGTGAACCCCCATAATAATAGAGATAGAAATGTAAGTTTGCCAAAGCACATTTGAAAATTTTATTATTTTCATTGGATCTGTTTATTTTTTGTTTTTAGATTCTTAATTTATAATCAATTAGAATTTCTTTGTTAGTTTGATATTTTTAGTCTTTATTTTATTCCGATTATATCTACATAACATATCTTAATTATTTTTTTTTAGTACTCGGCTTTTGAGTGGACTTTGCACAGTGTTGCATATTTAAAATATTTTTCATTTTAAAATCTCAAAATTCTGATCCATGACGTGGGATATTTCCTCGTGATTTTAGATGATTTTACTCTGTACTATTTAATAGGAGGAACAAATATCCGACTTCTTCCAAATTTGTAGACTGTATCATGAATTTATGGTCCTTAGCATAAAATGGTTCTTTGAGAAGGGAATATAAGACAGGTGGCGCGAAAGGAGGATGAAGAGAGAACGAAGACAAAGAAAAGGGATGAGAAGACATTCATCATCGTAAAATGCAAGAGTCATTAGCAATTCTTCATGTTGAAACTAATAAAACTTTTGTCAATCTATATTGATGAGCAATCTACACAATAGCAAGAACAAATAATTCTACAATTCCGTTTGTTTCATAAGAAATTTAACATATCTGAAAAATATTTTTTAAGGAGTTATTTTTCTAGGAAATGACTATTTTTTAATATTTAGTTGAAATCAGAAATGGATTTAAAATAATTTTTTGTCGTTTAGAAAGGAAAAACCTCCATTTCTTCATTCATACGTAAGTGACTTGTATAGGAGTAGCCAATGATTGGATACAAAGACCAAGGTCTTGGGTCCAACCTAAATGAACCCAAAGCCGGGCATAGGCATCATGGGCAAGCACAAGAACTAGTCTCAGGTCTAAAGAAGTCGGGCCTAAGACCCTGGTGCCCAAGCTCGTGTCCATAGGGATTGGGCTTGGGACCTTGGCTTTCATGCCTAGGCCATTTATGGAAGCCAAGCTTAGGTCCATAGAGGTTGGGCTTAGGAACTTGGTACCCATGTTCGAATCCTCGACAACAGGGCTCACATTCATCAAGGCCGGGCCTAGGTCTATAGGGGCCAAGCACAAGACCCTATGGCCTGTGCCTGAAAGCATTGATGTCCAAGCTCAGAGCCTCGATGGTCTCGGGCCTAAACGCCGAGGACCTAGGCACAAGCATTGAGGTCTTTGGCTTAGCATCCATCAACTTGGGCTCTACCTCAATGGACTCAAACCTAAACATCAGGAGTCCAAGCACGATCAACAGGTTCTTGGGTTTATTTTTCCTGGACCTAGGCCTGACCTCAATGAACCTCGAGTTGACGACTAAGATCCAAGGCATGGGCTCAATGGACTCGAGCTTGGATGGCAATGATCCAAGCATGAGCACTTTGATCTCGAGCTCAACCTCGGGCAATGGGGACTCAAGGGCTTGGACATGGGCATTGGAGTTTCTGGCCGACCTTGGTGGGCTCAAGTCTAGCCTTCATAGACTTGGGCTTAGGCACACGGGAGACAGACACAAGGACTGGGGTTCCAAGCCCAACCTCTATGGGCTTAGGCCTGAGTGTCGGGGAATTGGCAATGTGTGCTAGGGTCGGGAGCCCGACCTCTTTGGACTCAACTTTGACCTTGATTGAAGGGACTAGTTGCCAAGGACCTAGGAAGAGGCGTTGGGATTCTTGTACTCAAGCACAAAGTCTCTAGTTCAAGTGCCAATGTCTAGTCATAGTTTGGAAAATAATTTTTGATTTTTAAAGAGAAAATCATTTTCTTAAATTTAAACATAAGTTTTTGATTCATCAGGAAAATTTCTTCTATTGACTCAATTCCTTAAAGATCCAACAAGATCCAAAAGCCAAAAAATGAAGAAAATGTTTTTTTTTTGGAACAAATGTAGCCTAAAGAAGTAACAAATCCAACTAAGGGTGCGTTTGTTTTACTGAAAATTTTATGACGACAGAAAAATTTTCCTTGAAAATCATTTTTAAAAAAAAATGGTTAGTTCTCATTTGTTTAGTGGTTTAGAGAGAGTGATTTCCTTCTTACCAGAAAGGGAAATTGTTTTCCTCTGATCTAAGCTTGTTGTTTTGGAAAATGTTCTTAGTATATCAATTTATTTTTTGGAAAATTCCAAAAAAGGACTCGAAATGAGTCTATTTTCTCAAATAAGGGCACAAAGTGGCCGTTGTCTCAAATTAGAACATGAAGTGGCTAAACCAGTCTCAAATAAGGACCTCAAATCACTGGCCATCCAAATGTTTGCCAGCCGGCGAGCATGTGGCATTTCTGGAGGTCGAAATAAGGGCAATTTTGTCAAAAAAAAATATTTATAGAAATTAAAAACCCTAAAAACAAAACCCCCAAACTCTTCACGTTCTCATGTTTTCTTTTTATGCTCTTCATCTTCTCCATTCTCTATCCTCTCTCGCTTGGAGCACCCAAATTTTCTGTTCATGGAGCATGAATTGAAGCACAACAAGAAACCCCTACCTTCATTTTTTCACGTTTTCTTCCTTCCTTTTTTTGTCTTCATTTCTTTCCAACGAAGAAGACAAGTCTCGAGTACAACCACCTCTTCGTTATTCAGACACTCGTATGTAACACGAGAGCCTCGATTCTTCGTTATCTTTTCTCAACCAAGAGACGGAGAACATCTCGATGTCGAGGACCCACATCTTGGGCACAATTCAAATCCACTTCCACGGAGAGAGAGAGAGAGAGAGAGAGAGAGAGAGAGAGAGAGAGAGGGGGGGGGGGGCTCGTTTAGAACTCAGGAAGTCAGGGATCTTGCTCCATTAACAAAGAATTTGGGTTCTCCGAGCAAGAGGGGACAAGGAACCTAGAAGATGAAGTGCAGAAGAAGAAGAACATGAAGAGTTTGAGGTTTTTTTTTTAAGGATTTGTTAATTTCTATCAATATATTTTTTTGACAAAATTGCCCTTACTCCGGCCACCGGAAATGGCACACGCTTGCCGGTTAGTGAAAATTTGGTTGGCTGGCAATTTGAGGTCCTTATTTGAGACTGGTTTAGCCACTTGGGGTCCTCATTTGAGATAACGGCCACTTTGGATTCTTATTTGAGAAAATAGGCTTATTTCGGATTCTTTTTTGAAATTTTCCCTTTATTTTTTGTCATCCAAATAAAAGTAATTTCTTGAAAATAATTTTTCTTCAAACAAATGGAGCCTAAAAAATTATTTAAAATTCAGTATAATGCATCACGCTAGTATGCTAACCAAATGAAGATAATAGAGAATCTTACCCCGCATCAATATACTTTCACATCCTCACAATTTCCACAGCTTAATAATGTTCATAGAACTTATGACTGGATTTATTTACATGTAAAATTCCTCTTCTTTTTTAAGTAAATAAGAGATTGTTGCTTCTTTAGCCAAAAAACAAAATATTTTGAATCATTTAAGTATTTCACTATAAAAAAAACTTAACAAGTAAAATCACCCCCAAACAACTTTGTAGTTAGGTTATTCTTTATTCTTTTTATTTTTTTATGTAGTGATTAGATGGTGTTAAGGTCAACTGTCACATACCTCAACTAGTCCACGTCTATAGACAATCTTAAGTTTGCACGATTTATTATCGATTAGCAAATGTTATCGACATTCCAGAACCTTGGGCAAGAGCTAAGCGATGGAACAAAATGACATTCTGATTGACTTGCCGAACTACAGTTTAAAGTCCTATTAAGTCCTTTTCAAGGTGGACAAGAAACTCACGGCTCAAACGGGATCACGCCTGTATCTATCTGCAGCTCTTGTATATATCCACAAGAGCATGGACCGGCCATGCTTCCTCAAACCCAATAAGAAACCCGAATCTCATTTACACCCCTCTTCAAGCATTAAATCAAATCAAGATTTACCAATTGTTAAACCAGATGTCTACCTTGGCAGCAATACCACTTGATCTAAAACTTTGCTGAAAAGGGTTATCCAATGCCTCCCCTAAGAGTCACATTATTGTTGAACCAAAGGGAAATTGAAAGCAAATAGCTGACTTCTAGAGGTACCACCACTTTGCACAAGTTGGGTCATTGATTAACCAAACCCTAATCGAGAAGTCTAACCTTCCTCTTCTGACAAAAGTAGATTTAATCACGGAAGTTGTTATTATTTGTTGGTAGATGCTGGACCATCATGCTTTTGGTCCTCCAGATTCCCAAATTCGTGATTAAGAAAGCTAATTAAATGATGTTGACATGATATTAATCTCTAGAGGGTAGCACGCTTTTGCACCGGGAGATGTTCGATTTCCATTTCTCTTCCTTTAAACTTCCCGCAACGTGACATTCCCGACTTGATCTAGAAACTTGTTTCTAGGACATGTGTCAATGCCGCATAGCTTCTAATCAATGTTCAACACTTCGAACCATCAATTTAGTCTTAATTACTGGATTTGTGATGTTGAAGGTTCGGGAGTTTCTGGGGTTGTCTTTGGCATAACAAGGTTTTGTTCTTCGATGTTGGCTAGGTGGTCTTGGCCAAAGAAGGAAAATTATTGAAAATCTGGTTTAGCCGATCATGGTGACCAATTGCTGCTCAAATGAAACTTTGCTTGTGGTGTTGACATAGTTCAATGTGGACCCCTTCGATTAGACATGGACATTTTGATGAAAGCAAGTCAATCACCATTGGAGTCCATGGGAAAAAGTTAGCAGAGAGAAATTGTAGCTCGTTATGTAGTTAAAAGGGCCTTTTCTTTTAATAGATTTATAGTTGGCTTAATAATATAAGAAAAGAAAGCTTCCTTTGGAATTCATAAGCAGAGAGCAATATAATTTATAATCTAAGTTTTATTTACTTATGTTGGGAAAAAAAATATTTCTTGTACTTGAGTAGGCAGTAATCCCAACAATTTCTTTACATAGTTGGGATTACTATGAAAGAAAATATGTTCCCAAATTTTAAAAAAAAAAAATAGAGATATATATAATCAGAGCTTCTCTTATAACGTCCTAGTTCATCCATGTCCTCACGGAACTGCCCATTTTCTTTCCATAGATAGCTACCTAATTTCCGTATGTAGGTATGGTGTGCCTTGTTGCTAGAAGCGATAAGGTTTCTTAATGAGAGAGATTGTGTAGTCATGTATGACGTTAATGAGTATTTGATATTATTTTTACATTTAAATTTTCTTGTAAAGTTTGAGATTGAATTTTCATTTAACCTAACATAAATTACTCGAAACATCTTCAACTATATAATGTTGACATATCTAGTTGATATTGTATGATTCTTGAAGACTTAAAATACTTTTTTCTGTTTTCAAAATTTTAGAGTGAAAATATTGTTGTTATTGCTATAATAGTTGCAATTGCTGCTGTTGTGATGACAAGGAAGCCCATCATACGCATGTGAATCCTGAGCCTATGAAATTTTCCAATAACTTTATAGATTAGACAAGAGACGAGACAAAATTTGGATGAATGGCATTAAAGTGAACTCATTGCACTTGTTGACCTGGGCACTGAATGTGCGCGCACGTGTCCTTTCATTATGACTAAGCCATCCCATAATTCACTTTTGTTTTTTTAAGGTGGAACTACGCAAGAAGCAATGCTTACGTGAAGTTCACAAATTCCGTTGAGGGATTAGAAAGATCAACAGTTGGTGGGTCTTACAGTATGGCATAAAGCCCAACCAGTTACTTGGGCCAAGTTGGCAGCTTGACTTTGGTCCTGTTGGACAACGTGTCAAAATACAAGAAGCTGAGAAGATTTGTGGTGTCTAGGGATCAGTAAAGCCCAATTCTCTACAAATGTTGGGTCGTCCCTGTCACAGTATTTTTTTTTTATTGATTATAAATAAGAAAATGATAAAAATAATTTCTAAATTTTGATTTAATGTGTAATGTTGTTCATAAACTTTTAATTTGTTCAATGCGATCTTTCAACTTTGATCTAATAGGTAATATTGTCCCTAAACTTTTCATTCCTTGAATTTTTGTCTCATTCTCAATATGATCCTTATACTTTCAAATATTTTCATATAGTCTAAAGATTACATTAAATATTTATCAATATTTTAGGGACCACATTCAACAAATTAAAAATCTAGGGATGACATTGCACATGATAGCCAATTCGGAAACCACATTACACATTTGACCAAAATTTAGGAACTAGTTGTGCTACTATCACTTATGGATATTGGTTGTTAGGGTAGTTTGTCCTATAGGTGCCATGGTTTTTCATATGGCATTTACTTTAGTGCTTATTCTAACTGTGGCCGAGTAAAAGGTTACGTGGTGCCAATGACCACGTCACATTTTGTAGATCGCGTAGATCATGCTGCCGGTTGGACCTTTCGAAAAATTCGTGGACGTAATGGCACTTGATTTGATCGACTATATGACGTCAGCATTTCAAGTTGCTATTGGAAGCATGATGAGCTGCATCATTATCAAGGTTCATGCATCGCTTTGAGTATTTTCTCACAGGAAATATTACGATGACAAATCAAGCGTTTGGTCTTTAGTCTATCTAAATGCACCTATTAAAATTTTTGGGTAATTTACCTTTTGCCTTTTTTACTGTAACGGATTGATCTTTATATTATTTTTTCTTTATTTCGAAATCTTTCTCAAATTGTAAGTTCAATTGAAGAAAATAATGTTTGCTTTCATTGGCATTAAGAGTATTTAAACATCGAGGATATTCCATCTTTATTTGATTTGGATTGATTGGTTTTATGAAAATAACCACTTGATGTTCAATTCGCTTTGAAAATCAAAGACTTCTTATCGGTTTTTTTTGGTCAGTTTCTGCAAGTGGGCAAAGGTGATGGTTGCCCCTCAGTAAGATTCCAAATTCCGAATTCAAAGGAGAAGCACCAAAACTTTGAAATTACTATCTTTTTATGCTGATTGATTTGGTGTGTGGCATTGGGATGATGAAAGATGAGTGCATGTGACCCACCGATGGCACCGGGGAGAGAAATTGATTATGCCCACGAGAATGTCTGCCATAATTAATTAGAGAGGGGACCTCTGTATATTTCCCTATTTTTATTTTAGAGAAAATATAAAAAAATCATCAGCACATTTCAATTTCATATCAATTTGCATCTCGAATTTTGAATATCTATCGTTAGCATGCCAAACTTCATCTGACATTTTAATTCTAATTCTGATTAGGAACTTGTCATTTTCCTTTTAATTTTGCCCATCCCACTATTTAGGCCCGCTCCGACCGGAACCGCTCTTGTCCACCATACCATCGCCACCTGCCTCCTACTGCTACCTCAGCGTTGCAAGCGGTCGAACTTTGCCAGCGTCGAGGTAGATTCAGATATGTTGAGCATCGAGCTCGACTCAAATCGGTCGAGTTCAACCCAGATCTGAGTCGAGCTCGACCCTTGGTTGTGCCTGGCCATGGCTATGAAGAGAGAAGCAGAGAGCACAGTGAGAGAGAGAGAGAGAGAGAGAGAGAGTTTAGGGCGTGGATAAGATTGATGGCAGATAGGTCTTGTTTAATGTGGAAGTTTTGTTTGGAGATATGAATTATAGATTTTGAAAACTGCCGGTGGAAATTGATTTTAAAATGAAAGATGAAGATGATTTGTAAAGGTTTCGCTATAGTTATCTTGTCAATTATAAGCACATGTATCTTTGACATTCCTAACAAATGATGTGATAATTACCGGGTCAGTCCTAAATCTATAATACAAATACCAATTTAGTGTTGAAAAATCTTTGTGCAATAGAATAATGTAGCCACTTTGATTAATTGTTGGTGTGATGTATAGTCATCTCCAATCATTTCATATGACACACTGATATGAGTAACTTTACTTAAAACGACAATTTATGTGAATCATCATGTCAATGATTTTTTTATGGCAATTGATTGTGAGGATTTTATTGACTTTTAGTGCAAAGATTCACAATTATATTGAATTGATATGTATATAATATTAACAATTGATGTGATATATTTACCCAATAAAGGATGGGATCCACACGAGATGTATGCTACTTTCCCCTTTTACACTTTAGAGAGATGGGAAAACCCATGATGGGCTTCCCTGTATACGATGGCTCCTTTTTGAGTGGTTGAAGCATTATCAAAAGTTGATAAAATTAGGTGGGACGTCGATGGACTTTGGATCATCACTCCCCCTAGAGAGAGAGAGACCTTGGCATATATTGCTTTCATTATCGTTCCAGTTTTGACTCATTACCTTCCTTATCTTCACCATCTTCAAGTCACAAGTGTAACTTGACTTTATGTCGTACACCTATCTAGACATTTATCTTTGAGCGGTTCCGCCGTATTCGACAACTGATCCAAGTCCATCTGAATTATGCTTGCAGGAATTAGGAAATAGAATGGAGAATCAAGAGATTTCCAAGAAGAAGGATTTGAAGGTGGAGGTATCCTGTGAGAACGAGATCCCGGCCCCATCTGGTCTCACGAGGCAGCCCAGCTCCACGAAGAACACCTGCCTCTGCTCGCCGACCACCCACACCGGTTCGTTCCGGTGCCGGCTTCACCGCGCGCCGTCGCTCCAGAGGACAAGAAGCATGGACACTTCGTCGATCTCCACTCAAGATTCACCCACGAAAAGCGGTTGACCAGATCTCATTTCATGAATCCGATCAAAATGCTTTGAAGGCTAAGCTAAGCTACTTTTGATGTGCTGTAGATAATCTAGTTTTTCTTCATCTGGCGAGAAGACTGATTCTGATGGCTCGGCGCCCGGGTAATGCAAAGGGCTGTGCGTGTGTATAGGCTATTTGGCTCTGACATATATGTCTTCGTCGCTGTTAATTGAAGATCACTGAATGCTTATGCATGGCTTATATGAATTTTAGCATGTAAACCTCGAATTTATTGGGTTTTTTTTTGCACACTTTGGATAAAATTTGATCTGCGCAGCTGAATCTGGGACGGATGCCGTGTACAAAAAATTGATTACCGACTTCAAAACCTCTAATTTTTAGGTCAGGTGTAGGATCATCGTTGCTATTTGACTCAAGATATGCGTAGAGAACTTACAATTATAAAAGGAAATAGGTTTACTTGAACCATTGCGCATCTAATGATTAGAAACGCTTGCTGCTGGTTTTCTCGTCAGATTAGATTTTCCGATATTATAGGATTTTGTCTCTTTAGTGCATATTGATCTGTTCTGTGTGGATGTAGTCAGGCACCACCCACATCATGTTCCATCTGACTACTAAGTTACAGAAACACTGTTCTCTAAGGGCTAATCATGGTATGCAAGAAAGTGAATGGAATGAGAGCATCCAGTCATACATAAAGCCAATTATTGCCTGTCAATTTTGAGAAGGAAGTATCTATTCGTATTTCCACTGATCAAAAGGCATAGTTTCATCAATGGCTGGCACATTATTCGGAGACTTGGCCATCTTCATGGAAATGACTCGCATGTTCATCAGGGTTGGGGCCCGGAATTCATGGTCAAAAAAGATATGGACGGTTTCTTTTGATTTCTCCACCAAAAGACAATTCTACGTTTGGATAAGGATACGAGCGATGTTAAAGTTTTTTTATTTGTGCAACGTCATCCTTGTATATTTTTAGTGTGATCATGCCCTTTAAATTATGTCTGTTTGTTCACATCGATCCTTCCATTAAAAACCCAATGAAAATAGTAATTATTATCCATTAGGTGAGGTGCTCACATCCATGTTACACCTAGATGGAGATAGATGTTTAGAAGATTAAAAAAAAAATTGCAAATTCTAGAGAGAGAGAGAGGGAGAGACCACCATTGCCATCACCCTGCCACTGGCCAAGGTCTAGCTATCCTTCCCAGCAGCTACCCCCTCCCCCCCCGGCCCCTGTGTTCTTGGATGCTTGAAAGTGAACAAAAATGACGAACTTACAAAACTTTTGTACGCATACATATTAATGTCAAAAGTTTTTTTCGAATTACTTAAGTATTATTTTATAAAAAAAATATTTAAATGCCTATTCCAATTTGGATCACCGAATGAAGATTTCATTGTTCTCCGTATAAGGATATTAGAAGTGTTAAAAAACAATAACAAGAGCAACCGGCTATTTTTGCGGGTCCTTCTGCGGTGGAGGTGGGAATGGCAGCTGTGGCGATGGTCGCCGTCGTCACAGTGGTTTTCCAGCGGGTGACTGTCATCATGTCTCGAGCTACTTCTGTCTTTGCTGCGGTTGCTGTCACCTAAGCCATTGCTTTCGGAGATGGTGAATGGTCACGAAGTTCCGAGCAAATCCATCGAATCTGAGAGAGAGAGAGAGAGAGAGAGAGAGAGAGGATCGATCAATTGATCCATCGATCCCGATCTTCTTCAAACTAAAGAAGAACGAGAAGAGAAAGTGCAAATCGAGAGAGAGAGAGAGAGAGAGTCGGCTTGAGCTCGTTTGCCATATTTTTGGGCAAATTGGGACTAAATTAGGGGGCTAGATTAGGGCATAAAAGCAAATCGAGCACGGAAATCATGATCTTCTTCACGCTGCAACTTAGGACCAGAGGATAGTTATTGATGTCCTTGATCGTGAGCTCTAATTTGTGAAGGAAATCAATTTACTCCTTTATGACTTGACCGTGATCAGAAGCTCCAACTCGTCGAACGCGCCGGAGACAATCCCAATCCCACAAAGTACCTAGTTAAAAAATTGAAAAAATGTCACCAAAAACCCTACACTATACCCTCCGTGACAATTTTATCACGAACTTTTTTTTGTGTCACCAAAAACCCAAAACTATGCCGCTTGTGATAATTTTACCCTGAACTTTTTTTTGTGTCACCAAAAACCCAAAACTATGTCGCTTATGACAATTTTACCCTGAACTTTTTTTTTGTGCCATCAAAAACTTCAAATTATGCCACTTGTAACAAATTTACCCCAAACTTTTTGATTGAGAGGCATTTTCATCATTTTCTATTTTTTCCTTCTTCTTTTTTTCTCTTGATCAAGGGAAGCTAGCCTCGGGCCACCCACGCCTAGGCGAGCCTTGCCAGTGTCAGGCGAGGGCAACCAGATTCGGCGAGGGTCGCCCTCACTAGATCTGGCTCGGGTGACCTTCGCTTGAGTCAGGTGAGGGCCGCTTAGGCCTAGGCGACCCTCGCCCGACTCCGACGTCGGCAAGGGCGGCCTCGCTGGCTTCCTCCTGTCAAGAGAAAAAAAAATAGAAAAGGACGCAAATGCCCTTCAGCCCAAAAAATTTTGGGGTAAATTTGTCTTAAGTAGCATAATTTAGGGTTTTTTGTGGCATAAAAAAAAGTTCGGACTAAAATTGTCACAAGTGATATAGTTCGGGGTAAAATTGTCACAAGTGGTATAGTTTGGGGTTTTTGGTGACATTAAAAAAAATTCATGGTAGATTGTCACGGATGTCATATTTTAGAGTTTTTGGTGACATTTTCCTTAAAAAATTTGGATTTTCAAAGTCAAAAAGGCAAAAAGGAAAAAGGGAAAAGTGAACAGTGAACAGGGATGGCTTCTTTTTATCACTGAGAGCTCGTGTAGAACGAGGAGAAAGAAGTAAAAGAAAGAAGAAGAAAGGAAAAGAGAGATTTCACGTACGCATCACAAATCACTTGTCAAGTTAGATTTACTATGTATCGCAGCATCCACTACGTGTCCATGCCCTTTGTTCATCCAATCGGAGACATTTTCAGAATTAAGGCTTAATTTCGAAGTTCTGTGAAATTTAAATTCTGAAATCCGATTTTTGAATTGTTAAACTATGAAATTTCATGGAAATGATAGAATATGTAGTGGTAGAGTTGTGAGATTTGACGAGAGTTATTTTAAAGCAATGCTTTAGTTGGAACGAAATTTTAGGATTTTGTGTGTGAGTTCCGCATCATATTTTAGTTTGAATAATCATTTTGAATGAGTGATATGTTGTCGCATATGAGTCGTTTTGTTAGCATTTAAGCTTAGTATAACCATTTCTCAGTTGATGTAGTATTTTACTTGATTTTGACATTGATTCTCATTTAATTAGTAGGATTACAAAATTGTTGGTTCAAGTGAGCTTCGTTGTTTGGGCTTTTGGGCTTTCTAGGTGAGTGGTAATGGTATTTTCTTTGGTTTTATAAAGCTTGGATCTTGAAGTGATAGAAAGATCTAGGGTTAATTCAAAAAAAAAAAAAAAAAACATCAACTTTAGGTGGAGTTTTGTCTATTAAAAAAGTACCAATTTAAGTCGAGTGCCAAATTTGGCTTAAACATTTTAGTTTAAAAAAAAAGCATAAACTTTCATTTAAATTACCATATTTGGGATAAGGATGAAAGTTTGTGATTTTTTGTCTATTAAAAAATGTATTTTCTTTGGTTTTATAAAGCTTGGGACAAAGTTGATTTCAAATAGAGAGTTAACGATAGGAGCCGGATTTGGGATAAGGATGAAATTTTGTGATTTTTTACGAGACAAAAAAAAAAGTTGGGGCCAGAATTGTCACTTGACCTAAAGTTAGTGCTTTTTATAAGACAAAAAAGTTTAGGCCAAATTTGACACTCGACCTAAAGGTGATGCTTTTTTACAATAAATTTTTTTTTTTGACACTCGACCTAAAGGTGATGTTTTTTTACAAAAAAAAAAAGTTTGGGCCAAATTTGGCATTCAACCTAAAGTTAGTGTTTAGCATCACATGTTTGATATTCCTCTGAAAATGAAGATTGATGTTTATAGCATATTTGAAGCCTAATTACGGATGGAGCATTTATTATCTTTATTTTTTAAAAATGGTTTAAAATTTTTTTATGAAATAAATGATGAATGAGTTGAGCTGTGAAAGATTTTATTTTTTTAATATGAAAAAGCCAACTAGGCATTAACATTTAATTAAAAAAGTCACGTAATATTTTTTGTCAAAGGCATTTAAATCATTATTTTTTTCGATTTGATACTTAAAAGAGTCGGTGAAAATTTTTCACATTATAGAGTGAACACTTTATAAAAATTTTAACATTTTTAATATTCTTATATTTATTGTTCTTTTAAGTCTACTGGGAAAATTAATCAATCATTTGCAGCATCGAAAAATCGCCAAGTAATGGATTTTGGTTGGTTCCTCACCTGGAGAAACCAATGTTGCAGGTCTCTCGTGCTCCTAACTTTTTTGGTGATTGAGGTCTCTCTCTCTCTCTCTCTCTCCCGTAGAGTTTGAATTTTTGAATTTTATAAGGCACAAATTTCTGTAATTGGATGGATCGAGGAATCATAGCTATGTTAGCCTTTTCTAATTATTTAGCATTTATTCATCCTTTCTCATCTAAGGCTTCCTAAGATACAAACAAACTTGAAGTGTCCTCGTTCTAAGGACATTTCATTTTGAGATTTTACTGCAAGGATTAGCTTTTGTTGATTGTAACTCTAAATAAAAAAAATTGACGTAAAAAATGTCATGAATTTCTTATAACATTCGTTTTAGTATCAAATTTTTTTGCTGGATCTTTAAAATTACACTTCTAAAAAGAATGATCATTTAAGTGTCAATTCTGATTTGAAATATTGAAAATTTGAAAAAGCAGCAAATTTTCTCTCTTCTTCAAACAAAATGCTTGTCGATTTGTTCCGTGATTCAACTCTCCTTAAAACCCTAATTTAAACCGATGATTTTGGGACAAAATTAAGAATTGAAACTTGCAATGGAGATAAGAATAAGTGTTCATGTCAACAAAGTCAAGAGGAAAGTGTCAACCACCGCTCCAACCCCAGAGCTGAGCGCTAATTTTTTCCCTCGCCGATCGAGTGAATGAATGAAAGAGGATGACACCGATTGAGTGAGTGAGTCAGTCGAAGAGAGATAGAACACAAGCGAGCAATGGAGAGAGAGAGAGAGAGAGAGAGAGAGAGAGAGAGAGAGAGAGTTGCTTAGATAATTTTCTGTATTTTTACCGGTGAGTGAATGGCAGATGCTCTCCAAGGCTTTCATTTTTGTGCCTAAGTAAGATAAGGTACAAATGATGATGGAGCCAGATATATAACGACGGAGGGGACGGAAATTTTTATGAACGTAGAAAAGAGTCGATATAGAACTTGAAATAATAAAGCATCTTTCTACTTTAGATTGATATGAAAATAATAATATAGCTACTGAAAAAAATCATATTTACAGTATTCAAAAAGTTTCACCATTTTAAAGACACGAAAGATTAATTATAACATCAATATTTCACTTGAGTTGAAAATCAAATTTAATTGGAGATTGTGAATCTTCATTGTGTAAATTATAGTGAGTATTTCTTATTTTATGGGAAAATTGTTTAAAAAGCCTTAAATCTATTGCATTTTTATTAATTTAGTCCTAAACTATTTTCTTTTTGTTAAATGAGTCCTAAACCTTTACACATTTTACTAATTAGCTCCATCATGCCAATTTTAACTAGAATTCACTGACGTGAACATTGGTTGTCTTACGTGATATGGCCGATACTAACGTAAACAATTTTTAATAATATTTTATTTTTAATTTTATTTTTAATTTCGTTCTTCTTTTTCCTTTTTTTTTTTTTCTTTATCTTTTCTTCCTTTTTTTGTTCAACTAAGGCTGACAAGGGTTGCTAGGCCTTGCCAGCTATGGGTGAGAGTCGTGTGGCCCTTGCCAAGCCTTGCCGATCACAGATGAGGGTCACCTAGCCCTTGCCCTCACGGCTGTGGGCTAGTAGGCTATGGGCTAGTAGCTCATAATGGCCTTTTAGGGCAAGGCTAGCCTTGACATTGCCTTGTTGGCCGCAAGTGGAAGCGGCCTCGCTTGGATTTGGAAGCATCCAGCAAGGGCCTAGTTACCCTTGCTAGCCATAGTTGAAAAAGAGAGAGAAGGAAAAGAGAAAAATGGAAAAAAATTATTAAAAATTGTCTGCATCAGCGTCGGCCATACCACGTAAGATAATCAACTACGTTAGCGAATTTCGGCTAAAATTAGCTTGATGGACTTAATTGACAAAAATTGAAAATGCTAAAAACTTAAATGAAAAAAATTATAAGGCATATGACTGAATTGACAAATAGGATTTTTTGGACAACTTTTAATCACCTAAAGTAAAGTTGATTGACATGTACACAACAAGCAAGGAATAAATAATAAAAATAATTAAGAAGTACAAAAGTAAATAGAATAGCCACAGCTTAAAGTATTTCTCATAAGTAGCCTCACCTTATCATGAAATTTACCAAATTGGGCTATAAGCTTGGGGGGGGGGGGGTGGGGGTTAAGCCGTAATTGTCACCTTAAAAAGTTCAAATCATCTAATATCATCAATTCTTTTAAAACATTTTGGTACGTCTACTTCTTCTATTGGTAATTATCTGACAGCAAAACACTAAAGAAGTCTCGTAGTGAGGATTTTCAATCACCTTAATTCATCAAATTCATACTGATCATAATTGGTCATTCTTCCTTCTCATCTCACGATTTGATTCAATTCAATTTGAGATCTAAACAGTTCGTATTTATTATGTGAATCAGTAATCACCTAAATTGCAAGCAAATCTATCAATCGGTGGTGAGTATAAGATGTTAATGTAGCCATTGATTTGGTCGATCTATAATTTTTTTGTATGTTTAACGATGAAATAATATAACTTTCCTAACATTTGAATTATGTATCCATTAATGGGTTTCGCGAAAATGTATTTTAAATTCTAATAACAAGATCTCGAATCTCCACTTGTGTAAATTGAGATAATTATGTTAAGAAACAAGTATTTCCTATTCATCATTAATCACAAAAAGTAAATAAGAGAATTTTAAATTGACATATATAGAACAAGGAATGAAATATTAGAAATAGTTAAAAAAAATAAAACCTAAAAAGAACGGCCACACCTTAACATGAAATTTAAGAACCTAAACCGTATTCCTAACTTAAAAAATTTCAAATCCTTAATCTATTTAGGCCTTTTAAAATAAGATGTGGGGGCTTAAAGAGGCGACGACCCTTGCTTGCCCCTCCTCGGCTAAGCACGTATTAACCCTTTTTGCTAGGTCTAGTTCTTGTGATTGTGAATCATTTATCATCAACAACATTTTTATTTTTATTTTGTCCGTTCACCATCAACAGCATTGAAGTACAATACACGAGGTTTTCGATCAGTTCAATACACCAAAATCCATAGTTACCGAAATCAATGGATGGGTGATTTTTATCGTGCAATTCAATGCATTTCGAAGCATAAACCGTCAGTATTTTTTAAGTGAATCGGTAATCACCTTAAGTCTAGGATTCTAGATGTACCCATCGATTTTACGGATTCCTAATTTCTTATAAGTTTAACAATGAAATTTCGTATGATATTGGAATGTGGATACTCTATTTTGATAGTTGGCGGGTTTCATGAAAAAAAGAAACGTCAAATCCCAAGAACAAGATTGCTCCACGTAAATTTCTTAAATTTCTTGCAATAAACCTTAAAATAATAATATTTATAGTTTTTTTTTTTTTTTTTTAATGGCTAAGTGGTCGGTCCTAGGAGCCGACCGTTTGTGTTATTTCTCCTCCCAACATGCTTTGATCTTTCGATTAAATGCAATTGTCTTTGGAGATTTTTCGCTTGCTTGGGTTGAGCCAGCCCATCATGGTCGGCCCAACTCAGTCCAAAAAGTCTAACGTATATTACTCGCACATGATGGGCTTGACACGCTTTTTGTTAACAATGCTCGTGTTAGCAAGAACTAGAAGTGAAGTCATAAGCCCTTGTGTACGAATAGAATCAAAGTCATAAATGTTTCAGTTGATGCAATCAAGCTCTGAACCTTCATCGAAAATCCAATTAAGTAATAAACCGGCTAAATTAAAAGTGCAATTTAAAACTCCAACATGAGTGTTTTCAGTGCCATGTTGGTAATTCTCAATACCGTATATTTCTAAAACTTGATTGCAATTTATAAAAAAAGTAAGGATTTGATTGTATTGATCGAAAGATTTAGAACCATTGCTAGCATCAGTACATACCGAGGACTGTTTGTGCTTGAATGATAATTTCTAACATGAGAATAAATTTTGACCTTACATGAAATTGACACATCTAAATGTGCAAATGTGCGTAAATCATCAAGCACCATGACTAGTCAATTCGCTTGATATTACTTATGATCTTAGGAATTGAGTCCCATTCTTGTAATCTAGAATTGATTAAATAAAGGATATTATGACATCTTTAGTCAGGTATGTGTGTATGTTAATTAGCACTTTATCTATGTTAAATAAATATCTTTTAGATCACGAACTTGCTCATCATATCACTTTTTATGTGCAAAATGCGTGAAAAATTTTGTTAGCATTCCTTTAGTTGAACCTATATAACTCTATTAAAAGTGGAAATTCTATTTTTCCACCTCAAAATTTAGCAACGACATGAAAAAAAAAAAAAAAAAGAAAAGAAAATGAGAGGACCAATAATGAATCCATAGCATAAATTTAGCTTCCTAGAGGCAAAAGTCGGCATCTATACGGCATCTATAGGACAAACCAGTGGGGATGCGTCATTGAAGGGATATCTGAATCTGAGTGTTGACATCATCAGTTCCACGTAGACCTAAAAGTTGATTTTTCATTTAAATTGCATTGTATAATAATAATAATAATAATAATAATAATAATAATAATAATCCTAAACTATGCTCACTGTGACACAAATATTTCGAATTTTTTTTGTGTCACTAAAAACCCTAAACTTTTTCATTGTGACATAGATACCTTAAACCTTTTTTTTTTTTTGTGATTTCACTTGGACAAAACTGAAATAGAGGGTGTGTGTGTAAGTTTGACTTTTTTCATGACACAAAAGAAATAAAGAGTATATATGTTATATGTATATAAGTTTATGTTTTTTCATGACACAAAAGCAATTAAGCATATTTGAGTATTTGATGACACAAAAAAAGTGAGATACTTACGTCACAGTAAGTATAATTTAGGATTTTTTGTGTGGTTTTTGTCCTAATAATAATGATAATAACGGTGGCTTTCATGACCAAAATGATGATGGACAACAAGCTTGCATGACAACCATTGGCATGGCTCATGAACAGATCTATTCATTGCGATCCTCATTGATATTCCCCAAAGCAAGCATAGCCTGCCTTTACGCTTGGTGTGGCAAGATTGATATCATGATTTACCCTTTAACATGCAAAACATGGCATTATTATATGTTCGAATAGGTTTCTTCGGGTAATGGCAAATTAAGGCACAAAATCATCTTGTGGCAAGATATGTGTCTTTACTTTCCGGTTCAGTCCACGTGAAAATCATTGCCATCATGGTACATTCATCAAACTTGCATTTGACCAACCTTTGCTTATGAAAATACTTTCATAATTGCACATCAACTGATGCCCTTGATTCTCCTTAACAACTTAGTATGATTACAAATGTTTACCGCGCCCGTAGCACAATTTCTAAGACAAAGCCGGTGTGCTGGTGCAATCAAATCCCAAATTTTAATCAGTGCAATGATCATATTACTAAAACCTTCATTTGAAAGCATAATCAAATCCCCGAATCCTTTAGGTAATGTAATCAAATCAGAAATCCTCGCTAGACGTTGAAATCAAGTCATAAACACCTCTACGGAAAAGTGCAATTTGGGTCTATGACGTAAGCATTCCTTGGTCTTCACATATGCGATTTTCAATACCAATGACTTAGCTGATATTTTAGAATTTGATTGTCCTTATTGAAAATTTTTGACCTCAATTTCATTCTATATTTATGGTTTGGAACTTTCAGTGAACTTTACAAAGTTTCCTATTTATATACATGCGCACTTCTAAACATCTAAAATCATCCTCATTTTCTACGATCACATAATTTACATTTTCATGGACATGTGCATCATGAGTTCAATATTAGACTTCAAATTGAGCTTACCATCGATTACTGTCATCCACTTATTTTATAATTTGCTATATTCTAAGAGCTTAGAGTTGTGAAGGATTCTTTTTAGAAGGAGACTAAATTAATCGATAGCAATTGGGCCTTTTTGTCCGGAGACGTACAACGTAAGTTTCCAAGATCAAAGGTTGGTCGTGGTGGAGATAAGAGATGGTTTTGAAATTTTCTTCTCTTTTTATTAGGGTTAAAATCACGAAAAAAATACTCAAATTGATATATTTGTAACAAATTTATCCAAAATTAATTTTTTCTATAAAAAACCCTAAATTAATACACTTTTGATAAATTTATCAAAAACTATTTTTTTATCACCAAAAAACTCTAACTGATATATTTATGACAAATTTATCTCTATTCATTTTTGTTAAATTGAATTAATACCATGAAAATAACAAATTGATACATCCATTAATTGCCACATGTCATCTAACTTAGTAATTTAATAGTAAAATTTAATAGAAACTAATGGAAATGTAGATTTGTTACATATATATATCATTTTAGGGTTTTCGGTAGTCAAAAAATTAATTTGTGGTAAATTTATCACAAATATATTAATTTAAAGCTTTTCATGGTATTAATCCTTCTTATTATGGTAATTGAGAGAGTGAGAAGTTGTACATTATGTATTTATCAGTAGTTTGTTAGATATTTCATTCGGAAGAAATTGAATTTATGACGAGTTTGTTTGAGCGAAAAAATTATCCGCGAATTTGTTTGTTGGATTTCACATATTTAGATTCCTGAAAAGGGTCAATCAGTTACATAACTATTTACAGCCAAACAAGATATGCACGCTTAAGTTTGGAAAATGAATTCCCCAACGTGAAAAATGAAAATTAATTTCCCTTATTGAAATTCTTCTCGAAAATAAACACACCCTTAAAATTGCTTCTTAGACTATAGATTCTCAATGGGGGCACGACTTGCTGGTTGCTATTGACTTTTCGTAATTGGTACACTATATAATTTAGGAGTACAATTACGCGTAACCAATCTTACTTTGACAGACACACCGTCAAATTAACCAAGGCCACAGAGTCGACACGTTGGTTAATTTGTGGGACAAAAGCTTTAGCCACATTAACCTCCTAAGCTCAACATTCTCATCATCTCTGATTTTCCTCCACCAAGTTTCTCCATGAAAAGCTTCCGCTCCGCACTTGACTACCCAGCTTTTATCGCGGGCACGATAACTGCTTCATCAGAAGTGCGTCCTTCCCGGTCCTCTTGTATTAGGGAAAAGTCCTCTCAATACTCTTTAACACCCGTACTAAATACGAACCGAACAGCCTCACAACGTTGTGAATTCCCCATAAATGCCACTTTGTTCGTCAGCAGGACCGAGAAATGGCACAACTTTGTGGTGACAAAGAAAGGTCCATACCGAAAGAGACAGCAACCGACTGAAATGAATTGAATTTGGTGCCCAGTTTCAGGGGGCTTTGCCAGGTCCAAACAAAGGGGGCGTGAGGGTCTGAAAAGGAACACATGAAAGAAACTCCGTGATCTGCAATAATACAGTCAGATGCAAGACAGCATCGTCAATAATGAAAAGATTTCCAGACAGAGAGCTGAGGATCCAACTGAGGTTGCAAGAGAAAAGACGAGACAACAGGCGTTGCAACAGCTAAATATGAACAAGCACAAATAATTTCGGTCCCCCACTCCCCCCCCTTATGCTGCAATGTACAACTAAGAGTCCCCCAAGAAATGATCCTAAACCCAGCTGTGTCTGAAAGAACAAGATTCATCAGGAGATTTTGGCTCTCTCACCTCTCATGTCCTGAAAAGTGAAGATCTCTCCCACCTTATTAAAATAATAGATTATGCTAATTGACAATGCACATTGAGATTCTCTCAAGAGTGTCTCTCCTCCTAAAGGTTACAAGGCAAATTTCCTTTCCTTGGTTTTGGCAAAAGGGTAAAAAAAGAAAACAGAGAGAGAACAGGACAGAGTATGAGGTATGCATATAACTTTACCATCCCCAAAATGGAGCAAGACCCAAAAAAATTTTCATTCTTCACTCAGATCTTATCATTGGCAGTAGTTCTACTGTTGGACCAAAACTTGCTGAACATCTTCTTGGGCCGCGCTGGGATTGCGCAGAAGGCCTTGACAATAGAATTCCTTGACATTCTGTCGTGTTGTGGGTCGTCGTTGTCGTCCAAGTCATCGTCCTCAGCCAGTTTCATCTTCAACGTCGAGAGCTTTGATTTGCTGGGAGACTTCAGGCCTGAGACGCTCCACTGGTCATCGGGGGCAATGCTTGTCGTGGTGCTTAATGGTGCTGGAGTCCTGGAGGAGTCGAGGCCGTGTGCTGCCAGGAGCGCCTTGATGTTGCCCGGGAGCTCAGTGACCTTGCCGCTCGCCATTGTGGCTCGTGCCTGCTCAAAGAAGAGGACTTGCACCACTACCCTTAGAGGCAAGAGCTCGTTCTGCGCTGCGTGCATGCAGGCTTCCATGGATAGTTTCTTGCAGTCCAGGATTCGGCACAGACGCTTCCTCTCGCTCTTATTCAGATTCGGGTGTGCCTGTGTAAAAGATCAAGCAAGAAATACATATGGTCAGATTATTATCAGAATTCAGAGCTAGCAATGACGATTGTCCAGAGCGAGGCTAAAACAGAATTTGTCCGAGAATGAAATAAGATTGGACAAAGTTTCACCTATCTTAGGAACGAATCTGGCTAAAACTGTGAACTTAATCTCATGACATACTCCAAGATTGTGCTGCAGAAGTAGTACTATGAATCCATGTCAGTTACATAGTCAAGGTTATTTGACTTACTCCACATGACCAAGTGAAGTCGGATTTATTTTCCCCTTTTGCATAAATTTATCAGGGACATCAGTCCCACTTTCACCAGAATCCTAACTGCCGATGAAGAGTTTGAAACAAGAGCAGGAGTCTCAAAGGTCAAGAGAGTCGGTCATCTACTGCTGAAAATGACTTATAACCTACGTCGACAATGATTGTCAGACCTAAAGCATGTTGAAGCCATTTACCTATGTTGATGTCATTTACCTTGAGATAGATGTCGATGGCTCGGTAAAGGTCGTCATGATCTACCCTTGCGAATTCCGGGACCGCTTCGGCGAGAGCTACGAACTTCGCCAGCGGCAAATTAACATCTCGGCTGATCTCTTGCAAGTAATTGTCAATAATCTTTGCTACCTTCAGCTTTGCACTGTGCGATGCTGAAGACGACCTCCTGCTTTCCTGAAACTCGATATCGATGTTTTCGGCCGACCGAGACCTCCTCCTCTCACACCCGAGCTTCGATCTCGGAGGGCTAGTTGGGGGACTCTGACCCTGTAACATAAACTGCTCTACAATTGTCATCACTATGTCCACATCGTACAATGTCTCGTTCGCCTGCAACAGATGAGGAATTAAGAGATCATTTGGCGTTGCGTCCTCCAGTTGAAGCCCCACTCTCTTGGCCAGTTCCATTCTTGAAGAAGAAGACGCGTTTAGGATATTCGCCGCCTTCAAGAGCTTCAGCAGGAAACTGGACGAAACCGCGCCTTTCTCAGCGGGAAGCAAGCTAATTATTGACTCCAGAAGAAGCCGGTCCTTCGAAGCGAGCTCTTCACTGTTAGAGTCCGAATCCGAGTCAGACACGGCTTGCTTCCTCGCATTCCCAGCTCTCGATACGTTTGGCAGCCACCGAGATGCATAAATCTTCAGGGCATCACCGACCAAATTGGAGGGTATTTTTCCTCCGGATTTGATGGCTATCATAGTTCTCCAATAAAGGTCGATCCCCAAGTCGGCTAGATCTTCAGCCCACCAACCCCTGACGGCCAATCTATGCCTCTGGCTCTCAGCTCCATTACATGACATATCGTCCCGGCCTCGACGGGAGTGACTGTGAGATAGACTAACCTTCGACGGGTTCGTTAGGACTTTGCTTGCGATTGCCTCGATGCATCTGCTGGTGATTCCGAGGTCTTCGGACCACAGAGGGAAGGCCTTAGTGGTCTGAAGAGTCACAATTGAATCCCTCCAACCGTGAAGAATACATGAATTGAAGAAGACCTCAATCTTGTATGTCAGATTGCCCTTCTCGACGTCCTCGGACATCTGGAGGTACTCAGCGGCACATCGAGCAGCAACGATGTTGTAGGCACTTAGAGTGATGGTGATCCCATAGCAGAACTTGGCGCACAGCTCGAACGCCTCGACGCCACCTGGGAAATCAGGAAGTTGGACTATTTGGTGCTGTGATGATTCAGGCAACTCCGAGCAGAGTCTCTGCAATCGCAAGCACTTCGAGAGCAGGGGAAACTGCGAGTGACAGCAAGTTTAATCAGAATAACAGACATTCCGTAATCACCTTTCAAGTACAAGGCTCAAGATTCATTCAAGGATGTATGTCGAATCTGAAAAACATTTACCTTGTGGAGCAAATATCTACTTCCTTTCACTTGTACTAAGAGGTCACTGGACACTTCAGAAGACACTGACCTGCATCCAGAGAAATTCAATTCGTGAGCTCAACCTCCAATTCCACAAACTTGAAGAAGAAAATTCAAGAGAGAATTCACTCCTAGCAGGTACCTCACTGCTTCAGAGGTATAAAAAGTGTCTGGCCGAGATCCAAGCTTCATAAACTTCATGATTTCACTTGTTACTCTAAATCCTCCCTCTGGCTTTCACTTGATCATCCAATTAAGAGTACGCAACAAGATGTGAAGACCTGGAGACTCTGCTACTCCTGATGCTGCACAGGGCTCTCAATCTGAGACTCCCTCCAGCCAAAGGAGAGAGAGAGCTTGTGGAGACCAAACCAGAGTTAAGTCCACTCGCTCATAACGCTTGGAATCAATGAATTCCCAACTCAGCAAGCCAACTAGAAATTAAATGGCCGAAACAGAGACCCTGGACTTCAAAGAACTGTAAATTGTCTGCTCTCTCTCTTTTTTCTCCCCTAAGATAAGAGAAAAGAAGAGGATGTAAATGTCATGAGAGGGTAAGAGAATTCTCCAAGAAGAATAGAGCAACGAGAGCTAACCAATTTGGTATGTGAGGGGTGTTGTTGCTTATGAAATAAATAAAGGGTATGGGAATTATGGCGAATGAACAGGCGGTGTAAGGTGACAGAAACCTACGAAATCAAGCACAGCGCCGAGGCCCATGTCCTTTCAGTCAAATTCCATGCTCCCATTTTTTTCTTCTTTTTTTTTCTTTTTTGTGATTTGGACATGCAAAAAACAAAGAATCAACCCGCCCCCATCAAGATCAAACAAGAATACCCAATACCCAATACCCACCTTCCCATTTTCCCCCACCAAGTCAATCATTCACCACAGCTGAGTTAAAACATTAAAAAAGGAAAAAAAGAAAGAAAAATGAAAACCCAAGACTCCGAAATTGCCCAGAAATGGATAAAGACTGGATTTTTAAGAAGAAAGACAAGAGATTTACCCACCCGAAAATGCTGGATTCGTAGCGCTCCCAAGAAGCGGAAGCCTAACCCAATCATTCACTGCAGCTATTCTACCTGGAACAGGAAAAGAATATATATTATGCCCGCCCCCTGAAAAATTTCTCCTTTTTCTTTTCTTCCTCTCCTTCTCTGTTTTTCTTTCTTTATCTTTTCATGTAAATTCGAGAAGAATAAGAAGAAGGGTTTCGAGCTTAATCTCTAACCTTTGTCCTGGAGAGCGTGCTAATGGAAAGCCGAAGCCCACGTGCTTATCCTGCGCCCACCTCTTGTCCCTCCCTCTCATCATTGCCACACCATTATTTTTTTTCCTTTTGCTACTGTGCGAGGAGACCCCCCAAGATTTTCGTTATTTTATTAGTCAAACACTATTTTATACGCCACATCGTACGACGACTCCCACGATCCCCAATTGGCTATCGAGAGCGGTCGAATTTGCAGATTATGATAAAGTAAAGTGAAGAAAGAAATAAGGGAATATTTGCCTTAAAGTAAAGCGAGACTGCGGCCAAAAAAGCAAGAACAGTGGAGGATGAGAAGGAGGAGGAGCAAAGAAGATGATGATAAGAGTATTGTTATCAAAAGATGGGCATCTTCATCCTCGTCCTGCACAGCATATATATACATTCATACCATGGGAAAAACCAGTGGGGAAAAAGAGATTGAATTACTGCCCTTGGTTTTCACCAGAATAACGGGGAGGGTGCCTCTACATGCATTGATGACATCTGGTCCTACCCATGACCATGCATGAAACACTTGCTCCTCCCATGTGAGATGAAAGTCAATGGTTTTTTTCGCTCCTTATTTTTGTGTGGAGGTAGGATTTCGTCACTTAAACCTGCTGAAATTTGTTTCAATTCTTGGGCAGTTGAGGGTCATCGTCAGCATTGGATTCTTCTGAACTCTTATTACCCCTTTTTCCTCCTTCCTTCCTTACTTCCTTCCTTCCTTTCTTCCTTTCTTTCTTGGTGGGGAGTTTTGATTAATGGGAATCAATGAGTAGTGACAGTGACAATCTAGGTGGGGTCCTGGTTTGAAAGAAAGACTAAAAAGCAAAAAAATAACGCAAAAAAAGAAGAAGAAGAAGAATAAAACGGAGAGGAGAAAAGAAACCTGCGAGTTGATGAGCATATGATGTTAATAGCAGCAAGCTTGATTTTTGAGCCTACAACATTAATAATGTGTCCCTTTGATAGGGTAAGTTTTGATGTGTGTACACTTTGCTATCGCATTAATTTTTTGCTTTGATTTTTTTTCTCCCTTGGAAGGGAGGGAAAGATCAATGGTCACAAATGATAATTGAGCTAAGGCAACCCCACCTCAGTTGATAGATGCCAACTGAGGAATCCCCTTGTATATCTTAGAAGAGTTTCAAACTTGGGTGTGTTTACATCACCAACAGATCATAAATGTGAAAAGCTATTTCATCCACATAAAGAGTCTCGTTCATCAGTTATTGCTTCGCCATGCAGATAATTCTTGACCCCCCCCTTTCTTATTCATTGGATCGAATGAGTTGATCTCTGTGGGGTGAGAGAATCTGTGAGACTTTGAGAGAGAGAGAGAGAGAGAGAGAGAGAGAGATGTATGTGATGGTGGTGTAGCGATGTGTGGCGAAGGGCGGCGGGGACTATGTGGGAAACAGCAGAGGAGCGGTGGCTGCTGAGCTGCCAATTGTTTAGCAGAAAGAGAATAGGAGCTGCTAGGTCAAGTACTGAATATCCCTTTTCTTTTCTTGGCTAGTGCCTGCCGTTTGTAGATCTATTGTTGATGCTAGATGGTATCGTCAAATCCTAAAACTAGGGAAAAGGCTTACTAGGAGTAACTAAAATCGAAAAGTCAGAATGGGCATTTATTGAAATTAAAATATGATTGAAAATGCATATTAACAACTTTCTCTAGCCTCTTGACATAGTGGCAGAAGAAAAGTAACCGGTTCAAGACTCGATCTCTAGTATTGATATTCTTCGTACCTAGCTTGATTTCAACTATTTCTCCTCTTCCATGTGTGCTTTTTCGAATGAATTAAAACTTCCATCGTCCCGCCTATCCTAATGTGAGGATGTATTGTCTACTGTACTAAACATGTGGTTGATGTCAAGGCTACTATTTGACCAAACGAAAAGAAAAGGGCGTGTCACTCGGACCGGTAGGAAGGAAATCTATAAATTGAAAAAACCGAAAGCAGTTCATATATCTTTTTTACCCATCCATCTTAGAAAGATAACAACAGCCATAAAAATGACAATAACATGCTGTCTATACATGGCATGCTTAGGAAGGACCGATACCTACCTTTTCAGAGCGCTCTCGGCCTCCTGAAACTGAGGCCACTCGATGATTCCCAGATTGACCAAAGTTCTCTCGGACCGGTGGACCTCAAGTGTCGCCAACCCGTTCACGTGCTGGCTCGATCAGTGTCTTCCTCGGATCGCGACACGAGCCCGTCTTGGCTCGATCAGCGGGTCTGCCTGTGGCAGTGCCCCGTAATTAGGTGCGGATTCCGGGGCAAAACTGTCGAGAAGATTGGTGGTCTGAATTTGGCTCCTTTTTCCTGGATGTTTTTATGGGTTTTTGGGGGTATATGAAAGTAGTGGTATATGAAAGTAGACGGAAAGGTATGGTGGGCAATATCCATTGACGTCCACAATACGAACGAACGAGAGAAAGAGAGAGGGAGGTGGACGAGAAAGATGGGATCATCGGTCCTTCTCCGTGCAGCCCAACGGGGCGACCGGCCGACAGCCGCGGGGCCCCCGCATTCGCGACGCTGTTGGGTTTTCCTTTTGGAGTTGTTTCACGTATTTAGTGGGAGATGCGCACTTTGAAAAAGGAGGGAGGGAGAGAGCAAAAAAGCGGAGAATAACAAAACCCCACGGAGGTTTGGTTTCTTGTGCAAAAGCAAAGGATCTTCCTCAACACCCCCCCTCCCTTTCTTTCGTATGGAGCATCGTCAGCGAGGCCGTCCCATCGGTGAGGCCCGCTTTTTTCCTCCATCCCTGATTGGAGAATCTTCGACGAGAGTCGAAAAGAAAAACTATGGTCCCTGGTTATACCCAAAAAGAAGTGATCGACTTACACCGTCGACAGATGATGGTCGGTCGATTGCGGCAAGGACCGGTGGGGGGAAGTCGTTGACGGTCAAGGCAATCGACTTGAAGATTGCAGAGATCGACGACCGACGCATAGTAGATTTTCGTCTATGAGGATCATTGCTAATCGACCACGGTAGTTGACAATCTAGCTATGAAAAATTTGATGAGTGTTGTAGCTGAGATTCGAAAGAATGTGTCGATTTCAATTGAAGAATAAGTATCATTCTAATGTTTAGTGACAGTTCAAATACTGAGTAACAGTTGGTTATCTCAATAACCTCGAAAATTATAACTTCACTTTGAATGATGATTATCTGGGTATGAATTCATACCCTAGAATTTCGGGAAATGTGTTGTTAAAGGGTAGTTTAGTCTACTTCATTGTTAGTGAATCCTAATGCTCAATTGATGTAATCCGTAATTATGAATATAACAATTTTCTTCTCTTTCGTTTACATGGTATTAGAGCCACAAAAATTAACCTTTTACCCTAGTTGCCGACAGTCATCGTTACATTATCGAAGAAACCAACGTCGCCGAATAGCAACATCCACGATGCTCTAGTCACTGTCATTAAGGCTCGACGAGTAGATCTAGTGTCGTCTGAACCATAGTTGTGGTTGCCTATTCTTGCGACTAGATCACGCTTCACGGATGAGGTCTACTCCTCCTTTACTTGGGGAGCATCTAGTGTGTCAAACTTTTGGAGCACTTTGAAGCAATAAGGCATGACATTCTTCTAGGTGATATGTGCATAATTACCCATCTGTTAGAATATTCTCTTCTAGATGATGTGGTTGAGGATTGCAGGTGCAACGAAGGCAATCGTTTGATAGTTTGATTGGTTGGTTTTCAGATGATCATTAGTGGATTCACTTCTGAATGAAGAGTGATGTGGGTTTGTTTGTAGTTACGGAATTTTGGTAAGTTTTGTTGTGGATCTAGAACTTTGTGTTGGATGGTTTAGTATTGATGCTAACTTAGGATATTTGAACAGTTTAATGCCTTTAGGGATTAATTTATATTTAGTGTTGATTTAAAATCTCTATTTATTACTAAGTTATGACTAGAAACTCTGAACCTAGTGTGAGCATGGATACCGGCCTTACTAATTTGAATTGAGTTCTGTTAAGCTA
This sequence comes from Corymbia calophylla, assembly GCA_014182845.1. Taxonomy (NCBI): domain Eukaryota; kingdom Viridiplantae; phylum Streptophyta; class Magnoliopsida; order Myrtales; family Myrtaceae; genus Corymbia; species Corymbia calophylla. The sequence goes on along the minus strand of CM024700.1, from coordinate 17,392,550 downwards.
GATGGGACCAATGACCCTTTTTGGTCTGTGGCGATCGAGACGTATCTGTTGGCCACCAAACAGTTGAGTTATTTGACTTCACCTCCACCTTCTGATAAAATAGACAAAGCGAAGGTGGATGATTGGTGCTTTGGCGATATTGCCATTCGGACATTGTTGTGGAATACCATGGATTCCAAGATTAGTCCTCAGTTTACGTGATGTACATCAGCCAAAGTCATTTGGGACAAGTGTGTTCTTATGTTTTCAGGAAGAGATAACATGACCCTTGTTTGTGATGTTTGGGAGCAGTTATTTGATCTATGTACATGAGATATGCCTATATTTCATTAATATTCTAGGTTTACCACTCTTTACGAGCGATTGGACACTTACTTGCCTACCACTAATGACGTTAGAGAGTTGGCCAAGTGTTAGGAAGATATGAGAGTTATGTTATTTCTCCGAGGGCTTGGTCCTACTCATTTTTCTCTCTGATTGTAGATTACTTCTCAAGTACTCTTCCATTAGTTAATGAGGTCTTCTCTCGGGTCGTTCTACATGCCCACTTCATCATCCACACTCTATTCTCCACCTATAGTAAGTGTTATGTTTTCTTAGTCTTCTGGTGGTTGTGGAGGCCGAGGGTGTGGTCTGCGTGGCTGTGGTAGATCTGGTTTCTTTCCCGGTCATGGCCGTGATGGTGATAGGGGTGTTGAATGTTCACGTTATTGCAATCACTATCAGCAAGCTAGCCATACTGAGGCTTATTGTTATACTCTACCTCTCGAGCTTCATCCATAGGCTGCTTATGCCAATGTGGGTAAGCCCCTGGCACATAATGTTCTTGATCAGTCACAAGAACTGCCTAGCACCATTATAATGTCTCACGTCGAGTATAAGTCCTTAGTACGTCCCACCAAGTGGTGGATTCCTCAGCTACTATTGCTATTTTGGCATGGAATTCTTCAGATAGTTCGTCTTGTTTACTCTCTTCTATGCCTACTTCCTAGGTTGTAGACTTGGGCGCCACCAATCATATGACTGGTAACTTTAACTTATTATTTGGTATTACCCCTATGTCACCTAGTTCTATTACACTTGCCGACGGTTCACAATCCCATATCACTGGTCAAGGAGATGTAACCTTGGGTCCCTCTCTTTCTCTTTCATCTATTTACCATTTACCAACTTTCCCATGTAACTTGCTTTCTATTAGTTCCCTTATCAAAGATTTGAATTGCTTTATGATATTTACCTCCGCTTGTTGTGTCTTTTAGGATCTGAGGACCGAACAGATGATTAGTGGTAGGCATGAGTACTACCTAAACAAAGACCTTATTGCTATGGCCATTCAGAAGAAAATCGCCTCTAACTTTTTTTGGATGCATTGTCGTATGGGTCATCCATTGCCTGACATACTTTGTCATTTTTCTCTTGTTTCATTGTTTATGAGTACTACCCAGTACGATGCTTGTTAATTTAGCAAACATCATCAGGTATCTTTCCATTCTTGTGTCCAGAGTTGTGTGTCAAGTCCTTTTGAATTGGTCCATTCTGATGTTTAGGAACCATGTCGTGTCAATGATATGTCTGGTTATAAGTATTTTGTTACGTTTGTATATGATTATTTCCGCGTAATGTGGTTATATTTAATAAAAGATCGAACTGAAGTTTTTTCCTATTTCCATATGTTTTACTTTGAGATTCTCAATCAATATCATGTTTCTGTTAAATGTCTATAGTTTGATAATGCCAAAGAATATATGAATGTTTCCTCTGATTTTTAATCATTTGTTATATCTCATGAGATTCTACATCAAACCTCTTGTCCTTATACTCTCCAGCAGAATGGGGTGGTGGAACGAAAAAAAATCGTCATCTCTTAGATATTGCTTGTTGTCTCCTTTTCCATATGAACCTCTCCAAAACATTCTAAGGGCATGCTATTCTTACAGCATGCTATCTCATAAATTGCCTTTCATCCTCTGTACTTCGTGAAGGCATACCTTTCTCTACTCTCGATCCTACAAGTGCACTTTTTTCTTTACCACTCAGTGTGTTTGGCTGTGTTTGTTTTGTGCATCGTCTTGCTCTTGATCATGATAAGCTTGATTCACGGATTGACAAGTGTACGTTTCATGGGTACTCTTGAACTTAGAAAGGATACAAGTGTTATAATCCAGTTAGTCGGCAATTGTATGTCTTAGTAGATGTAACTTTTTTCGAGTTTCAGTCATATTTCTCCTCTACTACCCGACCAGTGACTCCTTCCGAAGATACATTGTCCTCATCCACAGCCCCTCTATTGTCTATCCCCTTGCAAGGTATACCTAGGGTGTCACCCGATTTTCAATTCACTGACAAGACTTATCAATGGCGTTGTTCTGTTCAACTTGAGTAGTACAATCATCACTTGCATTGGATATGCATGATTCTCCACCAATTAATGCCTTTGATCCACCAGTTTCTTCTGAGCATGATCCTACTACTGGTATTCCCATTACATTGCACATAGGTATGCGTTCTAGCATTGATTAACCCAATTCCCAATTTACCCCCTATTTTGCTTTGTCTTGTTATATACATACTCGTCACGCTCTTTCTCAATTTTTATCCTACGATTGTCTTTCTCCTACATATTTCTCATTTGTTGCTTCTTTATTTGTTATGTCTATGCCAAGTACCATTGCAAAGGCCTTTGCTTGTCCAAGTTGGCGATAGGCTATGGAGGATGAAATGCGGACACTACAAGATAATGGGACATGGCACTTTACACCATTACCTCATCGCAAATAGGTTGTGGGGTGTCGTTGGGTTTTTACATTAAAGTTTCAATCGAATGGTTTTGTTGAGTGTTTGAAGGCACGTCTATTTGCCAAAAGTTTATACTCAAACCTATGGAGTTTATTATGATGATACATTTTCTCCTATCGCAAAGATACCTTATGTTCGTGTTTTTATTTCTATTGATTATGATATGGTTGGACTCTCTATCAACTTGATGTCAAGAATGCCTTCCTTCATGGCGACTTGGTAGAGAAGACCTATATAGAGCAATCCCTAGGGTTAGTTGCTCAGGAGGAGTCTGCTAGTGTTTGTCGCCTACGAAAGGCATTATATGGGTTGAAACAGTCTCCTCATGCCTGGTTTGATCGTTTCAATGATGTGGTTATTCAATTTGGTTTACGGCATTGCATTGTGGATCATTCTATGTTTAGTTCCATTTCCTTTGCGGGATGTGTTCTCCTAATTGTGTATGTGGACAATATTCTTATCACTGGTAGTGATTCTGTGGTCATGCAAAAATTGAAACAATTTTTACAGACAGAGTTCAGTATAAAAGATATGGGATGTCTGCGATATTTCTTGGACATTGAGATGGCCTACTCAGGTGTGGTATCTAATTATTACAGTGGAAATATATTCTGGATATTCTTAGTGAGGTTGGTTTTCTTAGAGCTGAGCCTATTGATACTTCACAATGATATATTATATTGTATTGTATTGTATACTATTAAATAGCTTATAAGTTATATTGCAATCCTTTATATATTGCAAACTTATTGCAAGCTTTATTAACGAATAATGGGAATGTATGTTTCTTTATCCTCGATATTAAAAGATGTTACATCTTTCTTTATTATTTTTTAATAGGCAACATATATAATTAATTGCTAATATCTAAAAATAAATTGTAGGAAGATCAATGTTAGATAAGTGGATAATTGAACTTTGTATCTAATTTATGTAAGAGATAATGGTTTATTTATAGACTTGAGCACTAAATGAATTAAGAGCAGTTAAGAGACTCAATACATGAATATAGAAAAAATTACCCAAATAGTCCTAAACTTATTGCACTTTTATCATTTCAGTTCTAAATCTTTTAACTGTGTCAATTGAAAAGAAGTGGTCCTAAATCTAAACCATTGAGACCAATTGAGTCTCTTCAACTATAAGTCTATATATAGACCAATATTTCTTACATTTATTGTTAGACCATTAAAGAGACTCAAAGATCTAGGCCCTTGCTTGGATCTGGGCAAGGGCTCGATGCCCTCACATGTGGCCAGTGATGGTTGGCCAATGACCTGCCAACTAGAGTTATAAAAAAAAAAGAAGGAAAGAAATAAATTAATAAAATAAATAAAATTTGAGAAAAATTAAAAAAAATTAATATTGTCCACATTAGCGTCGATAAAGACTACATTGGAATTTTGCGCAAATATTAAGGATTAAATTAGCAAAAATGAAAATTTGAGAATTGAATTGATATCCATATAATTAAATTTAGCATTGATTGTACAGTTTTTTTCTCTTTTCTTCACCCCAAAATCCGGCGTTTACATATGAAGATATGATATTCCTCCACGTGAGCGTCCCCTTTGTTATATAGTTTGAAATAGACAAAAGGTTCAATTAGTATAAAGCCATGTCTAAACCCTAATCTAACATGTAATTACTCCGGCCCCTCACCAAATTCAAATCAATCTCACTCCTTTCTAGTCAGCATCGTGGAAAAAAAATCACAAAAAGTCCTTTTCCATTCGAGACCAAAAGATCAGCTGTCTTACGTTGATGCGGCACCTGATTTGCTCCTCTTTCTTCCAGATAAAACACAAATAAAAAGTGGCGACTAACTTAAAAATTAGGCATTCACACGTTGTCAAATAAATATTCATTTTTATCTAAAGTTCAGATCTCCACAATATTCATGTCGGCATGAAATGTTGTGGTGCTTGCGCATCCTTCTTGTAGGTAGAGGGTCTTCATCTGTACGACGCATTGCAAAACAGGGTGATTCGTTACAAACAGTATCAAAGCAAAATAGATATGCGGTTCAAGAATGGAGGGGACCTCAAGCCGATCCAATGATGATGGGGAGTGATCATTGGAACATGAGAGTTTGAACAAAGTGCCACTCTTGACAAGCTTCTAGGACATTGAATGGTGTAAGAATGGATTGAATGGTTACCCTCTGTTAGTGATATTATATTAGAGAATCTTAAGATTTTCTATAGAATATTATCCTATGTTAGAGATAATTATGATATTACTATTGATTATCTATATTAATCAAGATTTCATGAATATCTCCTTTAATTGCGCATATCTTAATTGATATATGTTAATTTATATAGTTGTCTCATAAAACTTATATATAGGCTAATGTAATGCTCATTGTGATATATCGACGTATAGAGAATTACTTATTCCTAAGGCGTATTATTTCATTTATTTAACTTAGTATCAGAGCTGATTTTCTGAGGCAACTTAGTATATTAAGTACACCTCTCGTACCCCAAGAATTTCTCTAATCTTTCTGAAACCTTTTCGGAAGACTCGACTCATATGAAGTGGGCATACCGTTTTATCTCATGCAAACAAACGGATGAACTTGCTCACGCTGTCACATGTTATTTTATTTATTCAACTTAATATCATAACCTCATCAGTTCCTGATGGAACTAAATGCATCGAGTGCACCTTGCATCCAGTGCACCTCATGCACTCTAGAGATTTCCCCAATCTTTCCGAAACCTTTTTGAGAGACTCGACTCACGTGAAGTGAACATATCGTTTATCTCATGTGAGCAAACGGACAAACTTGCTTCCGCCACATGTCGGGGCGGTGGGTCCGGAGTTTTATCTCTCGGCCGGACGGATGAGGAACAGGGAGACCCCGCAAGATGGGTACGTGCAGTGAGTCGACCTTGCATGTCATGGAGAAGAATAAATGTCCCGAGTGAGTCGAAATGAGAAAGCTGAAAGGGACTCGAGCCGCGACCACGACCTCACACGCTGGTGGTAAATCGGAAAGATCCGCGCGTGTGAATGCTACGACTCGGATAGCCTCGCCTCGAATGCTGAAAAATCATACAATAACTGCACGGCTCGTGCAGTGCGATCGAATCTGCACTTGTCTTTCTACTCTAATGCGTACAAAACCTCGATACCCTCGAGAAAAAAGCGGGACTTATCACATGGAAAGGACAGCAAGGCGAGCCGCATTGGGCTCTTTTTTACACTGCTTTTTCACTACAGAAAGCCGACACGATCGATCATGAGATGATTAGGTGCCTACTCAGCAGGATGTTGAACAAGAAAAGCAACAGCTACGACGACCATGACCCCGGGGACAATTCACATTGAATTCATTTAAAGCATGTTGACGTAAAAATACAAAGCTATACCAAATTTATGGATGTTCATACTTGTGAACTTGCTCATAACTTGTGACTGGGAAAACCAAATAGGGAGGAGGGCCATATAGAGGGAAAAGATACAATAGTTTAATTTTCAAACTTATTTTATGTCAATTGGAATTAGGGCAATGGAATTTGAGTGAACTCAAAATAACAGGGGGTTATAAAACTTGCACCGATTGGTCATTTTAGTCTCAAAACATTATTTTAAATCAATTAAAACATAAAACTTGTTGTTGTCCTTCAAATTAGTCCTTTCGTTACCTTCATCAACTTCCAATGAATGAAAAAGTATGAGTTGTTTTTATTTTCATTTTTGTTGTCCGTGTAGCCGTTATTTAGTAATGTGGCTTGTCAAAGCCCAAAATGACTATCGAGAAGTTATTTGCTAAACTTGGGCTCGTATGTACTGTCTCCATCATGATCGCGATTATGTAAATCTCTTATGAGACCTGATTGTGGGATCCAAAATCGATTGTCACTTCATAGGAAAGATTGTCCAAAATGTTCTAATTTTATTGCATTTTTGTCAATTCAATCATAAATTTTTTTTACCTTTTGTCAATTAAGTCCATCCAGCTCATTTTAGTCTGAAATTACTAGCATGGACGCTAGTTGTTTCATGTGGGGTGGCCAACATTGGCGTTGATAGTTTTTAGTAATTTTTTTCCTTCTTTTTCTTTTATTTTCTTTCTTTTCTCTTCCCTTCTTCCTCCTCTAGCTAATCGCCGAGCTCATGCGGCCTTGGGTGAGCCTCGCTCGCCCTTGGTGAGGCTCGCCCTCGCCACCGCTGAGTTCTCTGGTGAGCAAGCCACTTAAAAATCTCAGCTCGCTCTTTCAGATGTCCTCTCCATTCTCCCCGACTGATTTGGGGCTTCATCAAGATCAATAGGTATTGCTAGTAGATTCTTGATTTCTGCACACCATTCATTCCTCATCCAAGAGGCAGATCTTAATTTTCCCTTAAATATCATCTCACTTTCTCTTGCCTCCTTGCTTAGATCCATTTATCTTTTGAGTTGGTCATGAGTGTTCCTTTCGCACAAAGCATCTTCCTTTTAGTTGCCATCGCCGGCTCCTCATCGGCACCTTTAACCTCCTCCTCCAGCTATGGTGGCTACCGCAACCTCATATCCGAGGCTACAAACTACAAATCTGAATCTGAGGTCGGATGCCTTCAACTAGTCAGCTGCATTGCGTGCAAAGGGGTTGGAGGACCGATGGCGAGGCTCAACCTCGCACATCAACGATGCGGCAACAGCGAGGTCGAGCCTTGTTGCAGCGCAAGTTGAGCCTTGCAAGGGGCAGGCAAGGCTCACCCAAGGCCGGTGAGATCAACCTCGATGGCTCTCACCTCTAACCGGTCGTCGAGGCCCAACAACTAGTTAGAGAAGGAATAAAGAAAAAAAAAAAAAAAAAAAAAAAATAAATAAGAAGTTAGAGAAATATTAAAATAATATTAAATTTGTCGACTCCATTGCTAGTCATGCCACAACCAGCATCCACATTACCAATTTCTGACCAAAATTAGTTGGATGGACTCAATTGCAAAAATTAAAAAGGTTAAAACTCAATTGACATAATTGAAAATTTTAAGATTGAATTAGTAAAAGTGTAGTAAGTTTAGAATTTTTTGGACAATTTTTCCCACTTTCATATATGGTCTAAGGAGCCGAGTCACCGACCAAAAAAAAAAAAAAAAAGGAGCCAAGTCAATGTAAATACCCATGACTATCCTCTTCAACCGATTGGGACTTGCTTGGATATGATTTAACCGGGACCAAGTCAATCAAGGCCATTAAATGTGGGATTGATTGGCAAGATTTTTTAAAAATTTTAGAGAAATTTTCCAATCAGTCATTGCTTCGATCCATTTATATTAGTGTGCTACATAAGATGACCGACGATAACCGGACCACTACTTCAACGATTTTCCAACAAAGAATTAACCAAAATTGCCACATTAGAATTTTACACAAAAGCTTAACTAGTAAAAATTAAAAAATTTAGAACCAAATTGACATCTATATAATAGGTTTAAAATTGATTGTATAATTTTTCTTGAAATTAGTGGTTGCAAATGCACATAATTTATTGATACGGATCCATCCAAGTTTTTTTTTCCTTTTGCCAACATATTCAGATACCGAAATGCTTTTCCCTTCTTCTTTTTCCTGAGATAAGGAACAGATGCACTTTAGATTCTCCTCACATACGAATGTCTCTTTCCCCTTGTAGATGTCCCACTATGAATCCTCAAGCGTCTAGCTACCGATCAACCTAAAAAAAGTATTCAATATGGTCACCAATCAGAGATGGGTCACCTAGCACTAATGCATCACACCGCAGTAAAATAAGAGAGGGAATATCGAGACTTGGATTAGAAAATAGATCAACAATAAATATACCATTCACATTTTAAAAAGAAAAATACAATGGCTGCTATAACACAGGTCAATTAGCAGAAACGACAAGGTAAAAAAGCATTGATAACTCAACAACAATTTTATAATTATTCCTTTTGAATAGTGTCATCATATGATGTATCTTTCTCTATCATCTTATAATTAGGTGGATAACAGACAAATGATGGTGGAGATTCCAAAGGGAAAAATGGTCAAAATTAAGTGCTGAAAAGCATGAAAATTACAGTTGGTTTGGAGTGCTTTTCTTCTCCTTGGGTAATTAATCATGTAACTCTGGTTCCCCAAGTTAGACACATACCTCTCCATTTGTCAAAGATTCGCGTGCAAAGCATGGAGAGGGCAGGATGAGTGTGACACGACAGATTGGTTTTCTTGCCTCTTTTTTCACTCAATTATTTTGACTGTGGGAAAAGAAATTAAGAAAAGAGAAAAAAAGAAAGAGGTGGAAAAAATAAGATGCTTTATACCATGATTAATAATTGACCCAATCATCATCACTAGGGTCCTTTTGAGGTCTTAGGTATGATTCCCAAGATATCCTCTCCTTCTTTATTTTTCTTTTGCACTGTTTGGTGAGCAAGAAAGTTACATGTGGCCTGAGGTGGATTGACAGGCTAAGTTGAAGAAGCAACAATAATTAACCCAACAATAATGCGAAACTAATGCTTGTAGACTATGAACATTGTTACCACAAAAGCCTAAAGCAGCTGCAAATGGACATACGTGTTTCTAGGGTTCATAGCTCACTGTGAGACCCATTAAAAGTTTAGAGCAACGGAACTACTAGAGAATTGGCCGAGAGTTATAAAGAGTTTGGTTCTGGATAAGGTACGTGTCATGCTCAACCGACAAGTTCTCCATCCTTATCCGATTTACATGAACGAGACAACTTGTGTGCTTCGATAAAGATTAATCGAGTTGAATTATTTGGATAGTTGTGTTACTTGGGAAAAGCTTGGAGCACCTACTTTTAATTTTTGTGTTGTATCAAAAGGAGTGCGTACAAAACTAGAAAAATTTTCTATGAAAATTGAGGAAAAATTACCAAAAAAGTCTTAAACTTATTGCATTTGTACCAATTTAATAATAAATCTTTTAATTATACCAATTAAATCATAAATATTTTCATGTTTTACTGATTAAGTCTATCTAATGAATTTTAGTCGAAAATCACTGACATGGACTTGATAATGGCTGGTGCTAGCATTGACTTTTTTTATAATTTTTTTAATTGATTTTTTTATATTTTCCATTATATTTTCTTTTTCTTCCTTTCTATTCCTTTATTTTTTCCGCCAAGTTTGGCAAGGGTCAATGGCCACTAGACGAGAGTCGCAATCCTCGCCTAGTGGCCCATGAGGGTTGGTCAGCCCTCACCTGTGACTAACAAGGGTCAGCCGACAACCTTCACTAGGCTTGGAAGAAAAACAAGAAAAGAAAGAAAAAAAAAAAAAATAAAAAATAGAACATTTTTAAAAAAATTATAAAAAATTTCTGAGTTAGCACCATCATCCACATAGGGTGGGTGACATACACTTCAGCTATTTCAGTTAGAATTGGCCTGATGGATTTAGTTGATCAAACGTAAAAATATTTAGGACTTAATTGATATTTGAAAGATTTAGAATTGGATTGGCACAAATACAATAAATTTAAAATATTTTTGGTAATTTCCCAAGAACTTATCTTAAATACCGTATCATTTTATCCATTTTCAACAAATTATCATTGAACCAAAACAAAAAGTAAATTGTTAGCGTAAAGTGCGTGCTAGACAATTTCTTCGTTTATATCACTAGGTAGTTAAATTAAAAGAGTGGATAAAACGAATTCTTTATTGGTTAACCTATCTTGATATCACCCCAAAACATTTCACTAATTGTTTATTAATTCAAACAAAATTAATCAATTACAATACATTGACCGTAAACTAATGAATAAATTTTACTCAAACCTGTATAATCGAAAGGCATACGTTCCTTTAAAATACATGTCATTCAAATGAAACATTTTCTATGTGAACATAAGTTATTTGATGAGATACAGTATATCGAACCAAACATATAAATTAAACTATTTTAAAGCCGCTATAAACGTTGAGTGCCTTTAGTTGAGCAAATGTTTCGTCCCTTTCATTAACCAGAATTGGAATACGACGATGACTCTTACCTCATTAAAAGAAACAAACATAGTACGGTAATCCGGGTGGAGGCTAAGGCGTTGGCAGTGAAAATCAATAGGATTATATGTTTGACCTCACTTTTTATTGTGGGTGCGGTTGGTTGGTTCAAATCAACTTTAATAAAGCAGGGAAAAAAGGGGCTGTAGTAGCTATTAGCTAAACATGCCCAAAAGCAACGACCTTCCATTGCTTTGGTCGGCTCAAGATAAACCTAGATGATATCAAGCATACGTCTCCCTCGACCCGCTTTCCCACCTCCTTCAATCTTGTCCCTAACTTTCTTTTTTCTTTTTATCTTTTGAGAAATACCACTTTGCATCCTGAATTTTCACTTTTAATACCAACTTGCAACTCGCATCGGTTAACGTGCCATCGCTTATTACAAATTCGCCATTTTTTGGCCTATTTGATCTCTGCCACTATTATAAATTTCCCAACCTTACAAAGTAGACCCAGTTGCAAAGCCTAGCCATCACTAAGTGGATGTGAAAAGTTTCACGTCGAAAAGTTATTACGGTGTAAAATAATTAATTATCTTTATTGGATTATAACTCATTAATTTAAATATATGTATAAATATGAGTTCAATTGAATACGTTGACAGGTTCCTATTTAACTTTCATCTTGGCCATCTCTCTAGATAAAAGTACTAAGTTCTACTGTGCGCTTACAACAAATAGTATAAGAGTGGAAGGAGCCCAATGACCCAAGACTCTACAAGAAAAATAACTAAGGAACAAAAATGTAAAAAACTAAAAATAAAAAATAGAAGGGTTAATACTACAAAAATGCCAAACCGGTACATCCATGACAAATTTATCCAAAACTAATTTTTTTGATCGCCAGAAACCCCAAATTAGTATACTTATGAAAAATTTACACTATGTTAGTTTATATTAAATTTGACTATCAGATTGTTGAATTGGATGACATATGGGAGTTGACGAGTGAACCAGTTTAAGGTTTTACCCTCCGTTTGTCATGGGTGTACCGGTTTGTGATTTTTCGTGATACTAATTTGATTTAACAGACACTAATGGAGAGTAAATTTGTTATCAATGTACCAATTTAGGGTTTTTAATGATAAGTATACTATTTTGGGGTTTTTGTAGTCAAAAAATTAGTTGAAGTAAATTTGTTACAAGTGCATCAATTTGTGGTTTTTCGTAATATTAATTCAAAATAAATATAATAATAATCTTAGATGCAATCTAAGGTGCCGAAATGATAATTTTGTCACCTTTGGTAACCCAAAAGAAGAAAATTTTTTATTTTGTTGCCTTTGGTCATACCTACGGCGACAAAAATGAAGTTTGGTTGCCTTAAGTAAAAATTAAGTGACAAAATTAGAACTATGTTGCTATAGATTCAGTGAAAGATAGGACTTATCTTAACCTACGGCAACAAACGTGAAAGCCGTCACCTTTTGTCATAAAATAATGGCCTAAGGCGGCAAAATTAATTTTCGTTGCCATTGAATGCAAACTAAGGGACATAGTACTGTTTTCAATACCTTTGGTGTCATTTTAAGACTTAGGAATACTCTAATGTAACAAAAATGAATGATTTTGTTGTCTTCGGTTGATTTAGTATACAATTTTCTTTGAACATGAGAGAAAATCGTGTCAATGTTTATGATGCAGTCCATATTTGCAAGAATTGGTAAGTGTGTGTATATATATATTATTTATTTATTTACACCATAAAATAATCAATTCATTGTGGTCAACGTATGGGATTGGTAGATAAAAGTTCTAAGCCATTGTACAATCGACAACTACATGACATAGATATTGACATCTATGAGGTAGAGTAATCAACAGCTATGTGAAATCGATATTGACAAGTAGTCGAGAGGTGCTTAGCAAGACTTATCAGCAGAGCAAATAAGGTGTTAGCCATCTTAAAGTTTAACCAAGTGTTGGAGACAAAGAGAAGATACAATGATCAAATGTGGAATGTAGCTATCGAATGGTGGTTGAGGATCCTAATGACTTTGGAAGTTGTAACCACTTGTGGATAGGGCTGATGAGAGAAGAGGCTTAGAATCTCGAGAGTGCAATTGCTTCAATACTTAGTATAATAACTGCTGGTGAGAAGTTTTAACTAGTGGGCTACATAATTGAATGGGTGTGATTATGGAGGAGACCACAAAAACACATTCCCAATGTATTTTTCTCTTTGATAAAACAAATGTATTTTTATTAATTAATTAATGTTTTTGCCTTCCATTTTTCATTATTGTGCATCATTTCTAGTACTTTCCTTTTAAATTCAATGTACATCTTCCCTATAAAGCCAAGTGAATTTATGTCCAAGATCACCACAAAACCTAATTACATTAAAAATCCAACAATCCACTTTTGCTCACAGATTTTTTCGCTATATTTCATCTTGGTTGTTGCCACCAAGTCTCTTCCTCCTATTAAGCCCAAACTTAATAAAAGTGGGTACCAGAAAAAGAGAACAAGCGTTATCACATAACCCTCAAGCTTTCGGTGAGTGCCTATTTTTGATGAAACATCTTTTTGACATGCTGAGTGAGACTTCTGTGGCACAATTTGAGGAAAAAGCATGGAAAGAATAATGAATCAACAGGAGTCTGATCATGCTGCTGGCAACATTCGTCGTCGCATAATAGTTCAGAAAGGCCAATTGGGAATGCGTTCTGAGTTGTTGGCCGCTCAGCCAGCAATAGAACATAATCCAATTGGAATGCCATCATCCCGAGGCATCTCATGGAGGAGCAAATGAGGGAAAATGGAGCCAAACTTCACCATAGGAATCACCATAAGGAGATTATTCAAAGAAGAATAAACCGACATGGCCTACTATATTGTGAGACGTAATTTCAATGTGATCAGGCCGATGGACGTCAATGCGGTTGACAACGTTGTTTCCAAGCCATATCATCCAACCAGCCATCTCCATATTAAGGAAATCCGGCAGTTCTTCGGTATGTCCCTTCGACTTCTGGTCAATCTAATAATGTCGGGCCATGTAGTTCCTTCGCTTGTGAGAATTTTACAAAGGCCTGAAATGTCTAACGAAGATCAACATATTATAAATTTGGTTGGCATTTTTCACTGGAAATAACCATCTCAATATTGGCCAAAACAATGCAAATGATGACAATTTGGCAAATCCAAACATTCAACAGAATGTGCCTTTGCCGAATGTAAAAATGTTAGGCCAGTAGGTCCAATGCAAAATGCTGACAACATGAGATCACGTGGCTATACCAACCAATGTCGGAAATATTCCTTATAAGCCAAATTTGCTGATTAATTCTGTTGAGAAAACTTTCTCATATATTTTGAAATTGACAAAACTATCCATGATTTATATCAATCTTGATAAATGCACAATTTTTTTGTCTTTCATGTAATATCTGCTTTAAAAAGACCTTTGATGTGATTAGCAAAAAGATTTTAAATAGTTCGAAGAACCTATTGAACAAGTCGAGAAGAATGGGAAGTTCATAAAGAGTTGGAGGTATCAAGGTAAAATAGTTCACAAAATATACATCACCGTCGTATTTAAAGTGTCAAAAGAGAAACGATTAGATAGAACCAGGAAGTCTAATATGACTAGAATCTAATATAAGCAAAAAGTCTAATATCATCATATAATTGGAAAATTGGATATAATTGGTGACCGTTAATATAAGAGAAATGATTATACTATCTATGACAACAATCTCGTCACAAACTTCAAGATCATCATTTAAAGATATTTTATCTCATCTCTTAACAACTTGTGATCTAGTGTGAATTCTTATCTTAAATGTTTTTTATGGGATATCAATCTTAAAGATTATTTACGCTAAATATTCAATCATGCGAAATATCTTAATTAATTGACAATCATCCCGAAGATAAGATATTTTTCACACTTTGGAAATCAAGATTTGATTATATGAGCGACCAAATCTACGGGAATTATGATTAATTAACTTGAATGGCTACCTTGATCTTCTGAACAATTGTTTAACTGCGAGCTTGAAGATTGGTCCTCTTAAAGATTGTCCAACGGGAAGTTTGGATGTCGAGGAGTATAAAGGAGATTAAGACGTCGACCCATATACCACCAATCTCTCTCTCTGCTCTTTCTATTACAGATGTCTACAATCGCCGAAGCTGGCGTTGGGCAACATCCCTATCTTCACAGCTACCACGGCCATCTTCGCCGTTGAGATCCTCATGCGTTACCAGTCTGGTATGATGGCCGACGGGAGAAGGTGAGAGAATTAAGAGGAGTAGTAAAAGTGGGGTTTCTTTAGTATGTCTAACGATATGCTGGGAACATGCAACGGAATTTCGGTAACTTCATCTCGGTAGGATCTCCAAGAGGGGTAATTTAGATAAAGTCCATTAACAAATTAAGTAGGACCTACCTTTATTCAAATTTTTAGATCCCTGTATTATGAGCTAACTAAATATATAAAGGAGTCTAATCATTAGTCACAACTCACCAGTGTGAGATTTCTTGTCCCTAGCATGCTCAACAAATCTTCGAGTTAGCCTTTTGTTTTAGCAATGATGCAGCTAATTCTAGTGTCAGAAAGCGAGGGGATGGGCTTAGATGTTTAAGTAGCGTCTATTATTAGCACTATCACAAATAGGAAATAACACCCTATAAATCAGCAAAAAATATTTGTCATAACAACAAGGTATTTTTTATTTTTGACTACGATGGATATACGAAATAGTATATAATTGAAGGTTTCGTTCATTTCAAGGAAAATAACTTCCAAAAAAAGATTTTCCGGATTTTCCGGCATTTGTTTCACGGAAAATAAATTCATTAAAAAAACATTTTCATGAAGAACAAAAAGTCTTCTAAAATGGGGTAAAATCTTTTCCACTTTTCAAGTTGAGGAAAACAATTTTCAGACTCACTCTCTCTCATCTCACATCCCCTACTAGTCCCCACTTCTTTCTTTCTATTTTTTTTTTTTAAGTTCAAATATATTTTTTTTAAATTCGAATTTTTTAATATAATTGAAGCCTTTGGCAATGCTCGGGCATTGCCGATTTGCGAGGCACAAGCACAGCCGCTGTTTGACGATGCTTGGGCGTTGTCGATCTAGCAAGACTCGAGCCTTGCCAGCAACCTGCGAGCCTAAGCTCGCTAGAGGTAGGCAAGTCGTGAGCCTCGCCATGAGGTGAGGCTTGCCTCTGGCTGGTCACCAACTGTTGTTGTGGCCGGCGACCGACCAAGGAAGAAGAAGGAACACAGAAATAAGAAAAAGAAAAATTAATTTCATGATCAAATTTTTAAAAATTAATTAAAATTAATTTTTTATAAATAATAATTAATTAATTTTTAAAAATAAAATAATAATAGAATTATTGAAAAAGAGTGTATAAAGGGAAATATTTTTCCTACCGAATAGCGGAAAATATTTTCCACTTCATTTTGAGGTTTCACCTAAATACCCAAAAATAATTACATTTTCCTGAAAAATGGCTTCCTAGAAAATAGTTTCCAAAAACGCAACATTTTCAGCCAAATAAACGGAGCCGAAAACTATTTTAGTTTTCTTTACTAAGTATTAAAATATTTAGTTAAATATTTGTTTTTTATATGATGATTCATTTTTTAAAGGCACCTAAAGTTACTCATTACCTTAGTATAAAAAACTTGATTTCATGCAAAATCCAAAGGTCCTTACTACGGAGATAACAACATTAGCAAATAAATGTTTCCTATGTAATCATCAATCATGAGGAAGCAATTGAAAATATTTTTGGTAGGGTCGTGTACAAAAAGGAAAGAAAATGTATAAATAACAGTTTATAAAAGCTAAAGAAAAGGCCAGGGCATTCATTGACGTGGCCATTCGAGCTGAAATTCAAGGGGGTTTGAGTAAGAGCATCTTCATCCATTGCATAATTGAACTTGCAACTCGCCTTACTCATCGGACAAAAAGAGAGTCGCGAGTTATCCCGTTGCCGATGTTGTCGTTGTTTTCTTTTTCATTTTCTTGTGATTGGTTGCCGATGGCTAGTTGATTTCTAAGGGTTGGTGGAACATCCTACACCTAAAAGGAGTTGGTAGAAGACTGAGACAGTGCATGATGTATGGATTGATTGCGCACGTCTGCTTTTGTCTATCGGAGAGAGATACTAGATAGTAGTAGGAGTAATACTATACGTTTATTGTGTTTTTTCCCCCTCGGTAGCTTCTTAAAGGATCTGGGTAATACCTTGGACAAGAACCGGATCAATAATGACTGGTTCCAAAGGGAAGCAGACCAGAACCGGCCAGGTAGGGCCGCTTCGGTCTAGTTCCAGACTTCCAAAGTCTACTCGGGACCAATGCTCACCCCTAATTCCTTTAAACACCAAAAGCTTCTCCTAGGTTCTTATCCTCTTTACCTTTCTCATCAAAATGACTTAAAGAAAGATAATAAAGCGAAGTGTAGCTAGCTGAGATCATAGGCAACTTCATGTCATTGCCGTGACCTTTTCTTGAGTTGTCGTGAAGAAATTGCAACATCTGAAACACTCTCGATTACAAAGTATAAAAGTTGTAAGGGTTCAAAGATTGATTTTTTTGGTTATCCCAAACATATTCTTCTCTCCAGGATTTTATTCATGGCCAAAATGTACCTCTTCTTTGTCTTTCAATGTTTTTATTCACCGCCACATACCGCCTTGAGAATTCAAAAGAATATCACGTATTAATCTCATGAGTTGAGTAAAATAAACTCCAGGGCGGTCCAAATATAAAATCAACTTACTATTATCCATCCAAACCACTAGTCAAGCAAGCATGCCTGACTGCACATAGCAAGGATGACAGAGAGAGAAAAATACAATAAGATTTAAACTCGATATATCCAAATTCTCCCGACACATAAAAGAAATATTTAAAAACTATTTTGTGCTAGCAAACAATATGTAAACTAATGATAACCGCATATTGAAAAGCCAAAAGCAGCTGGAGGAGATGCGTCGAGTTGTGGCCTTTTTCAAATAGGATTTGGTAGGTGAACTTATTATTCTTTGATAATTCTCTAATTCCCCAAAAGAAATTATAGACGTGGGGGGGAAAAAAGGAGGATGGTAATCATACACGTCCTATCTGTCTAGCGATCATCAGCACCAAATTGTTGGTCAAATTTCATATCATGATGTACTAAAAGCATGAGAAAAAGCAAGGATTGATAGGGTTTGAGAATGTTGATCCAAAGACAAGCTCGTGGAGTCTGCCGAGAAGAGAATTTTGACCAACCCCATCTTTCTTAAAGTGGTGTAGCCTTTTCCTGAGGGGAGTTATCTGATCTTTATCATGAAGATCAGTAATCTCTGTGGCTTGTAAAGTCAACAAAAGGGTAGGTCATGGAGATGGCCACTTTATCATCCCCATACGTATCAACATCTACTTTCCGATGAGAGGCGTTGCTGCTTTTTGTTCTCTCTTTTCCGTTTCTCGAATTCTATCATTCCTATCGGACTACACATCCTATCGGACTACACAGAGCCTCTATCTACTTAGTTCATGAGAAGATTTTGTCGCGGATCCTCCATCGAAGAGGATGCGTGCATGTCGACTCAGCAAGATTTAGGACAGATGGTCTCGATCCAGTCCCTCGAAACCACAACACGTCGTCTTCGAATATTGAGAACGTGTCGCGATATCAAGGGTTTCCCCTGAATCGTTCACTAGAGATAATAATCTCCCTCCACTAGTAAAAGACCAAAGCCCGAACCGAGAAGCGAGAAAGGAACAAAGGGATATCAAGCGAATGGAAAACTGGGGCGTTCCGAAATCCATGAAATGTACTCCTTGGACAATGGTCTGCTAGATTGGCAAGGCAAATGGGTAGGGTTTCGTGATAAAAGCCGGTAGCCGCCGGCGGCTAATCACCTGAATCGGCCAAAAACAGCGATCCAGAACGTCACCGAATCACGAGTAAAATCCAAGTAGGCTCCATATGCAGGAGAAAACGGGCGACAGGGGCATGCCCCCATCAGCCACTGTTTCCCATCTGGAGAGATGATAATTTGCATGCGGACAAAGCCCTCTGGACAAACCCACGAGAGACCGAAAACAACAGCGAAACCCCGAACGCATGCCAGTTAAGGGAATCCGAATCCGAATCCGAAAGAGAAATGGCAGGGGATCCCTGCGGATCAGACCAGACATCTATCTCTCCCCAGACCTGTGAACGAGAAGAGACCGTTCACGCTTGCTTCGCTAGAGGCCAACGCGGCCAGTGGGTGAGGGAACACCGGAAAGCTCCCTCCCACGCAAGCATCGAGCCCACGTCCTGCTCCGCTGTGCCTCCCCCGCACGGGCCGCGCAGGAAGTGCTTGTCCGCGCACGTGGCGAGGTACGCTGCTGGAGTTCGAAGCACAGCTGCCCGGTTTGTCGCGCGTCGCGTCAAGGCTGGCGGGACGAGGTGATCGATGGCCCTGATATGGAAACGGGAGAAGAGGAAGCAACGGTGCCATAAGTTTTATCAACCCAAATGGCTTATCGCCATCGATTTTTTTTTGGGAATGTTAACTTATTTTATCGGATAAGTATATTGAGAATTCTAAAATATCTTAGGAAAGTGTAGTTGAGTCTCAAAATTATCCAAAAGTGTGATTGAATCCTAAAATTAATCACGAGAGTGTAATCAAGCTTTCAAACTTTTAAAAAATCTTATCAACGAAATAACTTAATTAGATCAATTTAACGAGTTTTGGAACTTGATTGCATTTTATGAAAATTTTATAGCTCAATTACATTTTTTATGACAAGTTTTAGGGTTTTCAATGCACTTATCCTTGTTTAATCAATTTCATTGGAAAAATTGAAAGACCAAAAAAATTATGAGGAAAGAAAAAAAAAACAACATAAGGAAACAAATAATTCTAGAGCAAATTATAAATTGAAAATATAGATGACACAAGTAAAAGTATATTACCACCTATGGATATCGCTGACATTGATACTAGTCGTCTTCCGTACCACGATCGGCACTGACGTGAACAATTTTTATAATTTGTTGCTTCTTTTTTTCTTTTATTTTTTTTCCTTCCAAGCTTGACGTGGGTCACGACCCTTGCCCAAACCTACCAAGGGCCACGAAGCCCTTGCTAGGTCTACTTGAGGCCTTCTTGGCCCTTGCCTAGTGGTTGACGAGGGTTGTCAACAGTATCTCCCTTTTTTTCCAATTCCCAACAAGACTGCAAGTGCTATTGCATAGTCTATACCACTATATGAGTTTTATGATAAGTTAAACATGAGCGACAAAAGTGACTAAATCGAAAGGAGAATGGGAATTATAAATATATATTGGTCTGATTTGGGTGATCTCGGTGGATGAATCCACACATGGAACCAGGAACCAAATCGATATTCACTAATTTATCGGTTTCAAATTTCAAGAATTGGCCAATTCGGTTCGATTCTCGTGCTCACCCCTAGTGCTTGTTGCTTTGATTGAAAGTTTGAGTAAGTCTTATGTCAATTTGGGCCTCTCTTTCGATAACTCGGTCGGCTCTAAAATCTCAATTGGGCCTCTCTTCCTTGATTTCGACTCCATAGCCCATACATAGGCTTCCCAATAATAACTCTACATCGATCGAGGCCTCTCCAACGATTAGTCCGAGCCCACGCACCAGAAGCACAGTTGCCCTAGTTGCATAGTTGGGGAGCAGCAATAGATATTTCTTTTCCCAATTTATTCCTGATGAAATAATTATTCCTTCGTTTGATTTAGAAAACAGATTTTTATTGAAATTAACATAATTTAGAGGTTATAGATATACTGGCATTATAATTTTGGTATTTCATAGTCCATTTTTATGTGTAGCATAGATTTTCTCATGGTTAAAGGTAATATTCATAGTTATGAGTCTAACTTATAGATGGTTTGAGTATACACTGATTAATAATATGAATTTGTAATTGATTTTTGGTTGTTATGCCATTTTAGTTCGTTAAGAAAAATTACTTATTATGTGTAATAAACTATTTTTTATCTTCAGTTATTTAACTTGAAAATAATATCAATATGATTGTGTGACAGTTTACTAAGGAAAATTGGTTTATTAACTGACAGGATTTAAATAATTATAATTCTTTATAATCGAATGATGAACGGTTTTGCAATCATTAGAAATGAAAATATTGCTATTATTTATAAACCCTAATGAATTTATCATTTTCAATTATGTGATAATAGAAGAAATTAGGCATTGATTATATCTCATTGAGGGTATAAAGGCTGTTTTTTATTACGCCAACCATATTCCCATGAAATGCAAATCTAATACATACATAACCTAGGAATAACTAATCTTTTCTATAAGCCAAACCATAAAAATAGCTTATTCCCTTTTCTTGATTTAGAAAATAAAAATAGTTCTCTTTAATCGTATACAATATCTACTCCGTTCATTGCCTTATTCCATTCTGCGGACCAAACGTCAACTGAATCTTCTTCGTCTTTGAAGACTTTAACACTTTCCCCTTACAGAGACCAATTGATTCCAATAGGCCCGACCCGTCAAATGAGTGGGTTGGGTTCGGATGAAAATAATATTCAAATTGACTTATTTAACCTGTTTTGACCCATTTCTATGTTATACAAAATTAGCAACTCATACCCAACTAGACCCGACCGGATCTGTACCAAATATCCATTTTAAACAATTTTTCTCCTTAAATTGTGGGCTTTGGAGAATGGGCAGCTCCATGGACTGATTATGGATGGAGGTGTGAAGGTCAAAAATAAATATTATAAGGGAAAATATTATTTCTAGGATTTGTAGCTAAGTTAATTAGTGTGGACGATATAAAAGAAAATCTTTTTCGACAAAGGAACAAGAAAGATAATCAATGAAACCTTAGATCTAAAGTATAGGTGGTCTAAAATCACTATGCAGCCGAGCCCACCCGTAGATGAAAAGAGGCTTGTTAGGCTCAACTTGGCCCATGACATCTCCTATCCATTAATTTGAAAAGCCACTAAAGCCCATTTAACAAAAGACGTGTTGCCCTTTATCTGCTTATCCAGACCATACAAAGCCCAACGAAATGGACAAAACCCACAAACAACGGCTCCATTTTCCACCTCGAGCTGGAAACAAAGCCACCAAGTGACAAATTCGCCAAGTTCGCCCACCCAACCGCTCTTGCGAAATCGCCCAATGTCCTCTGCAGTCCACTCAGATTCGCATCTCCTCTGTGGTGGTGGTGGTGGTGGTGGTGGTTGTAGCTGTCATCGGGGTGGTGCTGATGGGCGGGGTTGTGATCGCCAGCTTTGGCAACCGAATGAGATTGCAAATTGCAAGGAGAACCTGAGAATTGGATCCTTTGCAATGAATTGTCGTCAGGGTTGATTCAGGGTTGCCTGATGGCGATGCGAGAGGTCGAGGAATGGTCGAGGAATGGAATTTGCACGGATTGATGACGCAGGGTGGGCTTCCATTGGTGAAGTGTTGACCAGAGCTCGGGCCAAGAACTGACGAAGGAGAAGAAGAAGTGGGCTGGGCCCGAATTATTTATTAAATGAGTTGAAAGTAGGTTTATAACATACCCACTAAAACCCTTTTTTTCTTTTTTTCACTTTAGAACGTATTGAAATTGGTATTTAAACTGTAAAGTAACCCATTAACAACCCACTTAAGCAAAATTAGGTTCATGTATGGGTTTGTAACTCATTTTGACAAGCCAATTTTCAAGCGAATTCCATAACTCCATCATCATGTCGTCTCAACACTAGTAGCTCGATGGAGATGACAATTCTGGCAAGGTAATATATGCCATATTCTCTAATTTCTTTTTTCCTTTTACTACCTCTACTCAGTGTCACATTTACCTACTTAAAAGGGTTTTTTTTTCCCTTCATCATGGAAAGTACTTCTATACATTGATTCATTAGGACTATGCATTTTACTTGAATTCGCGTACTAATTTACGCGACGATCAAAAATGAAAATATTGATTTACTAAGTTTCCACGTTGCACCACATGGAATCCATAGACTAGCCATTAAAAAAAAAATTTCTTTGCACCACGCAACACATGGACATATTCTTAGGGCATCCGTAAAAGCATTGATCCATGTGTTTGGTTATGATGAAACTTTGGAGAGAATTTGGGTTCCCAAATAGAAAATTCTAGAGCATCTTAGGCTATTTTTGGGACCTTAAATAACAATTATTCTTCTAAATTGTTATAATAGGTAGCGAAGTCGTTTTTTATTATTATTATTATTAGAAAGATTAATTGGGTTTAGAAAATCTATATTGTTGATACGGCTCCAGTAGATTCTTTTTCACATTTTTTTCCTTAAATTTTATATCTATCTATTTGTCTAGAGTGTTTGCGTGATTATTTCTCTATTTTAATTACTTTTTTTTAAAAAAAAATTAGAAACTCTAATTCTTGAGTTATTACTACTTTTGTTTCAAAAAAAAATTATATATTCCTTTTCAAATGCCCAAAGTGCCAAAGCCTCGAATAAATAAATAAATAAATAAAATAAAGAATAAGAAGGGGCCCACGGGTTGTGGACGCTTGTGGACACCGGAATAAAAGCCAAAAGCAACCGGCTTTTGCCGGTAAAAGCCAGTCAGGATTAGTTCATCAGGGTTTTTTTAGGGCGAGTTGGAATTTAAAACACAAAAATCAGACAAAGCAAATTTTTGGTCACTTGTTTGTTGGCCTAATTCGTCAAAGACAAAAAGAAAGAAAAAAAAAAAAACCCAAATTTAGGTCCGATCTCAATTTTGCCATGGACTTTTTTGTCCAAAAAAATTATCCAACTTTCACTCCAATCCCGAATCCACTCACTAGTTTCTTCAAGATTATCAATATCGAGATCAATTAGAGATTCATTGTCAGAACGTGTATTTTCATCAATCCCCCTCATCTTCATACTTCATCTTCATACGTACCAACAATGACGTAATCTTGTAAAATTAGTGACAATCTCTGGACGCGTGGGTAGATATGAAATTAGAGCGAAAGTCGACGGTCTTTTTTGAAATAAAAAAAGAAAAAGCTGTGAGCGGAATGGGGAAGAAAGTGGTGCGGTCGACTTTAAAAACACGTTGACGCGAGTCGTTTCCTTGCCGGCTAAAACGGCGACGCCAAAGCTAACGTGCACGTAATTCCGTCTCCCTCCGACCCCTCGCGCCTCATTCAAAAGTTGTAATTGGAGAGAAGGAAAAGAAGGTGGACTTTTAGAACCTAAAATTCAAACGTTCAAATTGAAGAAAAAGATGCCGTAATAATTAGCAAACCAATTTTCATTTGACGAGAGCCGCCAAATTTGTAGCTTGGCAAGGTACATGAGAATATGTGAAGCCGACAATAACGATTAATTTTCAAATTTAGTCGACATTATAGGGCTATCAAAGAGTTGGATCGAGTTCCCAGCTAACTTGACCCGGAATGAATATGAAGTGGATCCAACCTGAATAGAGCGCAAACTTTTTTCATGAGTTTTACGGTTTGGGTCATGATTTGACTGGAACCAAAACAAGTGCACTACCCATCTTATAATCATTTATCCAAACATAAACAAAATCCGAATCGGAAAGACCCAAAAATTTCATGTCAGGTTGGGCCATGTTCCGATTCAAGTGTAGGGTTCGGTTGTCATACCCCTAAATAGTAGAGTTATAAGGTCAATTTCATTAAAAATCCCCAACTAGTACCACAATATATTTATTCTAAGCTAATTTTCGTTTCCTAAAAATAGGTTCCTAAATTTGTACTATATGATACATGTGCCCCAAATTGATTTTTGTCTCGTGAGAAAACCCAAAACAGTATCCCTGACTTAAATCTATCCTCCGTTAACACTTCATCCAATATCCAATCAAAATATGTACATATCAACACATGCTTGCAAGATCATTTGACATGAAAAATCTACCTATGTTTCACGCATGCATTTCAATGACAAGAAAACTTACATAGGGGTATTATTTTGTGATTTTTCGTGAGAAAAAAATTAGTTCTCGATAAATGCATTACGAGATATTGGTTCAAGTTTATCTTTTTCATATGAAATTAGTTTCTGATGAATATCCATGATCCGGAAAAAGAAAGAAGAAGAAGATAAATATTCACGAAAGTGTGGATTTGGAATTTTTTGTGAGACAAAAGTTTAAAATACAAGCACTAGTTTGGAATCTCTAGAGTTTAATAGCGTTAATCCAAATACGCGTCCCCGTCGCGAAAGACTCCAGAATATAATAAAGCACATCCGGCCCCATGAACTCTTTGCAGCATGTGCTATTGTCTAGTGAAAAGCACCTTAATGATTTATATTGACTTGAAAAGTTTTTCTTCTTTTTGCCTAAGTTTTTGAATAATAATAAAAAGGAGAATCTTCGTTAAACTATACTTAACTCAACATCAGACTTGAAAAATCTGCAAACTACAAGTCAATGGAATCAGAATTAATTGCAACTCCATCCAAACCCAAGATTATCGGGAATCACATTTAAAAAAAACAATTATCAAAATTAAGGAACTATAATTATTAATTATAAGTTTAATCTTGGAGGCTTTGATACTAATGTGGTCCGAATTTCAAAAATTGAAATCCCATAGCAACCCGATAGGAATAGTTCCACTTTGAAATTTATTTTGGTTCTAGATAATTAGAGATCGAAACAACCCACTTTGTTGGACATATGATCCATACATATTATCGGCCGACCTAATTTAATTTCGAAAGATTATGGCCTACAAAAAAGAAAACTCTAGAAAGACATTTGATGATTTGAGATGCTTATAACTCGAATGAATTTCACATTTAGATTTTATCTTTCGAACGACATGTCATGTCATGATTACAAAAGAAATCGACTTTAATTTGTTCTTGCAAAAGGATAAAGTGAATTCCGAATAGTCTTTCTAAGGATTTCAAAAGCAAACCACTATGGCAACACACCCTGCAATCACTTTCCTTTAAACTTATTTGATCCCAATCCAAAATAAACTTCCATCATACAAGATCACCGATATCTTCAACATCAGCATTTGGTACACTAAAGGACACATTAGTGGCGATGAGGGAATTCGATTGGAAAAAAAAACTTTAAAAAGTTCGAGGGTTCAAGTGCATCATAAATTACAAACATGACGACCTCATCAACTTATCGATGAAGTCATTAATATGTTTAATCAGCACGACGACTTTATCAATATATTGGCGCAAGATTAAACGTCCAATTTTTTTTTTCCATCTAGTCAACGACTTCCATACATTTACTAAATGCAATTAATTAAGAAAAAAAATTAATAATTTAAAAGGAAAAAAATAGAAAAAAAGGAAAATGGTGGAGTAGAGGGTTGAAGCGTTGAAACGTTCTTAACAGGAACGCGTCTGCTCGATTCCGCACAAGGCTGCTGCTCCGCTCGGGAGTGTCAATCGAAAGCAACTCCGCGACCGTTTCTCGCGCCCGGACAAATTCCAACCCTCGCCGTCAACGATCGATCCCGACCTGTTCGACAGTTCCAGCACGCAGACCGATTCCGCCTTCCTCGTTACGGAAACCCCAGTTGCGAGTTGCCCCGGTCGGATGCGGTCTTATAGCATTTCCTCGCATACCGTATGCATACGTACGGTGGTCAGACCTCCCGTTCATTTTTCTCTGTTTCGATCAATTCGACGTTCCGAATTTGCCAAGAAAATACCCGACCCTTTTGGATACCAAGTCGCCGACGCGAAAAGCCGCAGTTATCCTGTGGCACGTTTTTTGAGAAATTGATTCGATAATCACTTCTTCTTCTTTTTTTTGGCCTAATTTTTGTAATCAAAAGTCTTTCAATTTTTGGTTTAATCTCGATTTTATGTTGAACTCTTTCGTGTGTCTAGAAATCGCCACTGGTTTATATCAGTTAGAGTTGGAGTCATCAAACGAGCTAGTTGAGTCAAGTTTGGGTTCAGTTGAGAATGGTTCGACCTAAATTGATCGATTTAATATATTTTTGCTATATTTTTATTCAACATAAATCTAATGATTCATACTCAACTTAATACATATTTAGCCCGTACTACTAAACACACTTCCTTTTAATCTATCCAAAATGAGGTAAGATGCGAGCGCGGGATCAAACGAGTGGAAAGAGAGTATCATTAGAGATGAGTGAGTCCAAGTAAGTCAAAAATCCATATTTTTTGGACTTTACCATTCTAAACCTATTTATAAGTCATTTACTGAGGAAAAAAAACTTACCCATTTAACAACGTAGTTTATTGAATATAGGTTAAGAAATGAGTCTATAATATATTTTGACAAATCTTAGTTTGAAGGTTTATTATTAGAACTTTGCATCTTTACCAGTAGCCTTAACTTCCTATGGCACAACAATAGAGTGCCTCTGTTGGTAATTTTGAAGAAACTCATGATGATTTTTGGACAAAGGAAAGATTCAAAATTATAGTGAATTATAGTTAAAACAAAAAAAAACGGGATAAAATTAGAATTGAACCTAATATTAAGACTTTTAAAGGGAATTAACCCTATTTATTTATATACGATCGACTAATTGTCTTTCCCTCACGGCACAACGCCATTTGATATATGAGTTTAACAACATAGC
The DNA here is from genome assembly GCA_014182845.1 of Corymbia calophylla. NCBI lineage: Eukaryota > Viridiplantae > Streptophyta > Magnoliopsida > Myrtales > Myrtaceae > Corymbia > Corymbia calophylla. The sequence continues at coordinate 17,365,179 of CM024700.1, read as the reverse complement.
TAGGGGGGATTTCGTTAGGTCGACAGGTGGATGATTACGGGCCTCCTAATCTCGTTGGTCGGTCCCACCAACCAGCGCGAAGGAAAAGTCGGCCTCCGCCAATCATGTCGGCCGGACACGTGTCCTCCCCGGCACGCCTGGGCCGAGCACACGTGCCGCCGTGGAACCGCCCCACCCCTTGGCTTGTCAAATCAGTGACCCGATTGACGTCGCCGCTAAGAAAATTCTTGCCGTTTCATTTCTCGGAACGTGCGTTCATCGAACCGTTGATTCGATTCGAACGAAATTCGCACGACATGTCCACGTGGCGGTGACTGAGATCAAAGTTAATAAATGCAAGAGCGTTGCAGGATGGAACGACTGATTTTTGGGTACGTCCGTCTCGTAAAAAATAAATAATTTAAAAATTATTTATCTCGAAATGATTAATCAATTAAATATATTTTCATTATCAAATAATAATTTCACTCATTTTTGTATAAGATACAATCAATTTAAAAAGTACATCGTTCATATATCTATGAAAACAAATGTAACCTTGGTGTCTAGGAGGGTACTGTGCTGTTTCTTTATAGAATTAATTAAAACTGTGCTTTTGATATATTTCACTGAAATTCATTACTTATTTTCATTCGTAACAGGGAATGTCAAAACTTTTTAATAATAAATAGATTTTTTTCTTTTTCCTCCTCCCTTCTTCCTAGAAGCCGAACCCTCAAGTTAAGGGCTATAGTTCACTCGTGGAAGAACTTTCGATTCTAAAAAGTCCGGCTCCTCTTTGGGTTAAGTGCTTAATCTAGAGCTTTCAAATTACCCAATTTGCTTATAAATTATGTTCATTTTGGTTTCCATTAGGACCTCAAAAAGGTTTACAACATGAGAGAAGTGTCATATCTCACTAATAGTTTTAAAAAAGTTAGATTCTTTTTGGGTTGCGTGTTGGATGTTGTGATTTTCCTAGCTTTTAAAACGTCCGATTCAATTATAATTATACTTATTTTGGGTCCATAAAAAAAACCTAAAAAAGTTGGCACTCTCGGTTTTTTTCTACCAAAAATATTACCATCTCATTTTCTTTTACAAAACGGAATATTCCATTCTTTTCAATTTGACTAATTTGACGAATTCGAGTCATTTCCTATCTATAACTTAGGTGTATTGTTCGAGATTTTTCACTCCCTAATGTGATTAAATATTTGAGTGGACGTAGCACTTTTAACTCTCTCTCTCTCTCTCCCAACGACACATCAAGAGAAACACGACACAGTCTGTCTCGAGCCGAGTCAAGAGACGCGTTGGGACCCACCCACCCCATGCCTCCCCAAAATAAAAATAAATTTAAAATAAAAAAAGGGGGCGGATGCGTCAATGACCAAACTACCCTCGCCGGCTTGCTGCTGGGCACGCGGTTTGCTTCCGTAATCCCCGCGGCCTCCATCGTAAATTCCCCTCCCGCCCCGCGCATCCTCAGGTTCCCTCGATATAAGGGGAAAAAGGCTGTGGGGACAAGACAAGGGAAACGGCTCTATCTTGCTTCTGCGCTGCTTTGTGAATTGTGGATCGCCAAAAAAAAAAAAAAAAGCTTTCTTTAGAGAGAGAAAGTAGAGAGAGAGAGAGAGAGAGAGGAGAGGAGGAGGCATCGAGGTTGGGGGAGTGATCTTTCCAAACTGCCACCCAATCACCAGATAGGCCACAGCTTTTTTCTCCTTCGTTTCCATCAGATTCCTCGCGTTTTCATCGTATTCTTTTATTCTTTCATTATTTGATTCGTGCTCCCAAGCTTCTTCCCCCATCCCATCTTCTGCTGTTCTCTCTCGGGAATTCCTTCCTCGACCAGCCGAAGAAGAAGAAGAAGAAGAAGAAGAAGGAGGAGGTACCCATCATTTGTCTTGTTGCTGGAAGTTCTTGGGCTTGGCGTTCGAGCCTTAAAGTTGCGAACTTTGGCGAGCTTCCGTGGTGGGAGAGGGGAGTCGAGATCGGAGGGGCTAACTGGGGTCGGCAGCTGCTCGATTCTAGGTCCTGCCCTTTGTTCCTGCGGGCCGATCGCGAAGTGGGTCGTTGGGTTCGGGGGCATTTGGGTAAATTCGGGTGCCGATCCGCCGCTCAGCTTAGGCCCTAAATTCGCGACGCGAGATCGAGGAGCCGGCGAATCGCGAAGGAAGAGAGAGATCCGAGGGAGCCGGAAAATGTGGTGGATGATGAGCGAGACTGGTGGGCATTACTGCTCCAAGAAGACCGATGATATCTGCGGCGATCTCTGCGGCCAGGTAACTTCACGCGCCTCGATGACCATCTGTTGATGTCGATCTGTTTTTTCTTTTCTTCGTGCGGGCTTCGTTTCAGATCTCGTTCTGATTGTTCGGCTCGTCGTCGAGCGATGGGTGTCTGGTCGTCGTTCCTCGCCGGCGGCGAAAATGTGGGATGGTTTCGCGCGGTTTCGCTTATGCTTTTCCTATGTGATTTCGCTTCTCATTGTCGTTTCTTGTTTGATTTGTGAGCCTTCTAAGATAGATGGGTAAGGCGACGCTGATTTGCGAAGCATCGGCAGATCAGGGGATAGACATGATCTTTTGAGAAAGCATGCGGCTTTTTCTTTTTTATTTTGTTAAAGCTTCCATAGAATTTGGGAAAAGTGTATGCGCTAGGTTTTTTGACTGGGAAGAAAAGGAAAGCTCGGAGCTTTTTTGTTAAAAGTAATTGCTTGAAATTTGAAAGACCAATCTATGTTTTTCTGGGTCCTGTTGATTTTGGTTTTCTTGTTGATGAGGGGCATTGGCTAAGCTTTTTGTCGTATACATGGCTCTTGGTCTTTTTTAGTTGTCATCGAATTGTGTTCTAACAGCCTATGTGTGGATTCGAATTTGCAGGACTCCGATCGAGCTCTGAGCTTGTCGAGACTCCGTTGCATGCTGCGTGGCTTGGATTTGAAGACGCTCTTGCTGCTGTTCATTCTTATCCCGACGTTTATTCTCGGTATCTATATACATGGGCAGAAAATTTCGTACTTCCTGCGGCCACTATGGGAGGCACCACCAAAGCCGTTCCATGACATCCCGCATTACTACCATGAGAACGTGTCCATGGAGAACCTCTGCAAGCTCCATGGTTGGGGGATCCGGGAGTTCCCCAGACGTGTCTATGATGCTGTGTTGTTCAGCAATGAGCTGGACCTCCTAACCATTAGGTGGAAAGAGCTGTACCCTTATATAACACAGTTTGTTCTCCTCGAATCGAATTCGACCTTCACTGGATTCCCAAAACCTCTGGTTTTTGCTGCCAACAAAGATCAGTTCAAATTTGTGGAGCCTCGATTGACTTACGGTAATATCCCAGGGAGATTTAAGAAGCGGGAGAACCCATTCGTCGAGGAAGCTTATCAAAGAATCATGTTGGATCGGCTTCTTAAGCTTGCTGGCATAACTGATGATGATTTGTTGATAATGTCGGATGTGGATGAGATTCCAAGCAGGCACACTATCAATCTCTTGCGGTGGTGCGATGAAATCCCGCCTATTCTGCATCTTCGGCTTAAGAATTATCTCTATTCATTTGAATTCCTAGTTGATAATAATAGCTGGAGAGCATCGGTGCATAGGTATAAATCTGGCAAGACAACGTATGCACACTATCGTCAGACGGATGACATCTTGGCAGATGCTGGGTGGCATTGCAGCTTTTGCTTCCGCCGCATCAGTGAGTTCATATTCAAGATGAAGGCCTACAGCCACTTCGATAGAGTGAGGTTCCCCCATTTTTTGAACCCAAAGAGAGTTCAGAGAGTGATATGCAAGGGGGCTGATCTTTTTGATATGCTTCCAGAGGAGCACACGTTTAAGGAGATCATTGGGAAGATGGGACCTGTTCCGCATTCCTTCTCGGCTGTTCACCTTCCTTCATATCTTCTGGAAAATGCTGACAAGTACAAATTTCTTTTGCCGGGAAATTGCAAGAGAGAAAGTGGCTGACATTTTCATACTGCATGTGAACTCCATGAAGGCCTAAGGCACAGCTTTGTTGACTCCCTTGTTAGGGGTTTACTGGACGAGTTTATCGTCATGGCATGTGACTGATGTAGCTGCTGTGGATGTCCAGCTGAGATATCATTCTTCCAGGATTTTTGGGACCATCTTGGACATTTAGGTGAGGCTTTGTACATAATCTTTGGAGAAGCAATGGTTGCTGGGAGGAGGGCTTGTTAGCCATGGTGGGAATTGATGAAACTTGTTGCAGAGTGTTTTTACCTAGGTGTTGGTATCGCATGTTTTGCCTTGTATACCAACTGATATGGCTTCTGTTGTGAGACAAATTTCTGCGTAAATGTCCGTCTTGACGAATTTCAGTTGTACCATCTGATTGCCATTTATTTATCTAGTGTTCATAGAGCTGACGATATTGCTTTCCCCTGGCTCATTTGTTCTGAAGATTGGTCTATCTCATTATTTCCTAGCAATTTATAACCAGTTATTGTCGAGCACACGCCTGTCCGATGAACGTTAATTTAGACTTTCCCTTCGATCGCATGGACAAGAATTTGTTGGTACTCGGCGTCACTATCATTGCTATAGAGATAGGCTTCGGAATAACTTGGTCTTTGGTCGCTATGCCTTTCAAGACAACTCATGAGTTCATTAAAATGTGCTTTCTACAATGTGTCTTTTCCAAGGTTGGGAATTGCCTCTGACTGAGTTAAGCAATTTGCCATCATTTGGACATTCATGTACGGGACCTCCTTATCAGGGTCTTTTAGAGTTGCATATTCATGCTGGACATGGCAAAAAACATAGCAAACTGCCTTGCGTTGCCTTCAAAATATCAGCTGGTAATGTTTTGGGCAATGCTGGCTCTCTTGACTTAGGCCTGGGGAAACGGGTATCAGTGTTGCCGAATGTAAGATGCCATTGACTTGGTTTTTGCTTCTGAATTTGTTTGTCAACTATGACCATGACGATTTGCTGGTCTAACACAAGCTTATGATAGATTCGCTGATAACCAGAGCAGTGAATCCTACCTTAGCAATGGCTTCTCTTGATGCATCTTTTATGTGCCGATATGGCTATAGGTCTATGTTATAACGCGAATGTCTGCTTGATTTGTGCTGATAGTCTCAGGTTTCTGAGCTAGGACATGTTCTCCAATTAATGAATGTGATTGATAATTTGGCTTTGCCTATCATGACAACCAAATATGCTATCTATAAGGTGGGTCAACCTCTGTCATGTTGTGTCTAACTGGATACGAGGGAGGACCAGGCTTTTGCCTCTCTGGCAGGAGAAGCTGGCATATGGGGAAGGCATAGTTATTCACTCCTTGCTTGTCTCTTTGACCCTTGGCCTACTTCTATTATAAAATTAAGGTAACTTGGTCCTAGTCCTACCCCAAGTTCCATGAATCATATGGGGAAGGTATAGTTATTCACTCCCTTCTTGTCTCTTTGACCTTGGCGTACTTCTGTTATTAAATTAGGTTCACTTTGTCCAACTCCTACCCCAAGTTCCACGGCTTCAAGCCAAAGCAACCAACAACATCCAACTGGCGTTGCCGAATTGGAGTTGCCCCTCTCTCTCTCTCTCTCTGCGAATTGGTTTGGATGTAGGGACACTTGCATAGGTCAAATGTTTGGACTTAACTTTTGTAAGGTGTTTCAGGGACCTCCAAATAGTCGGATCTTTATTTCTGTGCCATTTGCCTATAGAAAAAGAAGAAATATTTCTCGTCCATTTAAATAAGAATTCAATTAATGGCTCTCGTCAGTTGGAGATCTACGATTGGCTTGTTGATCGGAAGAAATCTGAATAAACGTGAACTTATGTTACCATGATAGACATGACCCACATCCAAATAATGAGCTTTGCTAGGAGGTGCTGTGCATTATTGAGTTCTGATTCGTTGAATTTATCTCAAACACATTTTTTTTATCACTAATCAATTGTCTATCATATAGCATAAATTATGTACATTTTTCATACATGTCTAATCAAACAGAAAGAAAAAGAAAAGAGAGCAACATAATCCCTATATGATATGTTGAGCTCACATGGTAGTAGGTGAAGGAGCATCTTCTCCTCTTCATTTTCATCTCCATCCTTCTTTCCAATTTCCATTCTCTTTTAACGAAAGAGGATCTAATCCTTCTTCTAGGCGACGACAAACTAAGCTGGCTAGACAAATGGCGTCGATGATTTCGACACCGACGCGAATGAAATCCATCTTTCTTCTCATTTTTTTCTTTTTCCCGGAACACAATGTTGCACAGGGGACATAGACGTTGGACAACAGTCATAGGCAGTGTGGTGGGGTATGCTGCTTATGACAGACAGATCTTTTAGGTTTCGTCGTCGCGTTTAAGTCTAACGAGTAGTTTTCTGAAACTAGGGATGTTTCGTCATCAATGAGACAACCACGTCCTGAACTCCAAGACTTATTGCTTGGAACAAGAGAAGTAGAGAGGAGAAAATGACAAATGGACGTGAATTGAGACGAATTCTCCACCCAATGAACAAGCCACTTACGGTCTCCTCTCTCACACAGTGTAAGAGATATCGAGATAAGCGTATAGTCTTCATCACCCGAAGCATAAGTTGGGATCCTCACAAGTTTTTGTACTCATATGAGCTGGTTCACAATGTAAAGCAATCTCCGGCGCTTTACCAGGCTCTCCTAATTGAGCTTATATATAAGTTTGTGGTGGCTCTATGGTAAAAATAAATTAATGAGAGAATGCCGGTTGTGACTGATGGGGCTTGTGAGAGGCATTGTGAAGCGTAAGTGCCACATCCTGAGAGTATTATTTGCACTTGTCTAGCAAACTAGAGAGGGCCGCAACAATCGAGGAAATGTAATTTCAGAAACATAAATACAGGTTAATGAATTTGGAGAAAATAAAAGTACAACTGAATACCGTCGTGCGGTGTTGTCGGTTGCTGTGTCAACGTGAATAACCATGTCGGCATGCGCCCAATGAGATAATGTCATTGTTCGCCGCTGCATGCTATATAGCATGTTTCTTTGGCCTCATTTCTTCCCCAATTCAAGAGTTGTGAATAGTTTTTCCAAATTCTTGTCAATTAACCTTTGTCTATTGTTTAGGGGTGATTGGTTTTTGGGTTGGGCTGATTCCACTCTAAAATCAGGAATTGGATTGATTAGTTTTGGTCTAGTTTTTAGGTTTAGAGGTTTTTTTGCAATTTTCTTTTCTTTAGTCTTTAAAAGAAAAGGAAAAAGAAAACATATCAGTTCAGTCTGGGCGGTTCAGTGCCCCGGAAGCCACGGTCATGACTCATTATTCTCAGTTCTAAAACTTTGGAACCATGAGTGGACTAGCTCCCCCACACACCTCTACTAGTGCTCCCAAAGGTGGACTCTAACGGTACAATTGTGCCCATAGGGTGAGCGTGTCACAATCATCATGGAAAGTTTAGGAGATGCTTTGGCCTTCCACCACCAAAACATCAATGTTGTCTTCCTCCACTTTTCAATGTAGTCATAATCTTTGTTGAAATACTCGTTAATTTCAATGGCGATTGATGTCGAAGTGCTCGAGAAACTCGCAGGCACCGTTTTCTTTTACCACTCGAGGTTCCAAACTCTTGCGGGTAGTTCGCTCCATGACGAGTACCATGACGTCTCCATCCATGGAGCATTGTTCCTTGATCGGACAGCATACGTGCCGTGCAGATTGTCTAGCCAGCTCCTCACTTGGGCCAAGATTACCGTAGATCAGCCGATTCAATGAGGCCTAAATTGTCACGATATTGGACAAGTACAGCTGCGAGCCAATTCGACCGAACCTGGAATCCAATCAAGGCGCTAGCGACAGGTTTGTACCCTCTTGGAATTGTCCAAGTTATTCAGAAACACCTTGTACGATACGCCAAAAGTCATTTACTGCTCCGTGACTTTTCGCACAGCCATTTCTTCCAAGGGGACAGAGACCTAAATTTCCATTCAATTCATTCCTAAGCTTGCTTTGTTGCAGCAAGATGATCAGTCCGATAGTGCTAGAGAAAAGAAAAAGTGGTAGAAACAAAGCTCTTTGATTCGATCACCGAGCAGTCAGATGACTCTTTAGTAACCTAGGATGAGCCCTTTGATGCTACTTTCGTTGTGTACCCCATACATCCTTCGGAGGTGGAAGAAAGGGTACTCATTATTAATGAATGCTTTCTATGTAGTAGGTCCTAGAATGCTAAAAAGGTGGGGGGAACAAGGGTTGTCACGATAGAAAAGAGAAATTGAATAGGCTCATCAAATGGTGGATTTGGCCCGAATTGTTCAGCAGATTCCCATGCCTTACACACCCGTTCACCACTTCGTTTTCAACTCTTCCCACCTCCTAGGCAAGACAAGCTACCTTTAGCTAGGAGCCTCTTTTTCTTTTGTCCAGCTCCCCGAAAGCAACGTTCGACTTGCATGTGTTAAGCACATAGCTAGCGTTCCTTTTGAGTCAAGATCAAACTCTTCTTTTGACTACGATTGGGCCCTGCAGTGGTAGAAATTGGAGAACCGGGCGTACTATTTCCAACCTTCTGTCCTACTAAAGTCCCTTGCTGTCCCCGTGTTTGTCGATCGTCGGTGTTGGGGTAGGGGTTTCCCCGAGGAAAGGGTTGGTGACTTACTACTGCAATAGCTGTAGCGTCTCATTTGTTGTCGTAGGATTTTGTCGTTGTTTGAGTGCAGTGGGCACATGGAGAGGTTCCAACGTTGCCAATGTAGGGAAAGAATCGAAGTGCCGCCGTTAACCTGGAGGTACCGGCTTGCCGTCTGGGAAGTGAGTTTGGTAAGGTTATGGTCTATTTCAAGAATGAAATAACGAGGGAAATTGTGTAAGCAAAGTGGGAATTTGTTAGAAAACCAAATTTTTCTTGAATTTGGGAGAGAGGGATGAAGGTAAAAAATAGAGCTGTCAAATGGGTAAGTCAGGTCAAAAAGGTCAAAAAAAGTCTAATTCAAATTGATCCATTTTTATGCAATAGAAATGTAGTGACATGTATTTAATCCGACCACACCCGTCCCAACTCATATTGTTGAAATACTTCTATATTTAGCCTAATCTAGGAAAATTCTTACTTTAACTAAGGTGAGGACACGAAGTGAACACCCCGAGATCGAGTGAGGATGAGAGAGAGTGAAGAGAGAGTTATAAAGGTAGATTGAATTTAAGTAAGTTGTGAATCCATTTAACACCCATATATTTTTAAGCCTTAGCATTCAAAACCCATTTGCTGAATGTAACGAATTCATATAATAGCCCAGCTCATTAAATATGGATTAAGAAATGAGCTTATGATCCATTTTGACAAGTTTAATAAAAATGACAGGAAAGACCTCTAATTAATAACAATATATGGATTTATTTTTAACATGTGCCTAGCCGGTTGGCCTCGGTCATTTGAGGCCCCATTTTATTTTATTTTCTTTAGGCTCATGTGGCTTTTGTCTACAAGTCTGAGGACTCGGTTATTAAAAGAGTTTCAGGCTTGGGTCGGCCCATTAGGGTCCATAAGCTTGGGCCGAGCTTTAGCTCAGGAGCAACCAGGCATGTCAATAATAGAATTTTGTAGTGTCAAATCGTGTCATGTTGTGTTTGAGTCAACACAACCTCCTAGATGTAACTTAGGATTGTTTAATTGCAAATCAATATGTTTTGAAGGCAAAAAGCTTAAGAATATCAAATTTCTTTTAAGTTGTTTAAGGTATTGCTAAAATTTTGACGCGCATTATATGTGAATTGACGGAGTTTGATAATACAAAGAGGAAAGCAAAGTTCCTTACTTTAGGAAAGATATAATCATGTAGAATATATCCACTCAAGTAGCAATCACGAAAAACTATTTTTGATGTTAACCAATCATAACTTCAAATTAATCTTAATTTACGAAACACTCGAAATTTAAAATGTGAAATTCATCTACCATAAATTAATATTCCCCCAATAGAAAAAGGAACTTTTTCATTCCCACCCCCCTTTGAATAATGAGATGGGGACAGAACAGGACACTAGATATTTCAAAATTTGTTGTCAGTTCTCCTACCATTCAATCCATGAACTGTTGTTAAAAGATACTCGCCTTTTCTTGCGGAATTGATGCTGTTGAATCTTCAGCGGGAGGACATGATCTCTTCCTAAGTTTTAGCCCCAAATAAGCCAGTCGCATCCGATGGCGCGGCGGTTCCGCCGCGGCTCACGCCTCCACCTTTCCAAATTCTGGGAGTTCGTGTTCACACCAGTCAAAAAACACGAGCCTGAAACAAATACGTAAGCTTATGTTGTAAAATTCAAAAAGCGTTTCAACTCTTAGGAGATTCAATTCCGAAGAAGTGAATGGATTACGCAACTAGACATGTTAATAAGTCTATTTCTTATAATCTGTGAGAAAGTCGAAATTCTTTAGAATTCGTGAGACAGGAATGAAGGTAAATACTAGACCTATCAAATATGTGGGGCATATTGAAACAAATCTAATCCAAATTAATCTATTTTCATGCAATACAAATATAGTGACTCATACCTAACCCGATATTACTCATCGGGACTCATATTATTAAAAAACTTTTATATTTAGCTCAGTCTAGAAAAACTCATATCCAAATAAAGTTGAGGGCATAGAGTGAGTAAGCTCAAAATTGAGTGAGGGTGAGAGAGAGTGAAAAGAGACTCATGGATTGAATTTAATTAAGTTGTGAACCCATTTAATACCCATATATTTTTAGGTTTTACAATTCTAAACCCATATAACAACCTAGCCCATCAAATATGAGTTAATAAAAGGGTCTATGACTCGTTTTGACAACTTTAGTAAAAACAATAGAAGAGATCTCTAATTAATAAAAATACATTGATTTGTTTTTAAAATGTGCCCAGTTGCTTGGCTCCTTGGCCTTGGCCCTTTGAGGCCCCCCTTTTTTAATTTCTTTAGGCTCATGTGGCTTTGGTCCACATGGGCCCATATAGTGGACTCGACCGTTAAAAGAGATTCGAGCTTGGGTTGGCGCATTAGGGTCAACAAACTTGGGCCGTGCATTAGCCCCGGAGCAAATGGGCATGCCAATAACAGAACCATGTAGTGTCAAGTCGTGTTGTGCCCGAGCCAGCACAACCTAATGGCCATTTCTAGATGTAACACGGGACTGTTTAATCACAAGTCAATATATTTTGAAGAAGAAAAACCCTAAGAATATGAAATTTCTTTAAGTTATTTAAGGCATTGCTAAGCCTTTGACATGCATTATATCGGTGCATGAACTGATGTAGTTTAATGCATAGAGGAAAGCAATGTTCCTTATTCTAGGAAATATATAATTTACACCCACTCAAGTGGCAAACATGTAACCGACAAAAAAAGGAAGTAGCAAACATGTAAAACTATTTTTGGTGGCCAACAATCATAGTTTTAAATGAATCTTAATTTAGAAATTAATCGAAATTTAAAACATGAAATTCGTTGTTCATAAATCTATATTCTCTCAATATAAAATGTTAAGGGTGCCAATGAGAAAAAAGGAACTTAAGGGGTAAAGCTTTAGCCATTCTTTCATTACCACCCCTCTTTTAAATAATGAGATTGTAAAAGAACACTAAGTCATTTCAGATTTCGTGGTTGGTTCTCCTTCCACCCAATCTATAAACTGTTGTTAAAAGATAGTCGCTTTTCCTTGGGGAATTGATGCTCTTGAATCTTCAGCCGGGGGACGTGACCTTCCTCAGTTTTAGTCACGAATAAACCAGTCGCATCTGACGGCGCGGCGGCTTCTTCGCAGCTCGAGCCTCCGCCTTTCCGGATTCCGGGACCTTCTATTCACACCAATCGAAAAACGCGAGCCCTAGACAAGTATCTAAGCTCCTGTCGTGAAATTCAAAAAGCATTTTGACTCTTTCAAGATTTGATTCCTCGCTGATTGGACCGCAACTAGATCTTTCCAAATGAGCTATAAGCCTATTTCTTAAGCTTCATATGATGGGCTGACTGAGAAGTTTCGTTGGTCCCATCTTATTAAAAATATCACGATGATATTTTTTCCACATTATTTTTTAGTTTTGTTAATCTTGTAAGTTTCATGTATTGGAATATATCTTTCCTTGATTGTATTTGGCATTTTATTTCTATATAATATTCTAATCATAGTTCTTATCATTGCAATCCATGGTCAGCATAAATCATATTTTTCAATATCTTCTATTTCATTTAATTAAATTTTCAATTCCCTCACGTTATTCACTAATGTTATTTAATAAATTCACTACCAAGTACTAACTTTCTCTTAGTAGGCAATCAATATAAAAATTGAAATTTCTAAGCAATGTTGAAAGCCAATTCTTTAACATCTTACAATTGAAGTAACAATTTATCCAAATAACATATACACATGAAGAGCTTAAAGTGGGTTAACTAGGTGGATATGTATTTTCCTGGTTGGGTTAAATATGGAACTATATTAGTAAATGGGTCAAGCATGGTTGTATTACATGTAAATGAGTTACAATGAGTTAAATTGATCAATTTGGATAGGACCATTTTCGACATGACCAAAACTCGACTAGATCACCCATTGTCGGCCCTACACGCAACGAGCATCTCAGAAAGCCATATCCTATGGTTATTCGTTTGTAGTCTTTTTTAGGACAATAATTTCAAAGGATTCCATCGGAAGAATAAAGTAACCAGAGTACTTTTCAAGATATTCTTCTTTTTCTGCCAAGGTTTAAAGAAACGTGTTCCTGTTTAGCATCTCATCGTGGTTTAACCGAATCGAGTTCGGATAAGTCCGTTTCGGAAAGCCTTATGATCTTACGCTTCAAGTTGGCCTATAAATACAGCATGAAAACGAAGGTAACAAGCACAAAAAACTCAAGACAGTTTTCCTAGCTTCAGCTCCCAGCCCCTCCTAGGAAAGCAACCATGTCGTTTTCAAGCAGCCCCAATCATTTTAGGCACCATTTCAGGCACGATTACCACTCGGACGATGGACGTGACTACCGAGTCCGGTCCCCGCATCATGCCCGGCACCACCACCACATCGACGAGCCCCGTGACTACCGAGTCCAGCGCTCCGACACCGAGGCGATCTCTTACGACAGCTATCCTCAATATGCACATCGTCCTCATACCGACGATGGCCTATATGGCCACACCGTTAGGACAGAGCCCCGCAAGGCCCGCGCTGTAGAGATCGACGTCTATGATAATTCACTGGCGTCTTACCTGAAGGATGACGCGGGCGGCAAGCTTGTTGCGGACGAGGACATCGATGATGAAGCCGAGCAGTTCATCCGGATGGAGCACAAGAAGTTCAACATGAGCAGGTGGATGTCCAAGAACAGTGGCTGAAACCTGCTCCGATCATCATACGCTATTGTAAATAACAGCCATGAACATTAAAATGTCGGGCTTGGTTTTGATTCAAGGGACCCTGTCGCTAAGTTGCATTGCTTTCGTTGGCGACACGCCGATGAAAACATAATGCAGACAGGGTCATATGTTTTCGTATATGATTTGTGTCAATAAATCTGTAACTTGTGTGTTATTGTTAACGTCTGTCGTGGATCAATAAACAGATTTCAGCTTCAGTCTTTTTTTGTAATGATCGACGGCGATGGTTCAAGAATTTTGTTTGGTCGCTATAGTTGTTTCGTTGCTATAGGTGTTCGATGGACCGGGAAACCTCCGCCCTTAGCTTGGCGGCGAAATTACAACGGTTGGTTGGCCAAAGCCATTTTCTAAAATAACATAGATCATTTTAGACTTCACGTATAATTTAGAAAATATTTTTCCTAAAAGTGATCATTTGTATCATTTGAAATAATTAGTCGATAAAAATATTTCATTATTGACAATAGTTTTTGTTTAAATAATTTTGTTGACAATGAAAATTTTTTTTTTTTGGTTCATTAATTTTTGTAAATGAGACAATGAATTATTTTTAGAAATATGTTTTTATAAATTATTTATTTTCTATGTAACAAACGTACCCTTGATTAAAAAAGAAATGACTTTTCTGAAAATTTCATTTGCTTGTAAGTTCAAGCAAAAACGCCTGAAATGGCCCAGAAGTTCTTGAAATATATCTTAGAAATTATAAGACTAATAAATACAAGGGACAAAAGCACAAAGAGTCGATGAATATTCGTTAAACGCTCAATCGGTTCTCCTACCAAGTGTAGATAGGAAGGAATACAACAAGCAGAGTCGATTTTCCTTTTTTGTCCAATCGAATCCTTACTATGCATCTTATTCTTATTTTTTCAATGTTGGCCCGTTCGTAACTTGTGTAAGAAGAAATTGCTAATGTGGTAGCCCATGTCAAAGTCACAACATTGCTGACTAGATTGATTACCATCAGCAAGGGGCTGCCATCCCTGGCCAGGCTCAGGCAAGTCGGCCCAGCAGCCAACGATTGAGTCGAACCAAATTTTTTTTTTTTGCCCAAAAAAATAGGGTCCTTTGAGGTGGCCTAGGTAACTATGATCAGTTGAGCAGTTCATAATTTTTTGAATGTTGCATTCATTTTATTTCTTCTTTGTTCCATGTATCTGCGAGCATCAAAGTACTTGAATTTGAAAGTAGATTTTGAGGTCAAGTATGTTATATCGTCGGGTTTATATTTTATTTTATTTTAAGGGATTCTTTTGGCTGAATATGGAAATGAAATTGGAGAGTAAGGGATGTTGTTGCTGTTAAAGAAAAGAGCAAATAGAGGATTGAGGATGATTTTGGAGATCAAGTCAAATAAGGGAAAAAAAAAAAATTTCTCATGTAGATGGGGGAGGACTTGAAGATCCATGTAAGTCTTGCCGGAGTTTTCTCTTGATTTTTGCGTCTCATATTTTGTTCTTCGTTGAGTATATGAATATAGGGAATGGTGGTCTAGCCGAGGCTTGCTGGGCCGTCTGCGCGAGGTGTCGCCGCCACCATCGGGCTGCGACCCCGTGTGCCATCTTTATATGCATTTGTGTTCATGAGTCTTTGAGTTTGTGTTCAATGGCAAAAGGTGGCGGTGACAGAGGCGAGTTCGCTTAAGTCCGACCCCTTGCCGGTGCTCGTGCAGCGACGGCGCCATCACAGCCGTGACAAGGGCTTTGAGCTTCGCTCATCGCTTATCTTATTTGGCATATTTTCTTTATTCTTTTCTCAGATTTCCTTTTTTACGATGTCGAAAATGTATTTATTATGTTCTAAATCTTTTTTAGGTGTTTTTTATTGCCAATCAGGATGCCACGTGGACGCTAGCGTGACACTTAATGGAAAATTTACTAGGCACGTTAGCATTTCTGTTCACTATTTTTTTAGTGGAAGGACCATCTCAAATGAAAAAAGAATTGTAAAAGTAAAGTTCATGGACCTAATTGAACATATGAAAAATGTTGAGAACTTATTGTGCCTTTATCCTTAAAAAATGATATAAGTCTTGAACATCTTAATAATGTCTTAAATAACTCAAATTACGTAATTACAAATCACACATGCTGAATATAATTACAATTTTCAGAATGAAATGAAAAAAAATGGACAAAGCATTGTAAACAACTTGATTTTAGGCTGAAAATGGCTTCGAACGTCCTTTCCTTAACTAAATTACATGTGTGAATAATAGCTATAAATGTAACACATCCAATCATATTGTACATAATTAGATAAGCAAGAAAAATAAGGGAATAATATTCAAAAACTCCAATTATGTCTATTGTAATATATTTATTTTAAACTTTTTCTTGTGATACCGAAAATCCCAAATTTTTGCTCGTGGACACATTTATCCTTCATTAGGGTTCCGTGAAGAAGCACCATTAAAAGTTCTATGTGGTTGTTGACGTGGATCCTTCATTAGGGTTCCGTGAAGAAGCACCATTAAAAGTTCTATGTGGTTGTTGACGTGGACGGCGGAATGCAAACGGCACAAAGGCGGCATCCACATGGCGTCTAAGAAGCAAAATAGCATCGTTTTATATTTGACATGGCTAAAAAATATGAACGACATTGCGTGTCTCTCTCTTAGTAGCTGCTTATTCATCCTTCATGTACAAGAGCTCTCCGAAGCTCTAGTGTGTACACCTACACAAATGGGGCCTTCCTTTGTGCTCTATGTCTCTCTCACTTGCTCCACTTGAAAGCTCCTTTGCTTGCGCTCTCTCTCTCTCTCTCACACACACACACATAATTGAAAAACACATTTGCTTCAAATTTCAGGGTTTGTTCATGCTATCTCTCTCTAGAAAATTTCAATTCATGTTCGCAATTAGTTGTTAAACGAAGAAGCTCGATCTAGTCTTCTCCATTGAAGCTTCATGAGACCCGAAATAGTAATGAGCTTCCTTGCTTCTCTTTGATCATTTATCTCCTTTATGCGACTCCAAGAAAGCGAAAAAAGGAAAAAAAAAAGAAAACACGAGTCCTCAATTACAATGACGCCCTCATCGATCTGTTTTCTCTTTTCCAAGACTATAAGAGTTATCATCTTCCCACTTTTTCTATGCAATGAGCTTTATTAAGAATTAAGCTGTGATACGTGTGACACGTTTGGTTTGAGTAACCCTCTATGATTTCTCTTTGTATATAAAGGCATTTGCTACCTTCAAAAGCTAGCGAGTCTTTCTTTACATATGTAATTTTTCACTTTTAGAGTTTCTTCGAAATTTTGCGACATTTCTTAGTGAATACACAATCCTTTTGGTTTATTACCTTTTTAACAACAATTACTAAGGAACATGTTGGGTAGATCTTATTCACTTGAATTTGATGCTTATTCTAGTGTTAGATTGGCTTTCAATATATAGTACTACAAGTCAGAGGAGTCTCTCGGCTTTAGTCTCCCTCATACAAAAAGATGAAAAGTCATATAAGAGAATGATAAATACAGTTAATGTTAACATAGTAGATAATTGGAGGTTGAAATTTTGGGTGGAGTAGGGGGTGCTAGCTGGGGTGAAGTTAATGTTGAAGTTGAGGCCGAGGTTGAATTAAGCAATGAAGTTGGGACTGAACTTGTGGTTAGGGTTGAGGTTGGGCTTGATTACGAGGGTGCAATCTAGAGTGGAGATAGTGAGAGTGATGATAACCTTTAGTTTGAGACTGATAATATGGAGATTGATTTATTAACTTGAATGTGTGGGAGGCGATATTTGCTGTTGACGTAGGACAAGAAGACATGAATGAGGATGGAAATGATGAGGAAAATCAAAGTTTTGACTATTAAATATGACACTAGTAGTGACCACAGGGAACTGCAATTTCAGTTAGGCATGAGATTTGAATTTCATACTTAGTTTAAGAGAGCAATGCAGAAATATTCAATCGCAATGGGCTATAACATTGGTTGGGAGAAAAGTGAATTTAAAAAGATGTATGCGAGTGTGTGATTGGATGTGAACGGTTCATTTATGGTACTTGGTTGAACAAAGGGAAAATGTTTGTTATTAAGATGGTTGGAGAAGAACATACTTGCCCTAAAAGCATAAGAAATAAAAGTGAATTTTCCATATGGCTTGCAAAAGACTTCTTGCCTAAGATAAGAGCTAATTTGATATATAGCATAGCACAATTGCAAATAGATGCAATGGACATGTGAGACTCACGCTTAACAAAAGAACTTATTGCAGAGTAATTGCCTAACCTCTTAAGATTGTTACAATTTGCTAAGCAATAAAAGTTATTGGCATCTAATAAAGCTCAATTAAAACAATCTAGTAAGAAAAATACATTACATCTTTTACTAAGACACCCATAAAATATGTTCAAGAGATTTCATGTGAGCTTTGAAGGGATGAAAAAGGGTTGTTTGGAAGGTTATACGAAAGTAATTGGACTAGATGGTTATTTTATTAAGACTGTAGTAAAGCAATGCTACTTTGTGCTATTGGAAGAGATTAAAACAATCAAATGCTTCTAGTTGCATTGGATTGTTCTTAAAGCGGAAGAGAGCTGGACTAGGTTCCTTAGGTTGCTATTTACATACCTTCAAGTAGATAGATGTGATGGTTAGACCTTCATAAATGATTAACAAAAGGTAGAATGAGTTTCCAATTTCATAAGTTCCCCTATAATAGTGGTTGAATTATGTCTTGTGGGACTTTATTAATGCAGTCCAATTACATCTTGCAAGGCCTTGTCAATGCAGTTTCTTCATTAGTTCTTTGTGTAGAACATAGGAATTGTTCAAGGCACATTCATGCAAACTTGAAAAACCTATATAAGGGAGAAACAATTTGAAATTATTTATGAAGAGTTGCATATGCCACATACAAGGTTGAATTGAACATAGCATTTGAAGGAATGGGGGTGGGAGTCAATTGATGCCTATGAAGACTTCTTGAGGCAAGGGCTAACGCACTTATGAAGGGCATTAATAAAGGTTGGGTGAAAATATGATGCCATCGAGAACAATTCAAGTGAAGCTTTCAATTTGTATATCTACAACCAAAGAGAGATGCCGATTGTTGATATGTTAGAGGTGATAAGAACAACTTTGATGGTGAGAATGTATAAGAAAAGATAGTTGATGGTGGGTTCCCAAGATAAATTATGTCCAAGAATTAGGATAACTATAAAAGAAGCAAAGATGCAGTCCATATATTGTGTTACCAAATTATGTAATGGGGAAAAGTTTGAAGTTGATGATCGATTTGAGGTGGATTTGAGAAGGAGGACATATACTTGTAGGCAATGGGAAACATGATGAATACCTTGTAGCCATGCTATCTCATCCTTCAATCATATGAAGTATGAAGTTAGTCAATATGTTAATTATTGTTCCAAGATGTCTATGAAAGATACTACCAATTTTCATTCCTAGTGTTGAATGAGAAAAAATGGGGCCACCATCCACCAAAGAGCCAATATTGCCTCTGCCATTCGGAAAGCTTCCAGGGAGACCCAAGAAATATCGTTATAAGCAAGGTGAGAATATTAAAAAAGGACAAGAAAAGGAAGATCATAATTAATCCAAATGCTGATAAAATAAATTGGCAAAAGTTGTGATAATTATCTCATGCTCAAACTATCATGACTAAGGACACAAATAGAGAATATGCCTTAAGCCTCTAGCACCAACACAAATCAAACATTTGGTAACAAAAAGGGAGACTAAGGAAACTTATATATGGCTCAAGTCTCAAGTACTAACATAGCCTCATGATGATATTTATCATAACTTACGTATGCTTTTTTATGCAAGGTAAAAAGGGAGACAAAAAAAAAAATCCGAGACCAACCATGGTAAAAGGGATATTTACCAAACAATGAGATATAAGAACAAAATAATATACAAGTCAAACCCACCATGCCTCAATTAAGGTTTTTGGACCATGTAGAACTCAAGAATCTGCAAGTCATGCCCCACATTGAAGTAGATGTGAATTCCATCCAATTATTCATAGTTAAGAAGCTATTGCTTGTTCCTTTTTGATTGTAATCCAAGTTCAACACTAATGTGCCTTAAACAATTCCTATGTACTATAAAAGGAGCCAATGAAGAAACTACATTGATAAGGCCTTGAAAAACATAATGGAATTACATTAATAAAGCCCAACAATAAATAATTCAACCACTATTATGAAGAAGTTGATGAAATCGAAGACTCATTCTACCTTTTGTTGATCACTTATGAAAGTTTAACCATCACCCCTACCTACTTAAAGGCCTACAAATAGCAACCTAAGGGACCATGTCCAACCATCTTATGTCTCCACTTAAACAACAGCTCATGCAACTAGAAATGTTGATTGTTTCCATTTCTTACGATAACACAAATCACCATTTGTTTTATTATGGTCTTAATAAAATAATCATATAGTGCAATTACTTTCTTATAACCTTCCAGACAACCCTTTTTCAGCCCTTCAAAGCCCACATAAAATCTCTTGAACATGTTTTGTGGATGTCTAAGTAAAAGATGAAATTTGATGTTCCTATTAGATTTCTTTAATTGATCTTTATAAGATGCCAATAATTTTTATTGCTCGGGAAATGGACTCCCTAATAGTCTTAAGAACTTAGGCAATTGCTTTGTAATAGGTTCTTTTGTTGAGGGTGAATCCCTATATCTCCATTGCATCTGTCTATAATTGCACTGTAATATGTTTCAAATTAGCTTTGATTTTAGGCAATGACTCATTTGTAATCCATATGTAAGATAGACTTTTATTTCTCATGCTTCTATGGCAAAAATGTTCCTCTCCAATTGTCTTGATAATAAACGTTTTCTCTTTGTTCAACCAACTATCATAAAATGATCATTCACATCCGATCACACACTTTGCATACATATTTTTAAATTCTACTTTTCTTCCAACCAATTGTTGTAGCCATTTTATGATTGCATATATCTACACTACCTCTTAAACTAAGTATGAGACTCAAATATCATGCCTAACTAAATTGCAATCTTTTATTGTCACAACTAGGGTCATATCTAATACTCATGGCTCTTGTTTGGTCATTAGTTCCTCATTTGATGTCTTTGTCATTTTCATTCTCATTCATGTCTTCTTGTATTACATTAGTAGCAAATGTCACCTCATTTATGATTCTCACCCGATGTATCCCATCCTTATCTCTAGATAGGATGTGTTAATAGCACATCTAGGTTAATAAATCAATCTCAGTATCATCACTCTAAAAAAAAGAAGGTCATCATCACTCTCGCTATCTTCACTTTGGCTAGCACCCCCATAATTAAACCCCGCCTTAGCTCTTACCACAAGTTCAATCTCAACTTTGTCACTTAATTCAACCTTGGCCTCAATTTCAATATCAACTTTATCCCGGCTAGCACCCCTTGTTCCACCCAAAATTTCAACCTCAAAGTCATCTACTATTTCAATTTTAATTGTATTTGTCATTCCCTTTATATGACATTCCATCTTTTTGTATGTGGGAGACTAAAGCCAAGAGACTTCTTTGACTTGGTAGTTCTACATATTGAAAGCCAATTTAACACTTGGTTAGAACATCAAGTTCAAACAAACAAGATACTAACCAACATATTCCTTAGTAATTGCTATTAAAAAGATAATAAACCAAAAGGATCGTGTATCCATTCAGCAAATCATCCAAGAGAATACGCTAAGATATGTCATAAAATCTCGAACAAAATCTAAATGTGAAAAATTACATTAGCCTTTGAAGGTAGCAAACATCTTTATATGCAAAGAGAAATCACCGAGGGTTACTTAAATCAAACTTACCACACGTAATACAATTTAATTCTTACTAGATGTGAATTGACATGAGAAAGAGGAGTAAAAATAAAGTTCAATTGTAAAGAAAATATGGGAAGATGATAATACTCACAGTCTCGGAAAAGATGAAATAGATGGATGAGGGTGTCATTGCCACTGGGGTTTCATGGTTTTTTTGTTCCTTTTTTAGCTTTTTTGGAGTAACACAAAGGAGATGGATGATCAAAGAGAAGCGAGGAAACTGGTTGCCTTTCTTGGGCCCTAGTGAACTTCAATAGAAGAAGACTAAATTGAGCTTTTCCAGTGGACAACTAATTGCAAGCACAAATCAAGACTTTCCAAAGAGAGATAGCATGAACAAATCTTAGAATTTTGGGAAATGTATTTTTCAATTTAGAGAGGGGAGGGGGGGAACAATGGAGCTTTCAAGTGAAGCAAGTGAGAGATAGATAGAGCACAAAGAAAGGGCTTATTCGTATAGGTGTAGACAATAGAGCTTTAGAGAGCCCTTGAACATGGAGGGTGAAGTTTTGAATAGGAAGCTATTGAGACACACACACACACAATGTCGTTCATATTTCTTCTGCCACATCAGATGTAAAATGATGCCATTTTGCTTCTTAGATGCCACATGGATGCCATGCCAACATCATTTGCATTTTGTCGTCCGTGTCAATGGCCACGTAGGACTTTTAATGGTGTTTTCTTGGTAAATGTTTCACATAATATAAATTTGGGATTTTTGATGTCACAAAAATTTTTTTGAAATAAATGTATCATAGTGGTTATAATTTGGAGTGATGACACAATCTCTAATTCAATATTTTTTTACAAAAAAAGAAAAGAAAGAAAAAATCCTTAATTCTTTCCATACAAATGCAAAGAAAACTAATAGGAGAGTCTAAGCGCCGCTCGAATCGATCGTAACTTAACCCGATTCCCTATTTGGTTCTATTTCTGGAATAAAAATCCGTTTAGTAAAACGATTTCATTTTTCTATTTCTGGAATACATTTCTATTTCAGAAATAAGTTTGGAATAGAAATCCAAATGCAAAAAGTTTTTACTTTTCTATTTCTAGAATAGAAATCCGATGAAATTGTTCTCTTTTCACCGGACTTACTTCTCACCGCCGCCCAAGGAGTTTCGCCGGGGTGCCCCCCGCCACCACCACCACCACCGCCCGGGTTGCCGCGACGGAGGTGCCGCGGTCGCCCGCCCGGGCGACGGAGGCGGGGTCGCCCGGGGTTGTGCGGCGGGAGGCACCGCTTGCTCCGGGTTCGCGATCCCGCCACTCGAGAAAGTGAAATTTTATTGATTATCAAACACATTTCTATTCCAAGAATAGAAATTTTTTATCGTTATTAAACGTGTGTTTTAGTTCGGCCACCGGATCCGGGCGGAACTTATCTAGATAAAAAAAATGTACAAATTTTTTTTTAAAAAAATTTAGTAAAAATGCTTTATTACTCTTCCAGAAATTAATTTTTGGCAAAAAATGTTATTATTCGCGCCCTAAGTTACTAATTTTGAATCGATTAGTTCGCTCCCAAAGCTTAACCAGATATAATACAATGAGATGACAACCCTTTTGAGCTTGATCTAATATGACTTTCTTATCTGTCATTAACAGTTCGTAGAAAAACGACTTACCTTGAAGAAGGAGCCGAGTCGAGCACCATATAAACTGATATGGGCCTAACAGATTTTAAAGAGAGAAAGATGGCGATGGCCGAGGAAGAAAAACTTCGTCCAGTTCAAACATTCACCAAAGTTCTTGGGGGCCAATATTTGAGGTCGAAATCATCGCGAATTACGAGAAATAAGGCCCGCCCCAACATCGCCCGGGAAATGTTCTTGACGTCAGAGAACCCGACCTAGCAGCAACATGCTCGACCGACGACGCAGCTCGACCAAGAAAATAAGGGAGAAACATAGTCAATTGACTTTGATATGGACATGGGGGGAGCTCGTGCAAGTAGCTGGAAGAAGAAGACGGGCATGCTCGATCGATGCCAAAACCCCACCAACTCTTCGTCAGCTTCTTCGGTATGGACAAAAAGGGTTGGAACCATGTTGGTACCTGCCTCTAGGCAAGTTGGCGATCCATCGAATATGCCAAGGCACGTCCTTCGCAAACTAAACAGAGTTCCCTGAAATCGAGGGCAGACCGGGACATCGAACTCACGAACTCTGGCTGATAAATCAAATCTCGGACCACTAGACCAACCGCAATGGCATGGTAAATATTCATCGGCTTTCAGTTTGTCGCGAATGTGTCCTTTAGATTGCGGTTTCGCGCTAAGTTTCTATTCCTTTTCACCACGTTGCTCTTAAATACCAGTGTAGTAGTATGCCGTAAATACCAGGTAAACACTTTCTCGATCTCGAGCAAATATCTTACGGTTCAGATTAATCTTCTGCAGTTAGGTTTTAGCAAAGATTTGGTGGCCCTGCAGTTTACATCTCTAGCAATTTATATTCAAAGCTGCGTCTACATTTCCGATTGTTTTAATCTTCGCAGGTTTTCTAACGTTCTCCTCCTTGCTTTCAAGAGCCAGCACACCTTATCCGAAACATAGGAAGATTTCACGAGGTTAGAGCTCTTTCAAGAATCGAGCAACTTCTGTCTGAAGAGCTCGGGCCAGAGCCTGTAATTCGAGCGCGAGTTCTTGTCAGAAATTCTCGCGTTAAGTTCAGGGAAGAAAACACAGGTAATCCACGCGAAGTTCGAAGTCAGAAAACCCCTTCAGCTTCTTATTATGTTAGGCAGCTCTGCCACAGAAATCCCCCTCCACCATGTCTACTCAACACAGTCCGAGGAGGAAAAAAAACACAAGACCACACGAAGGGGCAAAAAACTATGGAGAAGAGGAAAAAAAAAGGACGTGAGGAATCTCTCTCTGTCTCTGTCTCTGTGTCTCTCCGTCGAAAACCCTTTCTTGTTCAGAGCACGGAGCGACAGAGAGGGCAGGTCCTGTGGCCGTTCTCGAACCACCTCTCCAGACATACCCTGTGGAAGAAATGCTTGCAGTTGAGCTCGCTCACCTCCTCCTCCGCCTCGAACCCGCACAGGCACACGCAGCAAGAGCAATCGCAGCCGCACTCGCTCCACACCGTCTCGAACTGCTTGACGCGGACCTTCCTCCTCGCCGCCGCCGCCGCGTCCTCCTCGCGAGGGGCGGGGTCGCGGGCTTCGGCCTGGCCGCGGCGCCGCCGGTGATGGATTGCAGGAGGGATCTCCAGGTGGTCTTGACGTGCGACACCGAGAGGGCCGTGTTCATCACGAGAAGCGGCAGCAGCCCTTCTGCTGCCACCGGGAAGCTCGACAGCCCCATTGTCGTCTTCTTCTTCTTCTTCTCGGCTTCAAAAAGGAGGTAAAACACCAAGCTTAACGCTGCAACGATACCTGCCGGGGGGAAGATCTCCCGCCGCGCACATATATGGCTGCGGCTCTCGACCGCGACGGATGGCTCGGCGCCGGACACGTGGCGACACGTGTGAGGCCGGGAAACGGTCGTGGGCGTTTGTGCTCGGGAAGGGCGTCGGCCCCCCGAAAGAAAACCGTGGGCGCGCGTTTCGCCATGATAGTAACGGCGGCGAGCGGTGCGCGACACGTGGTCCCTTTTGTAGCAGGGGAAGGGCCAATGAGGTGGTGCCATTTGGCGGGTCGACACATCGTTTACGCTTCCTTTTATTGAACGGAAGTTTCCTGATTTCCCGGTAGTGGAGGTGTCCGCGTAAGAAGCACTTGAAAAGCCAAGTGTTAGGAAAACGTCGCGCAATGAAAGTCAAAGTCAAGTCCAGATCCAATCGTAATAATTTTATTTGCTCTGGGCCGAAGCCCACCACTAAGTTTTGCCTGGAAAAAATCTCTTACTAAGTCATAATATCTATAATTTCGTACATGATATTTCACATCATCACATTTACGCCACATGGAATTTAGTTCATTCCTATCCCTATCCATTCTAAAGTCGGAAAGTCCGAGCCCTACCCTGCCAGATCGTTATAGAATACATGAAATTTGAAAGTAGATGATCGATGAGTTGATGAGTTTGTCTTTGAAAAGCTTCTGATTACAACATCTTCTATTGCAGCTCCAAGGGAAATTGATATGCTGAATAGGCTTTGCCCCAAGAAAGCTCTCTATGAAATGGGGAAAGATGATTGAATTTGTAACAATTAAGGATTGTAACTAGGGGATGCTCCTAACGCTATGGTACAAGGGACAATCATGATTACCAAGTAAATTTTAAGAAAATTTTGAGTTTTCTGATGAGTGTAACTTCGGTGTATCTGCAGAACAATCTGTTGCTGCAATGTGTGCTGCTATGATTGTACTTTGGAAGTAGGGATCATTGACCCCCGTTCGCCCGTTCTTGAGCGGTTTCGGCATTCCTCAGTCGGCTGTTGAACATCGCCCACTCTTTCCCGCATCTGTCCCTCACCTGCAACGTGAGCCGTTTGAAGCACAAGGAAGGTGAATTCGAATGGTCCGAAGGGGTAAATTATCATTATCACCATTGTTATCAGACGGTGCATCTTGACAGCTTAAAACACAAGGTAGTCTAGAATTGTGAGTTCGGGAGGATTTAGAACTAACTTACCCCTTGCCATGGAGCCGATCCATTTCGCGATTCACCCTGAGAAACAATCCCCATAAAGCAAATGGTATCAGCTCAATGAGAACAAAGCACACGGAAATGCTGCCAGTCCTAAGAAACCTTTAGTGAAGGGGCAATGCAGTGACTCTGCTGTGTTTCGCTTACCTGGTTGCCCAACGAAGGAAATGACTGATGCACGACCCACTGAGCATCGACTACTCCTATTTTTTCGTGCGCAGGCTGTTCAAATAGAGATTGTCATGTATATGTTATGTACATATAACAGACGATGTCGAAATTGCAAGTACAGGTGCAGCCTCACCTCTACACATTTCCTCAGGGCAAGGTCAAAACCCCATCCATGGACCAAGTCATTCTGCAGATTCCCAGGTAAAAAAAATACACATTTCAGTAAGGAAGGCGCTTCTCCCGCTGCTCATTTTTTTTTTTTTTGGTGTGGTGTGGTGGGTTGTCATACCTGAAGCAAATGCCATACGCAGCGCCATGCCTCTCTTGAGAAAACTGGAGCCATGATCTCAACAAACCTGCACAAGCAGAACATGACAGTCCAGAATTTTTCCATCAGGGCGCAAGAACGATGTTGGAAGAGACGTTAACCAAAGCAAGCGAAAATGAAGTTGATGATCTAAGTCATACATACGCTGCACATGGGGGCAGATGTGGGTCGCGACATCTGCCTGGCGGTTCTTCTACTTTCCTGATAGAAATGCAACATTAGTTGACTGCCTCGGAATTACAGATGATTATTTTTTGGAGGCCTCATTAGACTTACTTGTGAACTTCACTGCCATTTATTCTTTTAGTCATCTGCCAGTTTAACTTCCTGTCAGGTTCCAGACCAGGCTGTGATATCTCCAAGCCATGCTTCCTCACCAATTTTAGATACCTAAATTTACCATGTTTTTAGCATGGTCAGACCGATAAATTTAGCATTGTCATATACAAAGAAGTTGTGTCCTGTACTCACTCCTCTGCATTGAAATGCTCGACTCCTAGGTCTTCATCCCATATAAATATGTACTCGTAAGGAGCCACGATGTCAGGATGCAAGAACCTCTTGGCGTACCACCTACGCCAAAATATTCAGGCAGTTGAAGGCATAGAGATCTGTAGAAGATCATCAAATTCAATCTCAACAACAGAGTGGATAGCGCTTCCTACCATTTTGTCTGCTTTGGAACACTCACATGTATGGCTCGCTTGGCCCACTCGAACTCATTCCATTCCGTTGTTTGCCCGTCGTAATGAAACAGAAGAATGGCGAAGTTCTCTGAAAACTGATGGGAGACGTAGTGATATCAAGTTTATGAACCCACATATAAATACAGTGGAAAATGCACATGTGCATAAACAATAGAGTTTTCACCTTTTTAACTACTGCATCAATATTCTTTCTGTGTTTGTAACCAACAGTGAAGGTTAGCAGATACCTCTGTTTAAAAGTCAAGTCCTGCACAGAGCAATTTCGCCAAAAGATCAAAATTAAGATGGTGTCAGTCATCTTTGATTCAACAGCCAGACATATCTTGGCAGCTCGGAAGTACTATGGAAATTGCAGCGAAGTTCTAATTAGAAACTTCATAAGATATTCATTTAGGTGATGTTAAAGCAAATTGTTGGTACTTCTCCGGCCGCATATTCTACTTAAATGCTAAAAACATTACCACTCTCTTCTAACAAAAATGGTTTTTTTCATACCAAAAGTTCTTAAAGAATATCCAGTTGCTTATTCTGCAAATCTGGGGTGCCAGCTACCGTGCATGCTAGAACCCATACCTCTTTGGGGTCTCCCCACAATCTACGCAAATAATAATCTGATTCAGCGGCTATTATTCCCGGTGGCAATTTTTCTGTGCCTCTTGGAATTGATTGGACCAAAATCTGCGATAGATCAGGTGCAAAACTTGAAGTTAATCAGAAAAAGTTTAAACCAGACTATAACACTAGGATGTCAAGTGCTAGATCTATGTTGAAAGATCCCCCAGTTCTATGCATTGTGCAAATGGATATGCTTCCCTAGAGAGTAAGCAGCAATTACAATCAGCAATAAAATGCTCATCTACTCTGTCTTAGCAATTCAGGGGAACAGCAAAGATCTACTGCTGGAAGAAGGAAATGACTTATCAGTACCACTTCCACTAGCATAATGCAAAGGATGCTTGATATTTCTTTGAGCCGTGCAAAACCCATCAAAATAGGACAGATTCACTTTAGCTGTCAGCAATATGTGAATTATGACAAGGAATCTGGACAAGGATAAATTAAACGAGTCGATTTGGTACTTGGCAATGGCATGGCATGGCATGAGTTAAGACTGTAGATTCCAAGTCAATAATCATAAGATGAAGTGTTCAACTCTTCCTACAGAGAATAAAACTGCTTTTAAGATTGAACCGAAGTTGCTTTTTTCCCTCCTAAACATTCGTCAATTACCTTATTGGAGCTTGATAAATCAGATATAAAAAATTCCACGATCTAAACGTAATGAGGACAGAGCAATGATCACTGAAGTTAGAGATGGGAAATTCACCTTAGAAGCATTGTCCGCTTTTGGAGCTTCGGTTGAGCTGCTGCTGTTGCAGCCATTCTCAGTAGAAATTTGAATTAAGGGCCTCATTTGTTGGTTATCATATTTGGAGAGATCAGGGAAGGGAAGAAGGCTGGACGAAAGGTTAAACTGCCAATTTGGACATGGAAATCTCTTTATAAAACATAGTTAACTCGAACTACTAAAAGCAGTAATCGATCGCATACCTTATTTAATGACCACATTGGAAATGATAGTCCTAAGAAGAAACCGAAAAAGATTCCAATCAAAGTTGTTATTACACCCCTCGTTCCACCGTGTTTTGTACTGCCTGCACTGCAGCCAAAGAAGGCGAAAGCAAAATCCTTGACTTAAGCCACTCTCACAACTACAAAAGCAAGAACAGAGAAAGCATCAAAAGTTTGTAACCTGAGTGAAAAGTTTCCCATTTTATTTGCACTCTTCCCAGAAAGTATTCAAGAAATTAGCTAGAGTAAGCTACAAAGTTTTGGGAGAACTCTTCAGCTCTTGTCAGCAGATTTGGAGCTCCCCTAGTTCTCAAATCTCCAAGAGAACATGAAGTTGCTCGTGGAATGTGTGCAGTGGACCTGATATGACACAACAATCAAACCAGCAAGTTAGATTGAAGAGTTCACATGCTCTAACAAAGTACAGAACAGCATAACTTCGACAGAGCTTATGGTTTGAAACATGAAAAAGCACACGCACTGATGCAGCATGGTGACAGATTTTATAGCAGTGACATCTATGATCATATTACAACCCAAAGCTCCTCGGGTTACATAAATTCAGCAAAAGAATATAAGAATACGCACAAAAGTGAAGCAAAGGAAGATTCATACAAGCAGATGACAGGTCCTCTAAAGACCCCTTGCCCGATTCACACTGACATCCTTTCTCCGATGCGCTTTAAGGCGTTCCCACTCCATTCAAACGCCCTCTCATCCTTCAAGCCCACCTAATGCTAAAGATTTATCCCACAGTGCAAAAGGGAAAATGTAAAGCCCAAGAATTCAGATTTCCCATTGACACTCATCGCTCATAAACAAGAAGCAAAACGACTTTTTAGAGAGATCTGCACGAGTGATTGAAGGAGCATGCAATCATGTGCCCCTTCCTCACGACCTGCTCGAAAAGTTTGCTTTTATGAACAAGCAAACATGTGCCCGTGATCCCTTTTTTGACCTTGGCAATTGAACCCTCTCAAGCCCTTCCAGGTTCCGATTCAGAACTACAAGTAACTCCAGCTGAAAGCAACCGTGTGCCACTTTTCAAGACAAATTTTCTCCAGCCAATATAATAATGTCATAGCCCCTTAATTCAATTCTGATTGTTCCCCGCTTATGCAAACAAGCAACCTTGCGTCCAACTGAAGATAATGAGCTCGAAACGCATGCCACTTGCATCGAACCTAAGCACGAAGTTAGCTCTAGACAGCAAAAACGCAGAATTGATCCACATAAATGAACCCCGATTGACAACGTGATTTCACAACAACAATAAATAAGTAAGCACAAGAATTGATCCGCATGCCTTGGAGAGGATGAACTTCAAACGTGCTAAAAGTTAAGAGCTAAACTGATGACATGGGAGCCGATTTTAGCTCTGAAACTCGACTTTCACACAGTTCATCTAACAGAACACGTCGTTCCGAAAAAAGCAAAAAATTACCATGCGGGTCGTTCTCGCATTGAAAGACACGGAAAACCTCCGGCTCAGGGATCGTGATCCTGACCACTTCTTGTCGATGTTCCTCGGGAACAAGACGGGAGCGCCGGCTGCATAAAGGAATCAAGAAACCGCCGTTGGCAGGCAAAACTGCGGTCCCTCAGCTTCCGAGGAGCTAGCTGGACGATGAGGACTGTCTTCGAGAGCGAAGATGCGAATCGAACATGGACCGAGAAGGAGGAGGAGGAGGAGGAGGAGGAGGAAGAACTCGGTTCAGGCAAAGAATGTCCTCCGATTCGGCGTTCGTTTTTTTTCCTGACGAGCTTTGAGACGACGGAGGCGATGGGACGGGGAAACGAATTTAACTGAACGGGGCGATGCAAATGCATGGCTTGGCATTGAATGGCTATTGCATGCGTTGAACAAGTTAGGCATTGCATTGAATGGCGGTGCATGTCATTTAATAAGATACTTTAGTTAAATTAAATCACCTATAATCTTTTCGGTTTTCCTTTCCTTTTGGAATATAATTCATTTGGCCAATTCAAACTGAAAATCACTGATGTGTGACACAGCCTGTGCCGGGGTTGATGATTTTTGTAAAATTTTGTAATCACCTATGTGTTCATATTTTTCTTCCATTGGTTACTGGGTCTCGACTATAATTCTTCGTGCCTAGCTACCAAAATCAAATGGATTTGAAGAGAACACACATAAAATCAAATGGCAATGATAGTGCATAGACAACCAATGTGCTTAGCTACCGAACTTTGACCATCGTTGTTTGAGTTTTTGGTCTTTGTGTTCCCACATCGCTTTTGCCCAATCCCAATGGCTTCCCCAATATTGGGTTGGCACCAAACTTTTGCTCCTCTCATGAAAATTGCACATTTAACATCTTCGTGTGTTCCCACGTCACGAGATTGGAGTTCTCCGACCGTGAAATTACGACTCGCCGACGAAATCAGTTTGCTCGGCATCGTGCACGGCAGAGGTGGATTCATGTCGAATGCCTAAATGGGGGCTGTTAACTGATCGAGATAACCATTCGGAGCGTGCCATGTCATCAGGTAAACTGATTTAGTGCCTAGTTAGGGTGTGAACTCGAATCCCCACTCGTGTTTGACCTCGCCCACGAGATTTTTACTCGGGGGCCTTACTTCGAAAGGAACTTTCCTTGCGAAATGGGCAAGGGAAAAAGGGGGTGGTCATCAGATTTTTTGTGGACATGGTATGAGAAGTCAATTTCACGTTCATTGTCCCAAACCTAAGGGCACGGCATCTTCTCTAGTGCCGAAATCAGGCTAATCCGGTCTTTTGTCATTGTGGGCTGTACCGGAATCCAAGAGGAAAAACTTTCCTGCCTTTCTAATTTTGATACGAGATTAATACTCGAAACCGAAATACCCAAATTGATATATTTGTGATGAAAATTTATCCTTCGTTAGTTTTCATTAAATTGGATTAATATTACGAAAAACTATAAATTGATATATTTGTGATAAATTGAGGATAAAATCCTACCGGTATACTCATTCATTGCCATCTATTATCTAACTTAATAATTTGATGGTAAAAAATTAATGAAAATTAGCGAATGATAAATTTATCATGAATGTATGAATTTGGAGTTTTTGATGATCAAAACATTAATTTAGAATAAATTTATCATAAATATACTAATTTAGAGTTTTTTGTGGTAATAAAATTTTGATTTATTCATAGGAATTTAGGGGAAAAAGTGCCCAAACCGAGAAGATGGCGGAACGTAGAGACGAAGCAAAGCGTTGACTTTTGCGTTTGTAATTGTATTGAGTTTAGAAATTTTCGCATGGACTTGACCGAGAATTGACGTTGGGCTAATTGCATTTTGCAATTTGCACCCCCTAACTTTGGAGACGTCTCATTTTGATCGTCATAAAATATACCATATCTCGAATCAATTTCGCAAGTGTTCTTTTCTCGGTTTGGCTTAATATATAATCAATTTTGCATCGACTTGGCATTGGCCTATTGATTTAGAGCACCGCATCACATACGTAAGCTGACTATTTTCCATCCGAAAAAAAAAGCTTCAAGTTGAACTAAATTTCTATGGTCTTCGCCTAATTTGGAGTGATTGGTGGCATGACATTAGTGAAAGAAACGTAAGCTGACTAGTTTAGTCATACCGATGGCTTCAATGCCGGCAAATGCTTTAGATTCTATCGGTGCTTGATATTGGATTAGAGGTTTTATTGCGAACTAATGAAAAAAAATATACATTGTAATGGTTGACTGAGATGAGTTACAGGAAAAGCTAATTGAGATTAGTCCTAATTGTGACCCCACCTAGCACGGCTTGACCCACAAGGGTTCACAAACATTTTCCGACGGGTTAAGATAAAACGCACTTAGTGAGAAAACTCGTCCCAGCCTAGCAAGGCTAAAGCCAAGTCAAGTCTGGCTTGGCTCGAAGATTTGTATATTTGGGTTAAGTACAAATTTAGTCTGTCTATTGTTTCGCTATTTGTGCAATTTGATTCTTTAACTTTCTTGTAGTGCGATTAAGCCCTCTAACTTTCTAAATTTATACAATTTGGTCCTTCAAGTTTTATTTTATGCAATCAAACATCCAACTTTCTTGATTTGGGCAATTCACTGCTTTGTTTACCCCATGTTACTGATACTCCCAAAGTAGGATTTCTTTTGGCCTGTTTTTCCCGTTTATGTTCTTCTCATTTGGTGCCAAATTGGCATCACGTGTCATTTTCTGTCACATAAGTAATGCTACGTCATTAATCAATTTGATGGTATAGTTAGGTGATTGGCAGATGATTTGGATTGCATAAATTGAGAAAATTAGATCATTTGCTTGCACAATATAAAAACATAGATGACCCAAATCTCGCATATCTAGAAAGTCGGGAGAATTGCCAAAAAAGTCCTAAACCTATTGGGGTTGTCTTATTGATCTCCCTTTTTTTTTGACCGATTCTCCCCTAAACCTTTTGCGATTGTGCCAATTGAGTCCATCCGGCCAAATTTGGCCGGCCGGGAGCTGACGTGGACGCCGGCCGGCGCCGGCGAGAATATTTTAATAATATTTTATTATTTTTAATAATTTTTTTTTTTTTTTATTATTTTCCGAATTTTTTATTGATTTTTTAATTTTTCTGTTTCTTTTCTTTTCTTTTTTTTTCCCCTCCCATCCCCTCCCCCGCCGCCGGCGATGGCCGGCCAGCCGACGAGGCCGCCGGCCATTGCGCGAGGGCCGCGAAGCCCTCGCCGCGACCTCGCCTGCACCTACGGGCGCCGGCGAGGGTCGCGGCCCGCCGCCCGGATCCGGGCGAGGCCGGCCGCGGCGAGGCGGCTTCGCCCGATCCGGCGCCGCCGGCGAGGGTCGCGGCCCGGCCGCCCGGATCCGGGCGAGGCCGGCCGCGCCATGGCTCGGCCACGGGCGAAGCGGCCTCGCCATGGCTCCGGCCACGGGCGAAGGCGGCCTCGCCCGCGGCCGGGCGAGGCCATGGCGGGCTCGGGCGAAGGTCGCCATGGCCTCGTCGGCCGCGGCGAGGCCGCCCCGCCCGCGGCCGGCCATGGCGAGGCCGCCTCGCCGCGGCCCCCTGTGCCTCGCCCCGGTCCGGCGAGGCCGCCGCGAGGGTGGCCGGTCCCGACGGAGGCCGCGACCCTCGGCGGGCGGCCGGCGAGGGCTTCGCGCCCTCGTGCGGTGGGCCGGCAGCCTCGTGGAGCTGGCCGCCACTGCCGGCGAGGGGGAGGGGAGGGGGAGAAAAAAAAAAAGAAAAGAATAGAAAAATTAAAAAAACAATAAAAAATTCGGAAAAATAAAAAAATTCGGAAAATAATAAAAAATTATTAAAATATTCTAGCCGTGCCGGCCGGCGTCCACGTCACCCGCCGGCCAAATTTGGCCGGATGGACTCAATTGGCACACCGCAAAAGGTTTAGGACTCGAATCGGTCAAAAAAAAGGTTTAGACTTTTCTGGCAATTCTCCTAGAAAGTCCGAAGACTTGATTTGAGCAAATAAAATTTAGAGGACCAAATTGCTCAAGGGTTGAATTTAAAAGGACAATAAAATCTGCACTTCAACCCCAAAAAAGGTTGTGATGCATGGAATAGGAGGCGTGAAAAGTAATTTTCTCAAAAGTTGCATCTGGTCTGGATGAGTAAAAGTTATGCAGTTCTATGGTCGTTTTAATACACTCTTACCTTACCAAAAAAAAAAAAAAAAAAAAGGAGGCGTGAGAAGTAATTTTCTCAAAAGTTGCATCTGGTCTGGATGAGTAAAAGTTGAAGGTTCAGCAGCTAAAAAGAAAAAAAAAAGGTTATTCTTTGTTTGCATAGGAGGACAATTGTGTCATCTAATTAACAAGTCGGCAGGCGCTCTCCATTTTCCCTCCCTAAAACTGAGAGAAAATTTCCCACGAGGATCCCTACACCTTTAAAATGGAGCCCCCAAAGAATGGAGAATTTGCAATTCTCTCCCGACTTTCTTCATCGGCTTTTTCATTTTCACCCCCCTCGCCCGCTTTCCACACGGCAGCGGAAGGGTCAAAACCGATGCCGATGCCAATGCCGTTTCTGTTTCCGCTAATATGCAAAGAAGAGAACATTATTTCTTTTGCCTCCACATTCGAAGTTAGGCCCCGTGATTGGCGCATCCACGAAAAGTTGACTTGAGAATTCCGTCCTTTTCTGAAAGGCCAAAAGGGTTGACTTTGGGTCAAGAAACTCAAAGCCACTATTCCACTATTCTTGAATAACTTGGAGCTGGGCCTTCGTTTCGCACTATTATAGATACAAAAATAATAGAAAAAATTGGATTTAATTCTCAATTGCTCCTATTGGAAATATGATTGAATACGGATTCGAGCCATAGCACACAGTTTCATAAAATCGTACGATTTTCCCGATCTAAATCAAGCAGGTTTTACATGAAGAAATTTTTGCTCAACATGTTCTATTCGATACGGGTAGGAAAAGCGGTATTTTAAAAAAAATAGAGAAATCAGAACCAAGTCATGATGATACGGGTCAACCCCTTCTTTTTGAGTCAAAGATCTTACTTCGACAGGCCAGCATTCCTCCTTGAGCAGTTGGAGCTCGATGTTCACGGCACGTCCAGTTCGAACCCGGGCTTTACCATCCGTCCGGTTTGCATCTTCGACTTCGCGTACGGACTGGTCCAATGTCTTGCCAAAGGCTCAAATTGTCGCGAATCGCGAAAGCCTCGCTCTTCACTACCAATTTGCTTCCCGCCAAAGAGCACATAGGCGCAAAATTAATCGATAATAGATTCCCATCGGCTTGAGCGAAATGAGATCCATGCGAAGAAACTGTAAAATTCCCGACATCGTCGCTGGGGATAACAATGCGGGTTTCTCGGCATCGACGTCCATCATGAAATTAGAGGCGAGCATGCTGAAAACTCATTATCGGGTTATTATGTTGCACAAAACCTATGGGATGGAGAATTCATTCAAACGCCAATACCACGACCTGCCCTTCTTTAATCTTAGAAGATCTCATAGCATGACAATCGACAACCAATCTTCACCACCTCACTAGATAACAATGGTGGCAGAGCGATTTCGACTTTCTAGTTTCCCAGAACTGATACAGACGTAGACTTGCTCAATACATCACCTTCTTTGATTTTCGCATCACTATCTACCGTTCAAGTTTCACTTTGAACCAGGACGTCTCTCAGTCTCAGCATCAATCTCTCGATCAACTTCGCGCTTCTTTTCCTGAGCGACGATGAGATCCAGATGAAGCCTTCTGTTGCCAGGAAGCATGGCTCATTGCTCGACACGAATTGAAAACATAGCTCGCATTCTATCTTCCAAGTTCTTCTCCTTCTCCTTCTCCTTAATGGTCGCTCGAGGGACAGGTGGTGTTGCCAGTGTTCTGCAGAGGGATCCGGGGAGATCCGACGGTTCTGGCAAGGCATTGGCCAGGCACGAAGGAGAAACTGGGAAAGGATTCTGAGAGGGTGAAAAAAATGGAGGCAAGCCCTAATTGAAGCTGCCAACTTATCCGTGTTGGCATTATGTCTATTCCTATTCGACCCTATAAAAGAATATGGAATTCTCTAATTTTATTGATACATGATGGCATCGATTAGTGCGTCGAGAGGAATGTTACGGAGTGATTGTTTAGTTCGTGTTACTTTTAGTTGGTTCGACAGATCATAAATTGCCCATTATTCCTAGGGGTGTGCAACCGGACCGCCCGAAAAACAGGGTTGGGAACCGGTTTCCAGTTAAATCGGTCCGGGAACCAGTTCTAATTTTTGGGAACCAGTTAAAACCGATCCAGGAACAGGGTCCAAGCAAAGACCCACCCGGAACCGGACCGGTTTTAAAACCGGTTTTTACCTTTTTAAAAAAAATTAAACCATCTCTCTATATAGTGCCTTTGGTCTCTGTCTTCGAAAATTTGTTAAAAAAAGAAAGCTTCTTTTTAAATCAAGTTAAGAGAGAACTGTTTTGAGGGAGAATTGTTAAAAATAACTGTTCTCATGCATTGTTTTTTCTTTTTTAATGATCCCACTTTCAACTATTACTATAATCACAGGACAAGTACTATTAACTATTGTAGCACTAATTAAAACATTTTCAGTTGAACTCAAAAAATCTATCTTCTTAATAAAAGCTCCGTTGCATACACATGGGCAAGCACATTAGATCATATCAGAAGTATTTGTGGGAATGAGACTAATATTAAATCCATATTTGTTGCTAATTTTTATGCATTATTAGGATTTTTGCTTTATCTTATAATGTTAGGAGGATTACGTTATTATTTTTTCACTAATTAATGTAAAATTCAAAGCCGTATAAGATATCGAACGGTTGCAAAACAGGTTCCCATGAAAACAGAGTTGGGTCCAAAATAGGGTCCAATAAAAACAGGGTAGGGTACATGGTCCAAAAAAGAGGAACCGGTTCCAAAAAAGAGGAACCGGTTATAACAGGGTTGGCTACAGGGTCCAGGTCTGGACCCTACCCACCCTGGACCAATCACCCCTAATTATTCCCATTCCCAGCTACTTTGTTTTGGCAGAGATGAGACCAAGTATCTCGACTCCAGTAGGACGAGTACCCTTGAGTGTTGCCAAGTATCTAGTCGGTGTAGCTTGCTGCTTATAACATCATCGCTAGCCAGATCGGTGGGTGTAGCTTTCTTGCAAATGTTGATATACTTGACTAATAAACAAAATTTTACGTACTTAATCGCAAAAGGGGAAAATATTTAGATACTTTTTGGTGTTTAATTGTAAAAGGGGCAAAAATTTAGGCACTGCGTCGTAATCCCTTCCGT
Source organism: Corymbia calophylla (assembly GCA_014182845.1). Classification (NCBI taxonomy): domain Eukaryota; kingdom Viridiplantae; phylum Streptophyta; class Magnoliopsida; order Myrtales; family Myrtaceae; genus Corymbia; species Corymbia calophylla. Next base: position 17,327,841 of record CM024700.1, on the reverse strand, counting down.
ATAAAGGACCGGAGGCTTTTTGGTGCAACTCTACCATCAACGGAATTAGCCAATGGCTATGAAGTTCTATTCACAATGCTCGACCGGAGAAGAGTGAAAGGCCCACTTACAGAGTCCATCTGTCACTCTATTCAAAACCTTCTTTCCACATGAGCGTCCAACTTCTAGAGGCATCTTTAATAAGGAACTTTCATGGACTCGAGTTATGGTCGTGGTCAAGATGGCCAGATGATATATCCATCTGGACATATAAACAAGCACTAATCTCGGCCTTACACATTGTTCCTGATAATTGGCCTTGGCTTGACAATGTTAATTCATCTACTTAACCTCGTTCAATGACAAGGTAATTCAGTTGTTACAACTGTCACCTTGTCATCATCTCCGATTTTGCGAGCTCCTTATTGGGACACCATGATTTCCTTTTGGTTCAAATACTATTACTTACCTTGGTTTTATCACATTTTTATTGTCAGCTTGATTTCCTTTTGGTTCATGATCAGTAGCTTCCGTTTCACGTTGTTCATCGTCAGATAGTGAATCGTCTTTTTGCACTTCTATTGTTGGTGCAAGTTTTTTCAAGCGTTTGCTAAAATAATAGAAACCAAAACTTTTAGGAAGACAATTAATTGGAAATATCTATGCATTGAAGATTATAATCGGTGATTATTCTAAATAAGAATATGATGCAATAGAAAGCTGATTTGTATAGTCGTGAACCAAGACCATAGCTAATCTATTAATAATAACTTTTACACCTCCCCTCTTTTTTTTCTGAATATAGGAGCCTATGGTGCACGACCTACATGCAGATCAAAGTCCTTTAACCATATCTTCTATATGATCAAAATATAATTGATTGGTCGATATAGACAAAATAGGTGAGACTTATCCTAGGCAAGTGCAAATTGTAAACATAGAAACACGTAAGAAACAACACAAGATGGCAAAACCTTACACGTATTCAACTAAAATCATGCTCTGGAATCTTAACCAACCGAAAGAGAAAGAAGAAAGAAGAAAGAAAATAAGAAAGGCTATTTGAATCTAATTTTTAGGCTTCACCTTTACCTAAAAGCTATTAGAAAAATCGAAAATTTGTGGATCCACATGTCAATAATTCGTAAAACAGATACTTCAGATTATAAAAGATATATATCATGCCTTCATAATCTTGGAATAGATTGGTGGAATGCATCTTTTCTCGAAAATCTAGCACATATATAGGTTATTCTATCCATGGAAAGGCAATCAAGATAACAATTGTAAGTTGTGGAAATCATTTAAATTCCACAAAACCATAAAAGCAAGGGACGTCATTATCTAACTTGTTTTTTCTAGGGAGAGCTAGAGTCTAGAGATTGTCTATCTTGATTGGATAGAATATAAGTTGACCAAGTGTTTGATCTTACCAAAGAATAATCAATTCACGCGGACTTCTTCTTGAATTTATCAATCCTTCCGTTTCTCTTCCTCTTTACAATCTTTTGGTTAATGAAAGCGGTTTTTACTCTTTCGAAATGAATTGGAGGCAAGTTTGCATTGAGAGACCATCTCTCCGACCATTTTAATAACACTGTCCATTTTCAATCACCATAAAAATAACCGTCCATTTCGTGGGAAGATCTTGTCCACTTTCAACCACAAAAACTACCTCGATTGCAGAAAATGAAATATCATTGACCAATTTGTATTGTCCTTTGTACAGTAATTGTGAATTCATTCTTTGATTTATTTTTGAGAGCATATAGCAGTTTAGTTGCTCCCCTGCTTTTTTCAGTCGAGTTCATTCATCCTTACCTCAGGACTTTAAAAAGAAGAAGAAGAAGCAATTAAGGAAAGTGCAGAGAAGGAGGCGATGATGACGAACGGGAGAGTATGCGAGGCCCCACTGGAAAGGAACAGCCCTGTCCATCTTCCGCACCTTCTATTCAACTCCCAAACTTTGGAAATTTTGCCTTCTTCAGACCAATCAAGTTTTTCCTTTTAATATATTGGCGGATATTTTCTGCATCTGTACAACTCACTTATCATTTTCGTGCGTGCGGTGTGTGGATTATATGTATGCAGTTGGATGTCATGATGAATGGCAAATAAGCTGAGGGGTCACATTGCCATTAGGCTTCATTAACAATATCGATTTGATTTTGCGGTATAATCTATGGAACAAGTCACAAGATTTTTGTCTTGCTTGAGTTTGATACAGGCTTAGGTTAAAGGATATATATATACATTTCCAACAATCAGCATCTTCTTAGAATTTCATAAATCATTATTTTCTAACAATCGTCTTTGTCTTGAAGAGATAAAAAGAGACGGAAAATTACCAAAAATAATCTTAAATCTATTGTATTTGTGTCAATATAGTCCTAAATTAACAATTGTCTTTGTCTAGAATATGCATGGCCTCATTATCAAGGCATAGGACAGCAATTCAATTTCTTATCTAAAGGATTAAATTGCTGAGACTAGACCAAGTCTAAGGCATCTAGTAACCAAAAACCATGTACATACTAACGAAGGGAACTAAGCTAATTCTAGTGCTAAAATCTAACAACCTCATGAAAGCCTATTTACTAATCATTTTTTTATTTTTTTATTTTTTATTTTTAAGGTTTTATTTCTAAAAATGGGGACTCAGGCCGGGCCCAAGGGTCCGGTCCGGATATGGCCCGTACACTGGTCTTACAGCTGTGGGCCGGATACACTGCTCCCCGATCCATACAGGTGATAAAGGAGAGAAGAAAGTCAAGGCTTTAACTTCTTGGGCCGTGAGTGTGGGCTAAAATGATGGGCTGCAATGAATTCATGGATTCGATCTTAAGCTTCGAGAAGCCCAACATTAGCGAAATAATTCGTGGCTTTTGGTATTTCTGCGAATTGGATTATACTCAAACTATAACCTATTATCATATTTGTTTTTTTTTATTGCTGTCAACAAAATAAGACTTGGTTTCGAATTTTATACGGATACTATGTAACTTTTAGTAATTTGTGCCTATTTTTCTAATAATTAGATATTTTTTACAAGATATTGATAGCTCAATTAGGCTTGTGAACTTATCAAGCTGAGTATTGACAAGTTTGAGTTCAACTTGACAAAATACTTGAGTTTGGCTCAAACTCGAGCTCGAGTAGGTGTTGTAGTTCCTGATTAGCTTCCTTCACACCATGATCAAGATCGGACTTGTCATCATGTTTGCTGGTGGCATTTGCTTATTGTGCCTGGCGCTGCCGTACCTGGCTCTCACGCGGCGGAGTTGGGGTCAGGGTCGTTCAGCCCAGCGGGCCCCACTGAAAGTTAGTATGCCTTAATTTCCTTAATTAATCCTATTTTATTTTCTTAGATGCTTTTTGTCCCATTTTCCACAGTGACTATGGTTTCAACTCAAAGGTGGAAGGACAAATTGTAATTTCATTTGCTAAGTTAGTGATGGATTTGGCTGAGCCACGAATTCAATTGCTCGACATACGTTAAGAAAATCACCTTTTCGCTACTTTAATAAAATGATGAATATGAGTGTTCAACTTTGAAGCAAAAACGTGAGAAGGCTAGTATATTCTAATGTGCATATAAGAGGAAAATAGATAAAAAATAATTATGACTTGAATAATTGCAGTTAAATGGTGCCTAATTTAGAGGCTTCCCTAGCTAACACGCTAAATTCCCATGACCCTTAGAACAAAAACAAAATAAAAAAGAAGCAATCAAAGAAAGTGTAGAGAAGGAGGTGATGATAATGAAAGGGGAGTAGGTGAAGCCATTGTAACGGGGCGTCCCTGTCTATCTTCAATAAGCGTGGAGTCTTATTGCTCATTAAAAATATTAGAGTTCAATATCCAAGCATCTCCTTCGAGGGGGCCAAGACAGAGAGAGACGATGAGAGCAGAAGACTTTCGTGTCCGTGAAAATGCTTAACAAGAAAGATCATCTCTTTTTATTACAATTCAATATCGACGGCGATGTAGATGTTGATGCCGAAGCTCAGAGTTGAAGTTGATGGTGGGGGATTTTGGACAGAAGTAAAGACAAATGACACGGTAGGCTCTTCGTCTTTTTTCTTTTGGCATCGCCTATTGGATGTGATGTGGAATAGTGACCATTTATCATGACATCATGAGTATTGACAAATGGAGTCCTCGCTCATTAAATAGAACAAAATGTGAACGAAATTGTGGTCCATTATTTCAAGAAAAGAACATCATCATCCGTTTATAGTATAATATATACAAGTTTTGTCGTTGCATCGCTCTTTTTCATTTAATTGATTTAAGACTGTTTATGACATTTTCTCTCATGCCCAATGTCCCCTGTGCATGGACTATTCTAAAGTGCATCATCTATTTATTTGTGCTTGATATCAGGAAGTGGTTCATGCATCTGGTGCGTCGGTGCTTGGTTGGCTTTCCGAATCAAATAGCCTTTGTCCCGTTGTGACCCAAGGGGAAGTTTTTAGTTTAGTAAATTACCACTTCAAGTGGAATCAATCGAAATTATGTATCTTAGTTTTTGAAGTGCGATCATATTATCAATTGGAATATTGTATAGAATAATTTTTTAGTGTAGGAAATTCGCCCAGGCCTTCCAAGAAATTACAAAACACAACGAAGGAGACTTCCCACGAACCCCTGGCTCATCCAACTCTAATTTGAGTTGCTAACTAATGTGTATTTGGTCTTTTTTAATTTATCAATTTTTATACTAAGTTACAATTTTTATTTATCTTACTTACCCACTTTTTCTGCATGATTAAGTCACCAATTAATTTTGCATTACTAACTCTTATTTGAGTTAGCTACCAAAATTTGTTCTTTTAAGTTATCAACTTTTCTTAGAAAGTCTCTTATTATTTACCAACACCTTAAATTGAACAACTGTTACACAAAATTGCTAATGTTTAATTGATAAATTTCCAACTTTATTGCCCATTTGTAACCCAACAGGATAGTTGGTAAGTTAATGAAAAAATAACCTTGGTGCAAATTCAAATGATAGTTAATCTTATAGAATTAGTTGATAACTTAATTGGAGAAAAATTTATAAATCACTTAAATTAAAGTTGGCAAATATAAGGCATCGTAAACTTGGCAAGTAACACAAATTAGAGTAAGTAGCCCAAAACTATCGAGTAACTTAAATTGGAAAAATCCGAGAAGTTATTCTAATAAAGGTTGGTAATCTTTAAAAAATTGGCAAACTTAAAGTGCGACTAAAAAAATATAAATAAAAGTTTGTAAATGATAACAATTTTGGGCAAATCAAAAGAGTAATAAACATTAGTAGGTAAATCAAAAGAGAGTTGGAAAATGAATACTAATTAGTAATTTATGTGAAGAGATGGAAGAAAGCTCTCTTCAACATCGGTAGCTTGTTCGGGGAAAATTTCAAAAAAAGGCCCGAAGTGCCCTCATTTTATCAAAAAAGAGCCCGAAGTAAATCATGTTTCAAATAAGGGGCCAAAGTAGCTATGGTTATTTTAAATAAGGGCCTGACGTAGCCATAGTTATTTCAAATAAGGGCTTGACCTAATCAGTTGTTGGTCGGCTAAATTTTCCAACCTGGTCAAGGGCATTTTCGTCATTTTATTTTATTTTATTTTATTTTTCTGGTTCTTCTTCTTCTTCATCAGTGGCCGATTGGCCACTATTGGCCACCTAAGTGAAGCCTATGGAGGGTTGGGTAAGAATTGTCTTCGCAAGCTACAAGTGAGGGTTGGCCTCGCTTGGGGGAGGTCGCTCCTCATGGCCATTTGGAGGGTTGGGTAAGAATTGTCTTCGCAAGCTACAAGTGAGGGTTGGCCTCGCTTGGGGGAGGTCGCTCCTCATGGCCATTTGTGAGGGTTGGCCTCGCTTGGGGGAGGTCACTCCTCATGGCCATCTGTGAGGTCAACCCTTGCCCGAGGTCAACGAGGGTTCGATGACCCTCACCGGTGATCGTCGAGCCCTCATTGGCCTTGAGTGAGGTCACCCTCGTTAGATTTGTCAAGGGTGGGCCTCACCTGGGGCCGGCAAGGGCTAACCTCGCGGATGGCCACAAGGGGTGGCCTCCTACAGGTGAGGACGTCTCTCGCCAGATCTAGCGAGGATGGCCTTGCCCGAGGTTGACGAGGGCTCGACCCTCGTTGGTGGTAATCGAGCCCTTGTCGGCCCCTGGCAAGGCCACCCTAGCCCGATCTGGCGAGGGTCGGCCTTGCCTGGGCTCGGCGAGGGCCGACCTCACAGATGGCCACGAGAGAAGGCCTCCACCAAACGAGGCCAACCCTTGCCTGTGGCCGGCAAGAGTGGCCCTCACTAGATCAAGCGAGGGCGGCCCTCACCTAGCCCTCTATGGGCTTTGCTGGTGGCCAGCCGGCCATTGGCAAAGAAGATGAAGAACCAAAGAAAAGAAAAGGAAAGAAAAAAGCAAAGCAAAGAAGAAGATAAATGACGAAAATGCCCTTGACCGTCAGAAAGTTAGGCCCTTATTTGAAACATATATAGGGTGTGTTTAGTTCAGCATTCCTAAGGGTTTTCAAGCTTGAAAGCCCCTTGGGGAAATGTTGAACCGATTGGTAACAATTTGGAAGTGGCTTTCAACTGAAAGCTAGAGCTAAAACCCTAATGCTAGTAGGGCTAGTTTGGGCTTTCAGCATTTGGCTGAATGCTTAAATTAAATTATCCCTTCCAAAACTATCCTCAATAATTCTTCATACTTTCGATTTTGCCCCTGATTAGATTTTTTTTTTATTAAAAAAGGAGACAACCTTTCGTTGGCTCGGCGAAAGGCTACGACTGCTAGCGAGCCAGATCTAGCACCAATGACAGTCGATTGAGGTTGCCTGACTCTATCAAGGGTCGCGTGACCTAACCGAGAGTCGTCAGAGGTCGCACGACTTAGGCACCGTGCGACCCAATCGACCGCCACCTGGGTCTCGCAAGGATTGTGGGACGGCAGTTGGTGATCGTGTGACCCTCGCAACTAGTGGTCTCCTAGGTTGAGCGACCCTCGCCGAGGGTCGCCCGAGGTCGTGCGACCTCTGGTGGCCCTTAGCTGGGTCATGCAACCTTCGTTGGAGGTCGCCCAACTCGAGCGACCTTAACCGATGGCTACCGGTGCCAGATTTGGCTCACTGGCGACCGTAGCTTTTCCTTAGATCGGCGAAGGGTTTAGTTCATTTTTCAAAATATATATATACACACCCCAAAGCCCATTGCAAAAAAATTTTCATCAAACATACATTCAACTCAAAGGTCATTTGCAAAGAAGTTTTATTAGATACAATTTGTATTTCCTCAAGTAGCTTTGGGCTTTTAGCATTTGCATTACACTAAAAGCTCATTTGCAAATCCAAACCAAATGCATTCATAGCCACTTCCGCTCTTTATTTAAAACAAAATTTACTTTAGGCCTTTATTAGAGAAAATAATAGTACTTTAGGTCCTTATTTAAAATAAGATCCATTTCGAGCACTTATTTGAGAAAATGAGACACTTCCGACCATTTTTTGGAATTTTCCTAGCTTCTCCGATTGCAACTTAAGTGATAGGTGAGTACTAATCAATTTAATCCACTACTTTGTTATTGTCTTTTACACGCTGAATTAATAACTATGTCGAGGTCGTCATAAGTAGCATCACACCGCACGTTAAGGATCGCCTCGTCAATCATGCCTATCTAGTCTTTCTTTCTTTTCCCTTTTCATTGGTTCTTGAGTTTTTCTTCCTTTTTTTTTTCCGGCTTCTGCTAGGTTCTGGATTTAGCTTTAAAAAGTGGCCGTATCTATGCTAATTTGCTTTAAAGACATCTCGGTTTAATAAAAGTAAGTCCAATTAAAATAACGGAGGTCTTTTCTCAATCTTTGCCGAATAAAAGAGGCGCGGACACCTAGATTGCCAAAAGTTCGGAAATATATATATTTAAATGATAAAATTGAAGCAAAAAGGATCGGTTAAATGCCAACGCAAGAAAATCCGGCTAAAATGTATACATGGCATTTTTCGGACGACATAAACTTAAACTGACATCATTTTGGGCATTTACATGACTAGATAAGTTCAAAACGACATCGTTTTGGCGCTGATGTGGCTATACTTAGCCAAAATGATGTCATTTTTCCCGATTTAATTTTTAATATGAAAATTAATTAAATTGAATTAAAAAGTAAAATTTCAAAAAAAAGTAGGAGCATTGGTGGGAGGGGGTCGCCGCCATTGGCGACAAGATGGCCAACGAGGGTGGGTGACACTCGCTTAGATTTGGGAGAGGGTAGCGCCCTCTCTTAGCTCTTGGGCGAGGGCCTACGGGTCCTTGCCGCTGCCCCACCACGATGGGGTGGCGACCTGTGCTCTATTGCTATTTTTTAAAATTTTATTTAATTAATATTTATATTAAAAATTGAACTTGGGCCAAAACGACATCGTTCGGGTGAGGGTAAATTGGGCGGATCTCCGGTGAGCCACCTAGGCAAGTAAAATTATTTAAAAAATGACACGTAGAATTTCCAACGGTTTTTGTTGGAGCAGGTACTGAAATGATTTAATTTAAAAAAAAAAGTGATATTTAAATATATCTTCCATAACTTTTAGCACTTAAATATCTTCTCGTATGAAGTTTTGACATTTGAGCTATTGTTTTGCCTTAGAATAAAATAATGATTAGTTGACTAAAGTGCTAACTTCCGGAGTCGTGCACATATATTCTCGATTTTCATGTTAATATTAGCTGTTGTTTAAAGATGGATGGCGCAACTAATAATGTATTCCATTTTTTTTTATAAAATGGAATACATCAGCTAAAATGCAAATCCTTTTCATTTCCTTGATGCATTTTCGGGTTTATTAATTAATAAATATAAAATATTATAGCCAGTATTGTCGCTAGCCATCATTCACATTGGCAATGGAGACAATCCTAACGGAGTCAATCTCACAAACCTATCTAGTAAAGTCCACTGCCTAACAATCAAATTCCAAACAATGCTTGACAAATTAAAGGTTTTATATTTGTTTAGTTAAAGCCTCGTGGTGCTGGACCAGATTTTCAAACTTGTGACAGTTTTTTTTTTTAAGTCCTCTAGGATTGCTATAACTTTTGTACAGTGTTTACTTAAATGTCATAATTTTTTTTTTTGCTCATTTAAGTGTCACAAATTTGAAAAATCGATTACTTAAGTTCCCTCGGCGAATTGTCTTGTCGGAAAATCCGATGTGGACGCTGGACGTCCTACATGGCATCGTCAACATTAGCATGGATACTTAATAAAAAAATTCAAAAATAAAAAAATCCATGTCGAAATGGAAAATCAATAAAAAAAATCCACATAAGATGATTTGCTGGGAATGGCACTCAAATGATCGATTTCACTCCGATGTGGCACTTGAGTGAGCAAAAAAAAAAAAAAGTTATAGTACTTAAGTGAGTTCCATACATAAATTATGACACTTTTGTTGTTTTTATCCCAGCATTTTACTATAATTATAAGTTATGGTACTTAAGTGAAAAGGTTAGAAGGGCCAGTGGAGCTATCCTTATGAACTTTACCATAAGCGTCCCATGTAGACAAATGCTTTGTATTAATTAATTCTTTATGAAGCATATTAATAGAAGGTGATACCATATATATAAAATTAGGTACTTCTCATAAATGAGGCCCATTGCATATAAAATCCAAAATATTATAAATTTAATTTTCAACGAAGATTGAAATTAAAATATCATCAAAACAATTATTATGCTTTAATTCATAAGTAGTATTAATTATAAATTATCTTTTTCACCTCTCCTTTTTTCTTAACCACCGTATAGCCCTTGACTCTAGAAATGCATCATAATCTCTTCTTATTTGACTCACATCAACTCAAATATAAATAAGTAGGTTATGTTTAACATTTAAATTATCAATTATGTGAAAATGATAAACGCATAAAGGCTCACAATTTTTCCATCCATTTTTCGACTTCCAACCTGTGACGTCCTGAAATTTAAGCCCTTTGAGGGAGGAATGAACGTTAATTTCGCCAATGCATTGTTGGTTGATCTCACTCGGAATTGATCACTCCTAAGATACTGACCTTGAGAGGAAAGGCTAGTGAGGACAGAACTCGTGCGACTAAAGAACTTGACCTGGCAAAACGACTCGATCGTGAGACTTGTGTAAGAACGATCCTGTAGTCATGCAGGCTGATTTCAAGGACGACTAGAAGTTGATTCGCGGATAGAAATAATGGGACGATGGGTGATTCCGTCTATTATTATCGAACCCGCGAACGGCCCTATGTCGATCCTTGATAACCATGTACTTTGAAATAAGAATCGATCCTTCACAATTTCATGCAGTCAAGGACGTCCATGTGTCGAGAAGTTTTGAATGTGAATTGGCACGAGTCGGTTACGCGTGAATCCTCGAAGTCGCCTATCAATCTGAGTAGTACCAAAATGGCATTTGGGCGAAATTGACAAGGCATGAGAATCCAGGATTGGACTTCGAATTTTCGGGAACGTCCGGGATGGACTTTTGGATGATGCTTCCTCGATAGTTGACAGTGTCGGTTGAGCCGAGTTTTTGGGAAAGGGATTTTCGGACCGAGGAAACGAACCTACGAGAACGTGGGCCAGGCAAGATCAGTGTGGGCCACACGCCCAAGGTAGGACGGCCACCGTGGAAGACCGAGGCAAGCAAGTGAGCCCGTTGGGCCAAACCGATCATTTACCCTTCCAAGCCCGGTGTCTAAATTTGAGTCAATTTGAGCCCAACAAATTCCCGAGCCCGTTTCTATTCATTTTCCGGCCCGTTTCCTAGGCCCGCCTTTCATTTTCAGCCCAAGGGCAGTTTGGGAATTGTGCATGGTGGAAATGACCATTTTGCCCCTAGATATTTTGAAGAAAAATTAAAGGAAGAGAGAGAAGATGATGTCACTTACTTAGGGAATTGGAGAAGGCATTTAATGCCCTTAATGAAGCTGAATTGAAGCCCTCAATACACTCTCTCTCCTCCTCCTTCAGCCCTCACAAACCGCACACTTCTCTTCTTTGGTTTTCCTTCCTTCATGCAATTTCAGCTTCTGACCTCTCACCGAAAATCGAGTTGTTCATGGCCTTCTCGTGTGAATCTCGGCTCGTGCCACCCGTCGTTGCATTCATAAGACAAATTCCGTACTGTTCACATCGGCCGATCGGCGAAAGGAGTCGCCGGCCGTCCCGTATGGCAACCGGAAGCCGGCTGTTGCCGGACCGCCTACTGTAGCACCCCTGCTGTCCAGTTTCGCCTTTGCTGCTGTTTTCCTCCATTTTCGACCAAACCACCGCCCATCCCAGCCACCCACAACTCCCCCTCGACCTCCTGGAGCCTTCGGTCACCGGCCACCAGCTCGCTGGAGCTCCGGCCAGCCCGTTTTCCTCCAGTCAGCCCTTGTCCTCCTCCTGTAGTGCTGTTTTATGAAGTTCAGTGGGGAATCCGAGTTTGTTGCTCCTGTGTTGAGCCCGGGACCGCCTTGGAATGTCGTGGGAGAGGTCCCCGGGTGTTAGGTTCTCCGCCACTGCGCCCGTGTCACTGGTCCGCTTAACGGGTGAGTTTAGCCCCTAATCCCTATTTAGTGCCTAAACTTGGTTAGTTAGTGATAATTTTGGTTTAAGGGGTTTAATTAAGTTGTATTAACCCTAAGATAGGTGGTTAGATAAGTTATTAAGATTAGCTTAGCTTAATCTTGCTTAATTATACTTGATTATGCTTAAATGTTGCTTATGTGTGGTTTATGTGATAATTAAGCATGTTTAGCTTAATTGATTGATTAATTGTGTTTAATCAATGTTTTGTTTAATTTTTGAATTTAATTTATTAATAATTAAATTTTGGAAATTACTGTTCATTGATTATTGTTCATTGATTACTGTTCATGGATTACTGTTCACGGCACTGTTCATCCGGAAGTGAAATTATGCATAATTTCATGTGCCTTGATTATATGAAGTGAATTGGATGTGGCATTGCATAAACATCCGCTTGAATCATGTAATTTTCACAAAAGAAAGAAAATGGTTTGTCCGGGGGACATCGGAAATGGACTGCTTTTATGAGAAATGTGGGAAAAATGGTTTTTCCGAGGGACACTGGAAATGGACCGCTTTTGTGAGAAATGATTTGAGATTTTATATGCAAGTATATGTGCATTGGCTAATGCTCAAAGATAATAAGTGGATTGTGATGGTATGCTTGCGTGATCACTAAGTTGAACCTGATTTATCAGAGATTATGGAAAGGGAGGGCACGGTTGTGCCTCTGCGGAGGAAGGGCACCGCAATGCCGTAGCACCTCGGAGGGCATGGAAGGGCACAGTTGCGCCTCTGTGGAAGAAGGGCGCTAAGGCGCCGTGGTGCCTTGACCTACACGGAAGGACACGGTTGAGCCTCTGCGGATGAAGGGCGCCGTAGCGCCGTAGCGCCGTAGCAATAGCATGGAAGGGCACGGTTGCTTCTCTGCGGAGGAAGGGCGTCGTAATGCCGTAGCTCCTTGACCCAAGTTGTAGCCCGAGGGGCAGTAATAATCGGAACGCGTGTGGATGCAAGTGTGCATGAGAAATATGGCATCATTGGTTCCGATTATGCTTGAGGTGATCACATCATGATTTATGGCACGCACGCATGATTTTATAACGTGTAGGGTATGGCAATGGCCAGGTGAGATCGCTTGTGACGTGACTCGCATGTGATTGATGAACTGCATCATCTAACGGCCATGTGCATTGCGTGTGTTATGCTGACTTACAACGTGCAGGGTATGGCATACCGGATAAGGTTGCATGCGAACCGATTATGTGATTGTTGGTTGCATTGCTTGTATTTTCTCAAGTTTTACGTGCAGGGTATGGCATACTAGGTAATGTTGCATGCGAACCGACTAATTGTTTGTTGGTTGCCCCTATCTGTTGTTTGCTTGCGAGTTGTGGGTTGCTGGTTGTTTATTGTTGGATTGAGTGAGGAGTGGTTCTGGAGAGATATCCCAGGTTGAGTTGGTGTACTCACCGGGGCTTAGGGGAAGAACTCGTCGAGATTTTATCTCAACCCGTTGTGGTTAACTATTTTCAGGCCCTTAGATTAGCACACCCGCAGTGGAGAATCCTGCCCTCGCTCCACCAATGATCGACCTGACGGAGCCGAGTCTAATGGGTCCGTGTAATCGTGGTGCTAAACCCGATGGTTCATTTTGTATAGCTGGATTAGCCTAGTTTCTTTTTTGCTTGGCTTAGAGAATGGATCGACCCTTTTTGTCGGGCTTGTAATTCGAAAGACGATCCTCCGTTGGTTAATCCAGTAAATTGTATAAATGAGTAAGTCGAGGTTTCTGATGTTCATCCCTCTATTTCTAATTGATTGCTTAATTGTCTGTTTGGACTGGGGATGGTTTGTCTTCCGCTTGTGTATGACGAAAGATTAAAATGAATGGTCGTTGATGAGTGCTGGGACGTTGCTTTCAATCGACCAAGAGAAGGGGTTGTCGCGTGCTCGAGGTTCGGGGCGTGACACAATCCCTTGGGTTATCTCAAATTGACCACAATATCTCCTACAGGTCCCCGATTCAAAATTATTTATTCCCTTTTTTCTTCTCTTTCTTTGGAAATTGAAATTTTGATGCATTTAGAATTAACAAAAAATATATATTTGTCAAACGCTTGATTGGATTGTCTTAAAATTCAATTACAATTGTCACAATTTTCTTGTTAACAACTAATTATTCCACTTAATCAATCATACTTTTCAATTTTGTCAATATAATTCTAAAATTTTGGGCCATATTTCAATGTAATCTTTCCTGCCAATTGCCACTAAAAATTGCTAATATGGTGTCTAGTCATTGTTGGCCGTTCTAAGTGGCATGCTGACGTGGGCAATTTTTTGATTTCCACATCACAATTTGTGACGACAATTGGATGTAAAGTGTGTAGGACTATATTGACAAAATTGGAAAGTTAAAACTCAATTAAGGAAGAATTGATCGAGCACCCATACGGATACCAATTTTTTTTTTTGCCTCAATATAGAATATGCACCACAATTTCAAGTATTTATGCACAAATATAAGTTAGAGGAATAATTAGCTGATTTTGAGACTGTTTGAGAGTTATGCCTAATTCACTATATTTGAAGCATCATACAAGGTGCACACTTTTACAAAGAAACGTTCCCATACGATTGTTCTTTCAAGGATTCGATTACAAAGTGTATACAAGAGGATTTATGCAAGTATTGTTAATACATTAGGACCGAAGACAATAAGTTATCCTATTGATGGAAAAAAAAAAATCAACAAGCCGTTTGACACGTCAAACGGCTAGAAATTCGACTGTAGAGCCTACCGGTTGTCTGGCTAAAGAGGCCCAAACATCCATATGATTTGGTGGACAAATCCCACTTCAAAACTGTAGGAGTCGGGCGTTCAGTGATAAACTGGTCAGGTAGCCTGTACTGTGTTTCAGGGGAAGGGAGTCTTTTTTCCTCTTTGAAATCTAGCAAAAAATGCTTAGCTACAACAAATATAGTTCCAAATAAAAAATCACATATTTGAATGAGTTTTATAATTATCAAAATTAGACTAGGGTCGACATAGACTTGGTTCTGGAATTCTTGAGGATAGTTGTAAATATTTCTTTCATGTGAATATAAGGTGTATTGGTTTTTCTTTAAAAAAAATTTGCGTTATTTAAGTTACATTAATCCATTATTGGAGCTCAAGGAGATATACAAATTTTGAATGGTGATGTTGAATGTTTTGAAGTGCAAGGACCGTCATTGTCTCAAATAGCTTAGTTTAATGATTGGAGACATATGCCGCTCGACTCTCATGCGCAATATAATGGTCAAATTAGACCGTTTTGATAATACTAGCGGCCGACGAAGTGACAGTGGCACTGGGGCTCGTTTTTCGAAAGCTTACCGAAGGAATTGGATAAAACTATTTGGTTGAAATCATGGCTTATCGAGGCTTTGAAAGTCGTCTTAGTCGAAATCACGGTTAAATAGAGTTATGCGACCTGTACTTCTTGTTAAAGGGTGGATATTGAACAATTATACTTGTATGTACCAAGCTCATGGACTGGAATCTTCCATTTATATATCATGTGCAAGTGACAAATAAATGACAGATGGTTAGCCCCTCTAGAAGAAAATAACAAAATGAAAGAGAGAAGAAAGTTTTCAAATGTGACGGGCATATTCACCTAATCAATACAGCCAAAGTTAGAGCAGGTGAGGAAGACATAAACATTCTTATCCTGAAGATAAAATATTAGAATGAAACACATCCGGATTAGGTTGAGAATAAGGTAAGTATATAAAATTAACTATTTTTGCAATATCCCATTCACAATGTGAACAGGATCCACAAGTCACGGCGACTCGGTAGGTAATAAATATTGAAATCAGCACAGCAACTCCATGACATGAGGCATGATAAAAAGTCGGCACGAACCACTTACTAAGAAATATTTCAACGAACAGTTTTTTATAAAAAAGAATATGTACTCTAGATTAATAGCAATTCAAACTTCCCCACATGCCACCATCAGCAAACTGAGTCTCTAAAATGAAACCTCGAGCTATTAAAAAGCCTTAAAAACATAGTTGAGAGCCAAGAGACGACACAACAAATCATTTCCTTTTGTGTTTCACTCCTTCCTTTTGTCTGAAAGTGATGAGCAAATATATGTGAATCGAGGTCTGAGTGGTCGTCGAAAAAGCAAAAGTGCGTTAATGTATAAACATTACTCTAAAGGAAATCGTTTTACAGTAATTTTCATGGGTTAAATTTTGGTTGCCACTTTTACCACATCTCCATTTAAGAGGTGTTTAATGTCAATGTGAGTAACATTTGACAGATGTAACACTTGAACTAACAATTTTCGTTAAAAAAATAATAAACCAATTGTTGAAGAAAAGCAATTTTGCACTTTGGAGATCTCAAACACCAAACTGAAGGAAAGTGGGCTGGAAAGGGATTGCTACTGTGGCTTGTGAAATTGGTTCTTAGAAGTAAAGACTTTTAAGCACGTGTGAGTGGACAAATTGTGATCATGAAGGTCGTATTGGTGAAGTACGTGATGCTGTGTGCGCCTTAAATCTATATATTAAAATCAAAAGTGAGTTTTGTTTCAATTTTAGTTTTCCAGCTTTACCGTCACATTATCTATTATCTTTTAAAGGAGATGTCTCTTATTTTGTTATATGTACTCCGGGTATGCCGAGGAATTTCACCCTGCCCCTTTTGGGTAATAGGACCTTCATCCACTGGGTAATCCAGCCAGTAGTTTAAATTGATAAAGACAACCATGTCAGGTAATCGAGTTCCCCTAGTTGGAGGTATAGCATTTTCCTCCCCATCTCTAGGGAATACGGAAGACGATATAATTTCCTTTGTCCAAGTGGCCCGTTTCAGGGTCTTCCTTGAGCCTTTTAAAGACCTACTCGGGTCTACCTTAAGTCTATGTATTAAAATCAAAAGTGAGGTTTGTTTCAATTTTAGTTTTCCAGATTTACCTTCACATTATCTATTATCTTTTAAAGGAAATGTCTCTTATTTTTTTGGTACGAGGAAATGTCTTCTTTAAATTCTCCACTTCAAATTATTCTTCCTATCTAGAGAAAGGAAATAGCCAATGTTTGATTTAATTGAGATTTTTTGCTGTGATATCATTCATCATTTTGCTAATTGAAAATTCTGGTGTTTAATATGGTCAAAGATAATTTGCTATCTTCTTTCCCAATGGAAATTGGTGTAATTTGACAATCTTTTGCTAATGAGTTAAACCTAATATCACTTCTATGCATAATGATGAGAAAATTGTCCATTCAATCCTAAACCTATTGTACGGATATCAATTCAACCATAAACGTTTCAATTTAGGCAATTTAGTCCTAAACATTTGCTTGAAGTTTCAATTTAATTATTCCAGTCAATTTTCACCAAAAATTGCTCATGTGGAGGTGTGCCACATAGGACAGTTGATTTCCACTAAATTGGCCGAAAGGAGTACAATGGAATTTCGTACAAAGGTTTAAGACTGAATTGACAAAATTGAAAAGTTTAAAACTAAATGACACCAATACAATTGGTTTATGACTAATTTTCCCAATCTTGTTTGGCTCCTGAACTTTAAATTCTATGTCCCCGATAATTTTGGAGATTGAACTCAATAACATTTTTTTAAATCGTAACTTCCAACATGGATATGAAATATTCAATTTTTGTTTAATTTGATATAATTATTGAGAATTAAGTAATATATGGCCTATCTTGTAGTTAGACTGAAGCCATGGGGTATAAGATTTGTATTATATACAGTTGGGCTGCAATGTTCAGTCCAAATTAAAAATCCAAGTTGGTTGTGCAATCGTCTCTAGAGTCTTGACACATGGTTCAATACCATTCATGGAACACTTCACATTAAGCAAAGATTATTGTGTTCGATACCTAAAATCTTTGAAACTTAGGATATTGGTGACGAGCAAATATTCACTTCTTCCTGTGTAGCTGAAAGTGATGTGAAAGTGATGAACAAATATTCACTTCCGCTTTTCACTGAGGAACAAAAGAAGAAGAAGAAAGGGATATCACGAGGACCAAGTTAATGCAAGTAAAGTATAATGTCATCATGTCTAAGCGCATATTGCACGGTTCAATTTCATCCAATACAAATCAAGGTCCGAGTACGTGCCAATACAATTAAAAGTTGGTTAATATATAAACATTACTTTAAAGTATATCATTTAAAATAATGTTCGAGAGCCGATTTCTGGTTCCCATTAATATATTGATCACATAAGCTCATGATTTTTCATCAAAGAAATTAAATCCATGATTGAAGAAAAGCAATTTTGCCACTTTGGAGATGTCAAAACAAACTGAAGACAAGTGGGCTCGAAGGCAATCAAGGACCATGGAAGGCCAATGAAGTGCGAGCAAGTGTTGGGGTTCCTGATCACCTTCACTCACACCTTGATCAAGATCGTGACTTGTCATGATGCTCGCCGGCAGCATCAGTTCGTTTTTCCCGCCTGCCGCAGTACCTCTGCCATTTGGCGACAAAGCTTGAGCCGAGCTTGTTGAGCGCTACGGCCCCGCCGCCTCCTCCTCTCGAATTCTCACATCCCTCTCATCTGCTTTAATAATACTTCACTTGCTTTTTGTCCCATTTTCCATGGTGGCTGCAGTTTCAACTCAATGGCTGTAGGGCAAACGGTAATTTCATATGCTAACTTAGTCATAGATTTGGGTTAGACAAGAATGTAATTTGTTAACATTCGTTAAAAGATTTCACTCTTTGGCCACTATAGAAAAGAATGAAAAATACGGTTGACCAACTTTCTTTCGAAGCAAAAGCAAGTGTGAGTGCTAGTATACTTTGATGTGCACAGAAGCTAAAAAAAAAAAAAAAAAACTCAAAATTTTATATCTTTCGGGCAGCCCCGAATTGTTATTTATAAATTTGCAAAAAAAAAAGGAAAGAAAAGAAAGACAAAAAGTCATTGGATGCAAATGCCTTTTCGCAGAAGCCACAGCTAAAGGTGTCAATATGGGTCATAAATCCACAGTATGACTCATTTTTAGTTAAATGGGTTAAATATGAGTCAAATGAAAGTTAAATATGGGTCAAGTGAAAGTTAAATATGCGTCAAATATGGATTAAGTGAAAGTTAAATATGAGTCAAACATGGGTTGAGTGAGTTATTCGGTAGACCCATCATTTCTCTCCTTCCATCCCCCTCCTCTATGGATTCTCGGCCTCCGTTGCCGATCCCGCCATTACACCGCTGTCACCATCGCTGATCTCGAGCTTGTCATCGCCTGCTAGAGCTCAGCCTGGATCTGGACAGGCAAGGGGCAACAGAGCTTGGGCTAATGAGCCCTAAGCTCACTAGTCGGAGCTCGACCTAGATTTGAACAGGCGAGCTATGAGGTTGCTGGCCTTGGCCGAGCTGCGGCTTGCTTAGATCTAGGTAGGCAAGCCCCGAACTCGTTGGCCGCAACAAAGTTCGTAGCTCGCCAAATCCAGGCGAGCTCCAACTTGACCACTGCTAGTAACCTCGGCCGAGCCTAGATCGGCCGAGCCTCGAGTTCGTCGACCTTGGTCGAGTTCAGGCTCGCTGGCCTACGTCTTGGCCAGTCGCCGTCAGGCGGCACCAGTAAAGGAAAAGGGGGAAGAAGAAGAAAGAATAAAGAAAAGAGAAAAGAAAGGGAAAATAAAAAGAAAAAAAAAAGCAAAAGAAAGAATAAAATAAAATAAATAATAATAATAATAAATTCAATTTTTTAAAATAATTAAAAAATCGATTTTTTAAAAAAGATTATTTTCCAAAAACTATTTCAATTTAGAGGTATCCACATTTTTTTATTATTTAATTTACTTTATAAATTTGATGTGAAATTTTTATTCAAATAATTTATATGTGAAAAGTTTAAAATGGACTAAATAAGTGGGAGTAGATTTTCTTAAATTAAGTTAAATAATAATATGTGTTGGTAATATGGGTCGGATATGGGTCGGGTATGGGTCGGGTCAGATATGTGTCATCAAATTTATATTGCATGAAAATGGGTCAAAACGGGTTAAATGGGTCGATGTGGGTCAGACCATTTTTGACCTTACCTAAATTTGACCCGATTCACCCATTTGATACCCCTAGCCACAGCTATGTTTTTTTATGGGGGAACTAATGGAGTCCTCATTTTGTAAGCAAGTGTACATATACATTTGAAGTATGTCTCAGCCAATTCACCGCAATGTAGAAAGTGGGCCTTGAATGCATGCCGGCAGCACGGACCGCATATTCTCTTGAGGTGTCGAAGAAAAAAAAATGCTTCACATTATGGACAAGAAGAGAACAGACAAAAAGGTCTCGACTGCAGAAAGATGCCTGCGTTCGATATCCAACGTCTTTGACCATCAAACCTTTGGTGCACATGGTGCCACCACAGATCTCATAGCCCCTCTCATTTTATATGAGAAGAAATTAATTAATTAATTGATCGATTGATTAGTTTCTGATCCACCAATCTAGAGGTACATCTATCGTCACTGAGACATTTGCCATATAAACATGGCGAAGTGTTTCTTAATGAGATGAGATCATTTCTTTTGCATATACGAAAAAGAAAAACGAAGGACTAGATGGAAGCCATTTCGCCGAAGCCAATTGATCGATGGATCAGAAAACCGGCCTCCAATTTGGACCGTATGAAATTATGTTCTAAAATTTTATATTATGTTGACCGGTGCATTCCCTAGCTGACACGCTATACTCCCGTGACCTCAGGACTCAAAAGAAGGAAGCAATCAAAGAAAGTGCCAAGAAGGAGCTGATGACGATGGACGGGGAGCAGGTAAAGCCCCTGGATGGGACGTCCCTATACATCTACCCCATTAATTTATCCATATTCAAGTCCTACTTTTCAAATTTCGCCTCTTTCACATCAACAATTTTTTTTGTTTTTTTTAATTATGTTGGTGGATATTTTGTACATCCCTACCGGTCAATTCTTCTCATCTTAGGCTATGCATAATAATTATTCTATTTTTATTCTAGACTTGTTTCTCAAATAAAAATCTATTTGATAAGATCACGTAGACTTCTTATTTCACTTCACTCATGGTTTCATTTTTCTATTTCTAAAATGGATTTCCATTCCGAAATAAGTTTGGAATATAAATCGAAACAAAAAAATTTTACTTTTCTATTTCTAAAATATAAATAAGAAATTATTTTTCTCTTTTACTTTTAACCCGAAGGAGTTTCTTGCCATCCGCCGATCACTATCACCCCCGCCCGCCCAGCTGCTGCATAGCCGCGCCCCTCCCCTTGCCGCCGTCGCTCAGGAAAGTGAAATTTTATTTATTATCAAACGAATTTCTATTTCAAGAATAGAAATTTTGTGTCGTTATCAAACGTGTTTTTTGGTTCAGAAACTCATCCAGTAATAGAAATAGAAAAATCTATTTCTCTTCCAAAATCAATTTCTGGATAAAAATGTTATCATTCGCATCCTTATAGTTCACACAACACACATAAAGCGAGGGGTGCCATTGCAATTGGGGTTCATAAACAATATCGATTATTTCATAGACTTTGATACTGATTGTGTATGTCAGTCAATCAGTCCTAGAATAATTTCATAAGCATAATGCTCTTTGTTTTTTTGGAGAAAATAACTTCTGAGAGTAATATTGAGACAGATAGATCTTGTGACTTTGGATTACAACAACGTTAAATAATTACAAAAGGAGAAACAGGAAACATACAAATAAAAAAAAATTAAGTGCAGGCATTTTTTTGTCATTTATTGTGGAGTGTATTTTTTCATTCTCATAGTTTTGTCATTTTTTGTCATATAGCGGGAGCGAAGTATTTTTTAATGCTATGAGATACTTCATTTTCCATATCAGAATAAGTAAAACAAAGGACTAAAGACATGGAAGCCATTTCCACCAAAGCCAACATTCATTCAATCAGAAAGCTCGTCTCCAAGCAGGATCGCATGAAATTATGGTCATAAAAATTTATCCAATGTTGAACGGCCACATTCATTAACAATACAATTAGCAATAAATTCGTCATCAAACTAAAGCGGCGAATATGATCTTCCGTGAAGAAAAATTTGGCATGTAGAGAGTCAACAATTCATGTGCTTAAAGCCTACACTAAAATCCCATACAAAGATGTTGGCTGTAAACACCGTTATTAAAATATTTTTCGTTGACCCACGCGAATAGGAAGTCATGCATATAGGTATCAAGAAGAATAGTCAAGATCCAATTGTGAACAAATTACCATTAACAAAGTAACCATCGCTCCTCCTCCATTTCCTGATTCTAATGGCTTCTTCTACCAAGTCCAGAAAGAGTTACCATGTGTTCTTGAGTTTCAGAGGCCCAGATGTCCGCAACAACTTCCTCAGTCATCTCTACACAGCTCTAGACCAGGCAGGAATATACACTTACATCGACAATGAAGAGCTAAGGAAGGGAGAGCAGATACCACACACACTTATGAATGCAATCGAGGACTCGCAAATTGCAATCATCATTTTCTCCAAGGACTATGCCTCTTCGCGGTGGTGTTTGAAAGAGTTAACGAAAATCATGGAGTGTAGGAAGCAAAAGGACCTGATTGTGTGGCCGGTGTTTTACAAAGTGGAACCTTGTGAAGTGAGAACACCAAGAGAGAGTTACAAAAGCTCTGAATAAGCATGAAGTCAAGTTTGGGAAGGATTCAGAGGAAGTGAAGAGATGGAAGAAAACTCTTTTTGATGCTAGTTTCTTGTCAGGGTGGCATTTTACTGACGGGTACGTGAGAACACTTTTTTACTACTTCAATTAGTGTAAATCTTTTCATACTTAATTTGCTCTAAGGTTTGGGAAGCTATAATGTTGGGGTAAATTTGCCCCTAAATCTCTCCTTCACGCAAACCCACTCTCATCAGACACTCACGCAGCACACGAAATAGAGCACCATGTGTGAACCATGTGTCCTCTCCGAGCCTTCGCTGAATCTCGACATGCCGCCAGCCGACCGCTCACGTCCCCACACTGCTCCAGCTGCGTCACCTCAGCCCCTCTCCGTCTGTGTCAAGCGGCTTTAGGTGACAACCTAGGCTCGCGACTACAGATCTGGGGGGTCGAGCATAGATCGGCGAGCTCTAGCCTCAGGCGATGGTGCCGGAGGCAGCCTGTGATGGCTGAGACTTTCCTCTGTCTTCGGTGATAGAGGGCATTAAAAACAGAGATAAAATGAAGGCTTTTGTTATATTTTTTTTTGGTCTGGTATCTTTGCACTTCATTTCTTGTCTCTTTTTTCATCTAACATCAAGCCTTTCATTGACAATAGAGCATTTCTCCCTTCTTTTGTATCCACGATCATTTTCTTGAGCAAGAAATTTTATCAAGAGAGTTTTTACTTCATCCCATTACACATAGAAGAAGATAAATCTAGTATTCTATCAACCTTTGATATTTATTAGATATGTTTATTTTTTTAATTAGAAGAAAGATTTTAAAGCTAGGTTTTCTAAAGAAAATACAGCCCCAATGCATTCTTGTAAATACCTGAACCTGTAAAGAGGAAGAGGAGTAGTAAATTGTGTTCTACCGGAACAAATGGTTGGCAGTATTTGTCCCAAAGGCCAAAGTAGGGGTCTTCATCATTGTCCCACTTTGAAAAAGGGAATAAAATATTCCGAAAGGGTAACTTACTTGATTTTTATTAGGATTTACCCCATTAGTAATACTAACTTAAAATTCGCGTTGTTAATTTTCATCGCAGGTATTTCTTTGCGAAGAAAAATACCAGATCAATGGGTAGGGATTTGGATAATTGAAGGAAAAAACAAGACTATTTCAATGAACTCTGTAAAGAGATCATGACAATTCCAATCAACATTTAGTATATCCATTACTAACTTGAATTGTTAATAAATGCACAAAGGATTAACAAAGAACATTTAGAATAACATAAGAATTAGTCTTAGACTTGTGTAGACTCTGGCATCTTGCTAGTTGAACATATTTGGACATTCATCTCCAAAATATATTGCAAACTAGTTTCTTACTCATCATTCTCTTTGAGTACTTATTCATTTGTTTGGATTGCTCTAAAAGCGATTTCAACTAATTTTCCTTTGTCAGATGTGAAGCAGAGCTTGTGCAACAGATTGTACAAAAGATCTCAACTCAACTAGGTCGAACACCATTAGATGTAACCAAGTATCCAGTTGGGATAGATTCCCGAGTACAAGAGCTTAAATCAATCTTAAATCTACAGTCCAGGATGATGTTCTTATGGTGGGTTTATGTGGACAAGGAGGTGTAGGAAAGACAACCCTTGCTAAAGCGATTTATAATGCTATTTTTACAGAGTTTCAAGGTTTCTTGTTTCTTGGAACGTATTAAAGAAAATTCCAATGATTTGGCTCCTTTGCAAGAAAAATTGCTATCAGAGTTATTGCAGGGTAATAAATTATGGTCTCCAATGTTGGTAAAGGAAGTCAATTATTCAAGAGAGACTTTGTAATAAGAAAGTTCTCATTATTCTTGATGATGTCAATGATGGACACCAATTAGATGCTTTAGCTAGAGATTGTGAGTGGTTCGGTAAAGGAAGTAGGATAATTATCACAACAAGAAATCAGCATATGGTACTTCTCATTGGGTAGATTCACATTTTATATATGAAGTTAAAGTTCTCCAGATGGTGAAGCTCTTGAACTTTTTAGAAGGCATGCTTCTCTGAGCAATCAAAAAATAGAAATGAGGCGCAATCTTGTTGATAGGGTTTTACATTATGCTAGAGGCCTTCCTTTGGCACTTCAGGTGTTGGGTTGTTCCTTGTGTGAAAGAGGAGAAAAAGAATGGGAAGAAACCCTGAAAAAACTTGCTGAGAGTCCTAACCAAGAGATCAATGATGTGCTAAGGATAAGTTGTGATCAATTGGAAGAGAATGAAAAGCAGATTTTTCTTGACATTGCCTGTTTCTTCAAAGGGCAAAGTAAAAGAGTACATTACAAAAGTTCTTAGTAGTTGTGATTTTTACATGACTATTGGTTTGAAACATCTCATTGAGCTCTCCTTGATTAGTGAAGAGTATGGGACCTTACAAATGCATGATTTAATACAATCAATGGGTATGGATATTGTTAAAAGAATGTCATGATGATCCCGAAAAGCGTAGTAGGCTATGGCTTCATGGTGATGTTCTTGATGTTCTATCAAAAAATGGGGTAAGACTTGTTAGTGTAAGAATTCATATTATATTTTTATCTTTGACTTTGTTTACAATAGTTACAAAGTAACCTAAATTTATTTAAATACATATCCAGGGGACTAAATGATAAAAGCCATAGTTTTGATGCTACCAAAGCCAAGAGAAGATGCATATTGGTGCTCATGCTTTCACAAACATGAGAAAGTTGAGGTTGCTCATCTTGCATAATGTGGATAATTCTTTCCAAGGTCCCATCCATCTTCCTATGAGTTAAGGTGGTTTGAATGGCCTAATTGTGCCTCAATTCCAGAATTTAGCGATGGTCCAAAGAAGTTAATTGGACTTGATTTGCAAAACACCAACATCAAAGTAGTGCTCAAACATTTTAAGGTGCGCATTTATTTAGTCCTTTTTTCATTACTTATAAGTATAAAATCTGATGATGTTTAATATTGTCCTTAGGAAAAAACTACAATGATTTTATACTTTATACATATTTTAAAGCATCAAATGTAGGTTGTCAATCTATATATGCTTCAACTGCTTTTCTAGTCAAGTCCATGTTTTTCTTTAATTGTTTTAATTAAGTTATTCTACTTAGACAAATTGTCTAATCAAATCTGTCCGGCATCAAATCCAACCAAGTTCAGCTAATGTGGCCATTGGAGGACATCAACATGTGATGCGAACTGAATATTGCCTACGTGGAACCCCCCTTAATAGTGAATAGTGGGAGATGCCTTAAGTTGTTTGACTAGCTTCCACTGTAAGCTAATTCTAAAAATGCCCATCAATACTTAATTCACATCACACTATGGGGTCATTCAATGCCTACATTAGCTAAATTTGGCTAGATTTGATACTAGAGAGACTTGATTACACAATTTTTGTAAACATGACTCAATTAGAAAAATTGAAAATACAAGGATGTCATTAAAAAAAATTACAGGGATTAAATATAAAAAAATTTCATACATATATGAAAATCGCCAAAATTGAGCTCAAACCATCATGACTTTGAGCTGAAAATTGAAACAAAAACTTCTTAGTATGTCATGTAACATGTGAATGCTGAATGTGCTTAAGATTTACCATGAAATGTTTTATTTGATTTGTAGGTTTTTGATATATGTTGATAATAGTCTAAATTTTTTAAATATCCTTTCTATATAGAGAATTGCGAAGCCACATCTTTATAACTCTTTGGATGGTAATAGGTAAATCTCCTTTACTTGTTAAGTTTTAAGTAGTGTACTAGATAAAATAATAGAATGTATAATGAAATTTAACGAATTTGAAGACAATTTTTATCAATGTGATTGAGCTTGCTCCATCTCATATTAGAAAATTTTTAAAATGCTGTAAAAAAAAATGAGTAAAAGTATTTCTGTTTTAATTAAGTTTTTCTAAAAAAAAAATTATTTAATTTTCTAGAGAAAAGTCAACGTTCTGTTTTAATGTTGTATGTTAAACCTCTCACATTCAATAAAATTTTGAATCTTTTTTATCTGACAACAAATTTTTCATTGAAATCTTGAAATATCAAATTTTTCTAGCATTTATTACAACAATTTCGTTTCGAAAATATTTATAAATTGGTGGTTTTGCTCAATTTTCATATCAATTCTTGCATACACTTAACCCGCGCGCATATAGTACTAAATCTATAAAAAGTCTCCTATTTTTCTCTTCCCATGCTTCATAAGAGAAAAACTTACCGTCTTTCAATTTTCCTATCATGCTTGTCCGTCCCACGGACTTTGGATTGGGTTGAAGGAACAAATAAGAAAAAATCGAAAACACTACAATGAAAAGGAAGGACGAGAAGTAGATAATCTAGCTCTCCCTTAGCCGAATCACGACTTTTATCACGACTTTTGTAAGCCACTCCAAGGACACAACACTTCCTTGATCACGCTTGAACTCTAGGAATCCACTAAAGGGGCAGAGAGGCAGACAAAGGAAAAATAATAAGGGACAACATCCAAGAGTAAAACTTCATCTCATAAATCAACTGTGTTTACCAGGCGGGACCAAGAGGGTGTTTATAGCTTGGTGCGTAGGATACCTTTGAATAACCTCAAGTTAAGAAAAAATAACCGACCAAAAATGCGAAATTCAAATAAGCAACAACATAATCAAAATGTTGATTGAGATCAAAGCATTTCTAAAAATATTTCCCTACTATTCAAATCAGAGAGAGGGTCTTGAAATCTTCCAAATATGGATTTGAAGTACTTCTAATATCAATCTCCCTCTGTTGGAAAAGACCCGTCCTCAAAGCCAACTTCATGAAGCTCTTGGTCTTCATGATACAGCGATAGATCTACAACATGGAAATTAAATTACGTACTCTCCATGAAGCCCGCTTTTGTAACCGCTTGATTACCTTAGCTCTTTCTTCAGACTCTTCCTCGCTTGCTCATGTAATTACTTGATTTCCTGGGCTCTTTCTTCAGCATATCCATTAAATTGCCACCTAGTGGGCGGAGGTGGAAGACCCAAAGGACTTAAAAGATGCTTTCGATACACAACTTCGAATGGGCATTTTCCAATAGTTTGATTTGCCCAATTATTATCTGCAAATTCATCTTGAACCAACAACAAATCCCATTATTTAACATGTTTTCCAATAAAATTTCTTAGTAGATTGCCCAAAATTCTATTGACAGCCTCCTATTGTTAGAATCAGTGGAGAATCTAACAATAGATTCACTATCTGTCAAAACTTCCACGTGCAGCACCCCATTTTGCTTCAGCTCAGTAGTCTCCGCCAGCCACGACAAAACTTACTTCACCGCTATTGCTTCTATCTCAAGGGTTGAATTAGCTATGAAATTCTTTGTGAATCCTGCGGTTATCTCCACTTGTATCTCCGCTTGTCCGTTGATTTGAGGATCGCTAGCAGAACTGAACTAAGATTGAGTCCCCATTTTTCACCATAATGAATGGCAAAAGTGACCGATAAACTTGACATTATTATTGGAAGGGGTTGTTTTTGGAATACCATCTAGGCGCACAATTCACCGATATAAAACTCAATAACATGAAAACCATCAAGGCTCCATGACAATCATTTACAAATGTTTTCCCATGTAAAAGCCGTCCCATAGTCCCCTTCCTAAATGCGTGAGTCAAAGCGTTGATTAGGTTTGTCTCAATTTATAAGGGTTAATTGACATTCTTCACTTGTCCTATGAAAAAACTTCCCCTTTATTTTTTGAGAGATACACCCTTAATTACAATCTCAAATGTAACATGTCAAATCTTATCCCTTAAGCTCCTTTTCATTTAATTTTTTTTCATCCTTCAGAATAATGTGCTATAATTCTAGAGAGTTCATTTAGAATTTACCATAGTGAGAATATCAAAATCATTATAAAATGACAACTCATTGATAAAGGCATCTTGAGAATAAAGTAGTTAGAACTTAATCTCAAGGAGGCGCAAAAAGATTATCTTTTATTCAACGGATGTGCACCATTGGAGTTTGATAAATCGCACATGAGATGCACTAGATCAAGATGTCAAAGTCTGTCATGCAGTACACTATATACATACACACACACGTACACAAATGCAAGGTATAATTGTAGTATTTATAATGATATAGTCGAGCGCTTACACTACACCAAAGTATATGTAGCTAAAAACAAAAACTAGGCAACACGGCTTGGACTCTATTATTTTTCATTTTTTTTTTTTGTTATATATTTATGACCATCTAAGCGTACAAAATATACCATTTTTTTTTTAAAAGAACCGACCAACCACCACTCACTTATAAGTGATGACTAGAAGAGATTCCCAACCTTCCACCACGTCTGTGGGATCTCCGGGCGGGTGGTGGCGAATCTTTTCCAGATGTTAGCTTAAATTGAGGTGATGAATTAGTTGGCAAAAGATTGACCGTGGCTCATGTGCTCCCACTTGAGGTTTCTCTCTCTCTTACAAGTATTGTTTCTGCTAGTATATGTTGTGGAAGTGGCCACGCGGATCTAGTTCGTGGTGAAATTATGAGAATTGTTCTACTTTTTTCCCTTTTGGCGAAATTACAATGATTACCTACTAAACTCACACTTGTGAAGGGAGAGGGAGTGCTTCATATACATCATACGATAAAGTGAATTCTGATCACCTATGGTATCAAGTGATTTTTTTTTAAAAATCATAGCCAAATTTTCAATTGAATCTTTATCTCACTTTCTTTTGATCTGGAATGTCTATCCAAGTTGGTTTCATTGTTCTTGTAGGACTTTGAAAAATTGAAGTTCATTAACTTCAGTAAATGCCAATGGTTGGTTGGTATGCCGGATCTCAATTGCACTCCAAATCTCAAGGAATTGGATCTATCTGGGTGCAAAAACTTGGAGTGGGCCCACGAATCAATTGCATGTCATGGCAAGTTACAGTTGTTAAATTTTAGAGGGTGCTCTAAATTGCAAAGATTCCCTAATGTTCCATATAAGAACAAAAGCTTGCGAGAAGTTAATTTAGAAAACACTTCAATTGAGGAACTTCCTGCATCCATAGAAAATTTGCTCTCTCTTGAGCGAATGTATTTAAGAAATTGCAAGAAACTAGCAATCCTTCCATCTAGCATTTACAATTTGCAAAATCTTAAATGGCTGCTTCTTTCGGGTTGCTCCAAACTAATCAAATTTCCAAGGAAGGAGGAGGATTCGAGTGATCCCCATACAAATACAGGACTTCCTATGTTATCCTGGTTGGAACTTAAAAAGTGCCATCTACCGGAAGTAGAGTTTCTGGAGAATCTTTCATGTTTTGTTGGCTTACGATCTTTGGATTTGACGGGAAATAATTTTACTAACCTTCCCACATGCGAGAAACTATATGGTTTGTTGGAATTAATTGTTTCGAATTGCCAACAATTACAAGAGATCCCCAAGATACCAGGGAATTTGAGAAGACTAGATGCGACTAATTGCAAATCTTTGAGTAGAATTCCCTCCAACATATATGATGTTGAGATTGTTGAGTTATGTTCATGTCAGAAACTGATCTATAATGGACTCTCCGTGAATGATTGGATCAAGCCTGAGGTTAGACTCTCCCTCCCTCCCTCCCTCCCTCCCTCCCTCCCTCCCTCTGTGATTAATATGGAGTCATGGAGTGTTAGCTGCAAGAGTGCTTGTGTATTGGAAAAGGCTCAAAATCCTGGATTGGTGGGCTAATTAAAAAAAAAAGAAACATATAGAAAGTGATTCTACATGTATATGTGGTGGAGGTTGCTATAAGACAATGCAAATGATATTCTCTTTATTATAGAACTCTAGTTAGTTACTGAATCACAACGATCACCCGATGAAAAACTTCAATAATTCATGTTCATCCAATCATAAAATCTTCAACAATACATGTCCTGTTTCCACCAATTAAGGACAAAAAAATCTTGTAATGCTATTGCTAACTACATCTAAACTCTAGGACTACCCACTTAACTCATTGAAACTCCTCTTTTTAGGTGCCAATTTCGAAAAACTATCTAACAGTTTACGTCTATGACAGAAATTTCATCACAAAACAAAATGGCAAGTTATTCTACCGGGAGAAGAGATGCCAAAGTGGTTGCTCCCCAATAAAGATGGCTATATATCTTTTGTGGCTTCAAAGGACTTGTATAAGAAGATCTTAGGAGTAGCTTTCTGTGTTGTGTATCAAGGAGATGGGCCTTTCTGCTTAAACCTTACAACATCCGTCAATTGCAAATGCCGGAAGCAAATTAGGGAGTGCACGTCAGTTGAAAAAAACCATGTGTGGCTTGAGTATATGGAATCAAAGAAGGTGTGGACAGTAGACAATTTTGGTCCGAATGACTCAAGTCATATCTGCTTTAGCATTAGACTATTTATATACGACACTATAAATATAGGTGGGAGAGTAATAGTGAAAAAGTGTGGATTCCGACTAATAAGTGAGCCACTAGAGAATGATTTGGAGGTTTTGCTTCAAGATGATCAGTTGATCGATCCAGCTTTACTCTACGAGGTTTCACATGAAGATATTCCAATGAGTACAGAGGAAGAAAGTTCAAGTGAAGCAGAAGGTTTACAAGATAGCGAAACGTGCAAAAAGAACGATGGATTGAACATGAATTACTTCTCAATTGAGGTATCTCTCTCTCTCTCTAAGCTGAACAAAATCTCAAAATGATGCGATGATAGAGACCTAATGTTTGTAATTCTTGTATCGAAAAATAATGTTAAAATCTAAGAAAATCTAACAAAGAATGGACACAAAGTTCTTGATGTTACGATTGATCATATCAACCAACACCAGTAATAGTACTAGAGCAACTCTACAGATCAAGATAAAACTACCCGACAACAATAATTCGACATTTGTTGCTATGGACCTTTTCACTCTCATGTGTTTGTTGCTGTGGAGTAATATTAAGAAATTTTTTGCAATTGCGACGTAATAGGAATCAATTCTAGGTATCTATATCCCTAGGATGAGAATATCTCTAATCATTGCTGTGGCAAAATCTCGTGATTATAGCCATGATAGGCAAAATTCAAATAATAGTTGTGTGATAATATTATACAATAATGATACTTGTGTTAGAGAAAGAGATAGATTATGAATAGACCACTAAATATGGGGAAAATTATCAAAAAAAAATAAGCTTATTGCACTTTTGCTAATTGGGTCCTAAAACTTTTAATTGTGAGTATTTTTATCTAAAATCATGACAATTGAGTCATAAACCTTTTCAGGTTTTACCAATTGAGTCTATCTGGCAAGTTTTGCTGGAAATTACTAACATGGATACTAACATTCTATAAAGCACCACCGATGCTAACATGGATAAATTTTTAATTTTTTAAAGAAATTGAATTTTGAATTTTATTTCTTTTTTTTTTTCTATTTTTTTTTTCGTTTTTTTTTCGAACCTTTGGCCAGTGAGATCACCAACTAACCCTTTACCATAGGCAAGGGCCAACAACCCTCATTGACTACAGGCGAGGGCCTCCATGCCCTCCCTAGCCATAGGTGAGGGCATCAACCTTCACCTAGGCTCGACCAAGGGTGTTGGCCTTGTCCGTTGGCAAGCAAGGGTTGCAACCCTTTGGGCAAGGCCTTGCTTATGGCCGGCGAAGGCAGCGATGCCCTAGCTTGTGGTCAATAAGGATTGGCTGGTGACCTTGCCAACTTAGAGTTAGAAAAAATAATAATAATAAAAATTCAAAAAGATATTAAAAATTCTATACACTAGCACTGTCATGCTACATAGGATGGTCGGCATTCACGTCGGTAATTTTCGGTTAGTAGAATTGACTCAATTGACTACACGTGAAAAGTGTTTATTATTCAATTAGTAAAATTAAAAGGTTTAGGATTCAATTAGCAAAAATATAATAGGTTTAGAATATTTTTGATAATTTTATGAAAAATAAATGGGTGATATGAAACCCTTATATAAAAATTCAATAAATTACTGAATATATAAATTTTGTGAGTTAATTTTAATAAGTCTAACATCATTTTATAGTATAACTGTAAAAGTTCCAAGCAAATAATTAACCCCTTGGATTTCTAAAATCGTACTTTGATATAAAAGAAGACAAGCAGCACCAATCGATCAAATCAAAGTTATCAAAACACTAAAAAAAAAAAAAGGAAATAAGGAAGTAGAAAGAAAAAATTATCAAAAAATTTATAAACCCATTATATTTATATCAATTCAATCATAAATATTTTAATTGTGTTAATTGAGTTCTAAACATTTTCACATTTTGCCAATTGAGTCCATCTTAGAAATCACTGACATGTATCTTACTGTCTTACATAGCATGACTGGCACTAACGTAGAAAGAGAAAATTATAAAAAAAGTTATAAACCCATTATATTTTTTTCTAACCCTTGACCAACAAGGGTCACCAACGAGGTCTTCGGCTGACCCTCATTGGCCATAAGTGAAGGCCAGTGACCCTAGCCTAGTCTAGTTGAGGGTGGTACTACCCTCGCCAACCACAGGTGTGGGCACCAAGGCCTCGCCCAGATTTAGGCAAGGGTGGCGACGCCCCGGCCAAATGTAGGCCAAGGTATCCCCTAGACTAGGCGAGGGTTCGTTGGCAAGGAAGCCAACCTAGGGTTAGAAAGAAAAGAGAAAGGAAAAGGAAATAATAAAAAGCATTAAAATATTATTAAAAGTTCTACATATTAGTGTTGCTAGTGATACAATTAAAAGATTTACAACTGAATTGACATTAATACAATAGGTTTATTACTTTTTTTATAATTTTCCAAGTATAAGCAAATAAAATAAAATGACATTAAAAGCCAAAGAACTCGCTCTTTCGACAATCGGATCTTGTTGGATTTTCACGAACTTTGACCTAGAATAATCGCTGACCCTAATCGACATTCGTCATTTTTAAGTATCACAAACATAGTATAACCTAGTAACCTTGAGAAAGAAGAGTACACGAGTTGCGACTATGATGGGGACCGTCGCACTACATGTATTGTTGTGTGACGTGTCACATGCGGATTTCTTGAGAGAGTTTGATTTAATTATATTGATAGTGAGTATCAGATTTGAGATTTTCCTTTTATATAAAGTTAGAGCAGGCATAAAAGATGCAAGTGGGTGGATGAGGATGGTCTACGGAGAGGGCATGCTTCAGATTTTCCTTCTCGATTCTCCTTCAGTCTCGATGCAAGTCGAGGTTTTTTGTTTTATTTAGTTGATGTTAAGTTTGTTGCAAGTAATTTGGAATTTAATTAGGAGGGTTTGTTCCGAAGAATCAGCTATGTCTAAACAGAACACATAACAATGAACATTAGATTATCGAGTCTGGCTAGGACGATTAATTTTTTGGATATGCTATCCTATTTTCCATTAATTATTTTACTTCCTTGTCTAGTATGAGCAAAGTTTTAAGGAGATTAAATCTAATAGTAGGGGTGGATACAACTAAGAATAAGCAGTTCTATGTTCCATCTAGGTTTCACTTGGAACTTAGAATCTACCTGTTGGAACCGTTTTCCAATTTTTTTGGAACTTGAAAGCCTATTTAGTATACCTTGAAATTTGGAACCTACTTCATTATAGGTTCCAAAAGTCTAGGGTGCATCTCGGAACTAGCCAATTTTCTTTTTCTTTTTCTTTTTTCACTTTTAGTTAAGAAAAAATTACCCAAAATAATGACAACAGAAATGCTAGTGCCCAAACCACTTCCACCATAATCCGTAAGGACCAAACAACACCAGCATCAAAAAATGACTGCTATGAAGACACTCTCCTGCTTGGTCCAGTAATATGTCACTAGGCCAAATTTGTGATGCAAGGTCAGTAGTTTTCGTCCCATGTAAATGAGAAGAGTCCATAAATTCTCTCTCCTGAGGGAAAAAAAAGAAGACAACTTTCATACTTGAATCTTCCAAACATGAGAACCATCCTCAAAAGTAACATCTGGTGCGAGGAACTAGCGTCTTTGTTGCATCCAACAAATCTTGCAATTGAACAGCACTTTTGAGTATTGTCTACCAGCAAGTGAAACTGAACCATAAAATGTTCCGACAACAAAATAGATAAACGATAAACTGTAATAAGAAACATTAAGGAGGAAAAATCACCTTAGATCTAGGCCTTCCTCCATTGTATTTGAGCATCGAGTTTAGAAGTTTTTCCTCAGTAACTTTCAATTTTACTTTCTATTTGGGAGTTCTATCACCGAAGCACATCTTACAGATAAAAATGATACGAAAAAGGAGCCTAATGCCTCAAATAATCGTAGCGGTGGAGCACAACTTACTGACGAATGACTGCAATCACACAACGCTCCTCAACCTGCCCAAATGTACCAATAATCCACTTCCATGACGGGTTAGTTTCTCGGAAGGCTGCACAGATTCATTGACTTTCCAGGCGATATTGGCGGAACTGTTGAGGAGAGATGAGGAGCTTTTGCCTCAAAAACATCTTTCTCAAACACATGCAAAATCACCTCACATCTAGGCCTTCCTCCATTGTATTTTAGGGTTTTCTAGGTCCAATTCGGTTCTCAGTCTACTTCCCAGTTTGATTCCCTTGGGAAGTAGGAATCGAACCGGGAATTATAGGTTCCTATAGAAATGGAATTTGGAATTGGACTGGGACTCACTATAACCTAGAACTAGTCCGATTTTTGGGTTTTTGATAATACCCTAAGACTATACTCACCCCTAGATACAACACTTGCTAGGAAATGATTATTAATGGAAGTAAGGATCAATATGTCTAATTATTATAGGACTCTAGCTTTGGTTGAATAACTAGGAATATGCTCAAACCAAACTATTCTTCTTGAACTAATTACAAATTTGGATATTTCTAACAATTTACCCATATATAACAGAAGCATCGCTATTCCAACATTAGTCCTTGTTATCGAAATGTTCGCCCTGGAGTAGAGATGCCAAAGGAGTTTGTCCTTGTTGAAGATGGAATTATATCTTTCATGGCTTCACAGGACTTGTATGACAAATTCCTAGGATTGGCTCTATGTGTTGTTTTTGGTGTAAAACATGGAAAAACAGAAATATCTTTTGACATTGTTCCACATGTTAACGGCCAAAGGCGGAATGCATTATCAGGAACTCTAGGTTCATTTGATTCAGATCACATGTGGATTCAGTATCTTGAACCAAATTGGCTGTGGGGATTATTGGGGGGAGCAATTGATTTTGGTGAATTTGGTGAGAATCATTTAAGATTTAGCTTACATGTAGAGTCTCGGGTGGAACCATGAAAAATTTGGGATATATGCTAAGATGCAGGCAACTAGAGAATGATTTGAAGGTTTTGCTTGAAGACAATCAATTAGTAGATCCACCATCACTCTGTGAGGGTTCTGTTTTAGAGACAGATCCACGGGAGGATTATGATCATAATGTAGCAGTATACTTACGCCAATTTCACATTTTTGAGGAAGTGGAGCCAGACAAAGAAACAGATTAAATCGGAAGCAATCATTGAGCCAGCGAAATATATGTGAAAATGGATGGAGGGTGGCATATCAGGGGCGGCATATGTTTCCTGATACCCCGGGTCATCTCTGTTATTGGTGGAGTAACAGATGGCGTTCCGCTCAATCTGTCTTGTCGATTCAAATATTTGAAAATGGATGGAGAGTGAGTTTGGCAGGCAACATTCATAGCAATTGTGTTTGTTTTTCATATTTCCTTGTCAAATGGATCATGATCTCATTTATAAATCTCATTCTGCACAACATGCTTCTTTGCCGTTAGCGGATCTTCATAATAGTCTTGAGCAGTGATCACTTTTAACTGAACTGCTGCATTTCTTTTTATCACAGTTGCACCTACTGGCTACCAGGCACAATGTTCCGAGCATGGTTAATCTTTATTATGAGACTTGTAGATCATCAAATCCTATTGGTAAAATCATATGACTGGTGACCTATTGGTCAGGCTTGCTCATAGAATTTTACCAACAACCTTAGCAACTCACGTGAAATGCAATTTAATTATCAACTCTTTCCATATTTTTACCACTCAAACAAATACTTTATGGTGAATATACTAATTTTTCAATGAAATTAATAACTTACCCAACTAGTTGCTTTTTTTTTAAAGGGAGCAATTGATCACCAAAGTAAGAAATATGGCAACTTCAAGTGGAATATCAATTATATACATGTTGTATTAAAAGTTACCACTCAAAGCATAAACTTAGTGGTGAAATCAACAACTTACCAAGATAGTCCACTTACACATTAGTCAATTACCAATAAAGTAAGGAATTTGCCATTACAGATAAAATCAAAGTTACTAAAATATCGTTGGATTAAGCAACTTGATAGTGTCGGCCCACTTTTTCTGCAGTATTTTACCAGCAATTTGAGGTTTTTACGAGGGCCAAATTCATTATTAAGTCACCAAGCTGTTTAAGAATTTTTCTATTAAAAATAAAATCTTACGAATCAAGATAGTATTGTTTCAGAGAAATTAATAACTGATCATGCCAACGTAGGCTGCCTCGATGGTGGGCTTGGGGAGAGGAGAGAGAGGACAGAGGAGTTGTGCGACGGTACCAGGAACTCGTGCCCCCGTCTCCAAGCCAATTAATGTCTCAAAAATAAATACAATCCCTGTACACATATATGACTATAAAATTTCCCGCGAGGATGTCTACACCTTTGAAATAGAGCTCCCAAACAATGGAAAATTTGTAATTCTCACCCGACTTTCGTCCTCCGCTTTTTCATTTTCACCCCCCTCGCCCGGTTTCCAAACGGCAGCAAAAGGGTCCAAAGTGATGCCGTTTCCGTTTCCGCTATGCAAAGAAGAGAACATTTCTTGCGACTGCACAATCAAAGCTAGGCCCCGAGATTGGCGCATCCACGAGATGTTGACTTGACCGCCCTCTCCTCTTCTTTTTCTAAAAGGCCAAAAGGGTTGACTTTGACTGCGACCGCCCAACGTTCCTCCTCGAGCAATTGGAGCTCGATGATGATCGCCGCACGTCGAGTTCGAACCGGGGCTTTAATGTCCGTCCAGTTTACATCTTCGACTTCGCGTATGAAGCGATTTAATGTCTTGCCGATGGCACACATTCTCGCAATCGAAAGCCTCACCCATCACTACCAATTTGCTTTGCGCCAAAGGGCACGCAGGCTTTCCCGCGCAAAATTAATCAATAACAGATCCCGCTGCACTCAGCAGAGGTACAGCTGTGGGTTGGGGTCAGCTTGAGCGAAATGAGTTCCATGCGAAGAAACCGTAAAATTCCCGACATCTTCGCTGGGAATAACACCGAGGGTTTCTCGGCGTTGACATCCACCAGGAAATTAGAGGCATGCATGCCAAAAACTCATTATCGCATAATTGTGTCGCACAAAATCTATGAGATGGAGAACTCATTCAAAAGTCAATACCACAACCTGCCCTTCTTTAATCTTTATTAGATTTCACAGCATGACAACCAACAACCAAGGTTGACCACCTCACTCCATAACAATGGTGGCAGCGCTATTTCGACTTTCTAGGTTCTGCATGCCTGGTACAGACGTAGACTTGCTCAATACATCACCTTCCTTGATTTTCACATCACTATCTACCACATAATATGCTGTATGATCTATGGGTTTCTGATTGAACAGAGAGCTGCGAATCTCCAACATAGCTGGTTTATTATGCAAGTTCATCGCGGCCTATATTTTAAACAAGACTAAAACCTCTGTACAGGAACTCCGCCGTAGTTCAGAAGCAGGAGGAAGTTGAAAGGCAAAACTCACTATATCGGTACCTAATATTGAGAGGGAAGGAGATTTCCACCATGGAGACCAATGCACTTGTGCTAAACTTCCCGTGCAGGGCTATCTGGATGGGATACAGATGCAAAAGAGGGAAGCCATAGCTCGATGTGAGTTCCACCAGCACCAAGGGTGGCATCTGGGGTCCGTGGTGATATCACGCGGACCACACAACCGTAGCTCTCAAGTATCTCACGAGCAACGGTGAGCCCAGCTACAAAGTTCCATGTCATGTTGTCTTCAGCCATATCT
Organism: Corymbia calophylla; assembly: GCA_014182845.1. NCBI lineage: Eukaryota > Viridiplantae > Streptophyta > Magnoliopsida > Myrtales > Myrtaceae > Corymbia > Corymbia calophylla. The sequence continues at coordinate 17,289,581 of CM024700.1, read as the reverse complement.
TTGGAGAAAAGATCTGATCCAAATGGTGTCAGTGAGTGCATCTGTGTCTGTAGGCATACACAAAAAGGAAGAAAACAAGTATTAGAGGGCCTAAATTTAAGGTACAAATCCATGAAAAGCAATTTAGTGAGCAACGACGATTTATTCATTATTAATGGTATAAATTCTGGTACAAACCAAGATAAAGAAAATGAGTGATCCTTTGATTTCACTCGAGTAATCATCAAATGTCCTTACTCTCATCTCTACAGATTGCATGCCAGATCCTACTATGTAAAATTGTCCAGACTAGCATCTCACTATCTATTTCCATCCAGGGTCTCTTTTAAAATATATTTTATGTGACAATAGATTTGAAGCTTCTATTGTGCCTCAATTCAAGTATTGAAGTAGTAGCACAATACAACCTGATCTCACAGTAAAAACTATTAAATCCTGCACATCACTCCCTAAACCTAAATCATAGGAACATCTCTTTCGTTACCAAGAATGCATGCTTAAGGAAGGTTTTCCATGTATCACCAACATACATCCACTTTGCCTATCTCCCAGCCATCTTTGCCAGATCAACAATAACAATCATATAGTCAAATTCTTCAGTTTCAGATACTACAAACAAAAACTAATTAACATCAAACCCAAAATCTTAAGCTATGACATAAAAGTAGACACCATCATTATAATGCCTAGACAAACCCCACAGACAAGAAATGCGATATCTTCTCTCATGTCCAAATTGGATGGAGAGAGAAAAGAACCCCACTTCAATGAAATATTAAAAGGGGGTACAAAGAGTTAGAGTCCACTAGTTTGAACAAAAACTGTTTTTGTGAAATTGTTTTCCAACTTTCCAGTGTTTGGATGATGGAAAACCAAAAGATCTACAGAAAACATTTTCCATGGACTGAAAACCAATAAGCTTAAATTGGGGAAAATGACACCCTTTTCTGGCAGGAAGGGAATCACTTTCCCTAAACCACCAAACAAATTAAAACTATCTTTCTTGATAATGGTTTTCATGGAAAAATTCATTTATCATGAAGTTTTCCATGAAACAAACATTCCCTAAAACTTGCCTTTTATACTATTTAGATTGTCAAACTAACAAATTTAAGCTATTGGGTCAAAAGGGATTATATAAAAACAAAGCTAAACAACTAGTAATCAAACAATATGAAATACTTAATATAGAACACAGCTAGTAATATTTGTAGTAATCAAGCTCTAACCACATACATCCATACAAGTCAATACCAGAAGAATGAGATAAGAAATGGTGAGAACTCTTCGCACATACCATGTAATGCATATCGGGCCCATCATCATCGATTACCACCAGAGCACCACCTGCTGGTGCTCCTGTTAACGCTATTTCAACCTTTCCCCCAACATTAGTACGCAACAATGCACCCTCGATCAAGTTGCTCAGAGCCTGGCGGAAAGCAGGTTCTTCTATGGCAACTTGCAAGGGTTGTGAAAGTTCACTTAGTTCTACCACACGTTGCTGCTTATGGGCAAGAGGCCTTATGGCATCAACAAGGTCCGAGAGCACATCAGCAACATTGCACGGTCTTCCTGACAAGAAGAAAGGGCATTAGGGTATAATCAGGTTGATTGACATAAAATGAGAAAATAGGATAATTGCATGAGAAAGCATTGTGAAAAGATGTATAATTGCATGAGAAAGCATTGTGAAAAGATGTATACATTTCGATTATTTCTATGGAAACTTTGAATTTTTGCAAAAAGCAATGAAATCACCAGCTCTCTTGCTAGAACACCTCAAACATTAATCAAAAACTTTAAGATGTCATGATGAAAGTGGTCAAGTTTCCTTTAATTAGTTGAATGTCGCTAAAAAGCAACGAGCATCTTTTCTATCTTGTGCATAAATTCAATTTCAGTTCTCGCTGCCATGCTCTAATGAAAAATCAATAACCAGACTTGGAACTTGTAAGGTCTGGTGGTATCAAGTTATCAGGTTGACATACTATATGTGCTATTCGAGGATCATTCTAAAATAGAAAAGGTGGTGATCAGTGTACATACAGAAGTATTAATGCACATAAATCAAATTACAGAAAGCACAAACTAATATAATGAATTGTAACTGTAATTAGTGTTGCTTAAAAAGGTATACTTTGTATCTTGCTGCACATATAGGGATTCATTGTCTTAAAAATAGTAAGATCTTCATCCAAGAACACATCTGTCAGCTCAAATCATTGCCTATGAAAGGTAAAAGCTATAAATGAAGTTACTTCCTGATAATTAGTTATATATATTTTTAAAATGTAGGTCTAAAGTCGGCTCATTATGGCATTCCTAGCAGAAGTGATTCAAGTGATGAACAAAAGCTACAGTATTCACAAACAAAAACAAGACAAAAATGCTCTCAGAATAATGAAAGCATCGGGTCAAACTTGAGGAATATAACTACCTGATTCCATGTTGTTGAATAGGTGCAAGAGCAAGAGGTGGCATAGGCAACTCTAGATCTTTCACAGCAGAATTCTGAGAGAACCAATCACCTTCTGAAAATTCGCTTTGAATATTATCTGTCAATTGAGACCTTCCAGAACCAGGATGGGCATAGGTTGAGTTATGCATTTTCTTTAATGTTTCTTCATTGTACCGCATTATGTTAGCCTGAGACATATTAAATGATCAAGAGTCAGATCTATTGCCAGCTATATGAATTGTTAGGCTGATTGTCTCTTTGCAATACCAACAGAACCTGAAGAGCTAAGTTTTGTCTATTCTTAAAATTGTAACAGTAACTGTGAACTGCAGATTTTGTAGAGGTCAGCTATTTTAACAGCAAGGTCACATCCGTTACTGTGTACCAAAAAAAAAATGTCAAAGAGTTAAATGGCATTTAATGACCTAGACTCTGCCAAAACGCAAAGCACTGGTGACTAAGGGGTGCTGAAGGTTTGCAAAAACTAATCAACTGATACACATGTAGAAGTAGATTCTACAAAAGAAGAAGCATATCATGATTCACCAAGAAGTGTTCTAACATGGTTAGAGAACGGAAAGAAAAAAAAAAAAAACTAAACATAGACAAAGGTTCTCAAATGCCATATTAATCGACTCCATTCACCTTTTACTACTTGTTGTCCTCCTGAGAAACTTATATGCGCCACACAAATGTCATTGAGCAAGCATGTGCAAGCAACTCCATGTGATCACTGTGACCAACTACTATTAAACAGCAGTGGTCTATATCAAGAGATGACAAGCTAAAATGACAATTCTGTGTCCAGAAAAGGACAACTGTGAAAAGAAATGATGCATGCACCTTTGTAAAGTATACTGCATCCTGTAGTTGTTGAAGAGTATCTCGCATTCGATCACCTTGCACCAAGATGTCTTCAACAATGTCTTGGGAAATCTGCAACCGTATGTATTTTAGATGTGGAATTTCAGGCCAAAAGAGGGGGAGGGGGGGTGCAAAAGAAGTGAAATACACAAACCTCACTTCGTTTCACATGTAGAGACAACATTTTTGTCAAAGTTCGAATGCTTGATAGAGGAGCACGAATCTGTGAAAAATTTCATACATTACACCTCTTAACAATCACTTCAAGTAACGCATCTGATGCTAGATGATCTATCTTACCTGCTCCACTAAGTTGCTCATCCGGACGTTATTTTGCCAGGAAGATTGCTGGAGTAACATTGCTTTCTGTTGGGGAACAAATGCAAGCAGGAGCAATCTCAGTCAAACAGCACACAATAAGGAGTAGTTCAATATAAATATGCAGGAAGTGAAGTCTGAGGCAAGTCACATCTTACGCATACAAGCAAACCTATAAGCTATTCAGGTATAAAAAGGGCGAATAGCATATGACAATATCTACCAAACTAAAAGGGCATTAAAAGTAAAGCTACTGATAAATATCGGATTATGAACAGGTTCAGCTTTTAGCATATTCTCCATGGAGGATATATCTTATCCAAACACCCTAATTAAGAGTGTGATATAGCATGACTAACATGTTCATTACAAGATTCCACTGGAAAATGAAGCATGACAACCTAAAAATATGGCTGCCTAGCGGAAAAAAGGCAATTATCTGTTCTATGTAGCAGAAAATGCTGTAAATCCCCTCCAGAGAATCATGGAGCAAGTAAAATTTTAATTGACTTCCCTCACACACCACGCATGCCTATGTAGCTACAATGGATTATGCAATACAGAAGTAGATACTGTTTTACCAAAGTAGTGACTAAAGCATATCATAAAAAATGGCCCAAAAAATAAAAAAATAATATCATCAAAAAATTTGTCAAAAGATCGGTGTCACTCATGAGCAACAGTCGTTGCCGCAGCAGACTAGACAAGTAACCCGCGGCCCTGGAGTGCAGATTTGGCATGCACTTTCTTTATGCAGTATACATAGAAACAAAACACATAGAATCCATATGTTTCCAGTTACACGAGAGAGTGGAATCCCAGATTAGCAGAACTCTTGTACCTGATCCATGACATAGGCCATTGCAATAGAACGAGAGATGTTGACAGCAATTGATCTCTGCTCAGGACTCAATTGGCGCATTCCAAGTTTTATATCGTTTACATTCGGAGCATCCCTCATTTTCGAGTCACTTCCCAAAGGCGGCAATGCATACACATCCTCCAGAGATGGTGAATGCAAAGTGTCCTGCTCTTCCATCTTAGGAAACTCGGCAACCAAGAATCCGACCACAAAAGGGTGCTTCACCATCGGAAATACCACAGCCCGAGATTCCATTATCTCTTCGACCTACAATGTAACCCACTAACTAACTTCCAACTCCTAGAAAATTGAAGCGAATGGCAATAAAACACTGAGCAACAAAAGCGATCATTTACTTGTAGGTTAGAAAGTGCGGCTTCTGCGGCGCGCAATCCAGTCGGAACGTTGAAATTGCCAACCAAAATAACAATGTCAGACGCATTTGCCTTGGATACCGGATGAGCAGCGACGCGACGCAGCTCTAGGCGGTCCATCACGTAACTACCGGCCGGCCTCACATAGACCTGTTCCAATTTGAATCGAACACTTGTCATGAATATGGAAAAACTCACGGATTCAACAACAAAGATCTCGACTTTCCGAGCAGAAACGAAAGCGCAACAGAGGGTAAAGAGCTCCGAGTAACGGACCGAGAGGAGAGCATCGGGATGGACGATCCGGCGGAAGAGGTCGAGCTGCTCGAGGCAGAGCCGCTGGAAGTCGGGGCTCGGGAGCACCAGGCCGCCTCTCTGGTCCTGCTCGACCCTCTGCGCGAACTCCACCGGCGAGTTCGAGGCCCTGCGGATGGCGGACGCGACGGCCGAGGCGGAGGGCAAGAGCGGCCGCTCCGCGTCGTCGGGCGCGGGGCCGCCGTGGGCCACACGGCAGAGGGAGTCGGGGGCCGGGGCGGGGGCCGAGAGAGAGAGGGGCTTGGGGGAGGGAGAGCTCGGGGAGAGGGAGGAGCTGCATTTGCAGCCGGCGGCGTGGGGCTTGTGAGCCGGGGAGGTGAGGAAGCAGAAGAGGAGGAGGTTGCCGGAGGCGGCGGCGGCGGCGGTGGCGGTGGCGGTGGCGGTGGCGGTGGCGGTGGAGAGGAGGTTCTGGGGAGAGAGTGAGGAGGAGATGAGCATCGTAGTGGCGGTTAGAGAGAGAGAGAGAGAGAGAGGGAGCGAGCGAGCGATGAAGGAAGGGGACGAGACGACGGTCTTCGGTTTTGCAGGTGCAATCTGAGCCTTACGATACGACCCGAGGCAAAGCTCGCCACGTGGCATTTTATGTGTCCTCATAAATTTCGGTGGAATTTCGTAAGTGAAAAAAAACAAAATAATTTTTTGCGGGTGTTTAGAATTATAAATACATAATTAGTAGGGTGTGCGATAGGAACTACGTGAATCAAGTGGCACAAACAAGACCAAATCAACTGGTTTTAGGCCGCTCCCACGAGTAGAAGTGTCAAGAATCGAACCGAAAATTGAATCTAACCGAAATTTTGTGCGTTTTTGGTTTGATTCGGTTAACCGAAAAATAACCATTAACTTTTCGGTTCGGTTCAGTTAATCAAACCAAACCGGAATTTTTAATTAAAAGTGAACAATCTTTCATCATCATCATCTCTTCTTCATTTAGGTCCCAATAAATAAAGTAAAAATAGAGAAACCGAAAAACTATCTCGTTCGGTTCAAGACGGTTTTGGTTCGGTTTAGTATTATCCCTTATCGGTTCGGTTTTTTTGAAAAACCGAACTGAACCAAACCGTTTAAACCCCTACTTGACACCACCTTGGTTTCTAGTCGAGTCCGTGACTACAATACGAGACTGACAATGGGCAGAGAGTCTTCCCCAGATCCTGCAAAATGCAGGGCAGAAGTAATGAAGTTCGACTGTTGAAGCATTCAATTGGACTCACATGGGCGATGCTGCCTTGCGCTTTACTGTACCTCTTTTTCCTTCTTTTGGAAAACGACGAAATTCAAACTAAGGATACAAAACCTCTTCATCATGCATTGTAACTCACCAGACCCTTTTCTTTCAAACGCATACGCAGACGTGAACTCCTAACAAGTTTTGAAGAAATGGTGGGAAGGGGATATTTTGAGTCCGAGACTCCACATTTCTTCCAGATTGTTCTTGCTAATGCTCTTCAAAATGAAAGACTAGTAATCTCTCCCTCTCTCTTATAGGGACTTTGCATGGAATGATCTTTATTTCTCAAACCATCATACATTTTGAGAATGTAACATGGCTTAGTCACCCAATTTCAGTAAAAGTGTTGTCTTTTAGGACTGATCACATGAATTTTGTGCTTCCATGTTCATTAGGGGTGTCAAGAACCGAACCGAAATAAAAAACCGAACCGAATCGAACCGAAATTTTGTGTGTTTTTGGTTCGGTTTGGTTTTGGTTAACCGAAAAATAACCATTAACTTTTCGGTTCGGTTTGGTTAACCGAACCAAACTAGAATTCTTAATTAAAAGTGAATAATCTCTCTTCATCATTATCTTTTATTCATTTAGGTCCCAATAAGTAAAGCAAAAATAGAGAAACTGAAAAATCGTCCCGAATCGAACTGAACCGAACCGCATTTTTGGTTCGGTTCGTATTTGGTTCAGGACAGTTTCGGTTCGATTCGGTATCATCCCTAATCGGTTTGATTTGGTTCGGTTTTTCAAAAAAAATCGAACCGTTTACACCCCTACCCACAAGCATCAGTTTGGTTCCTGATTCCTATTCTCATAATCGGTGGCGATCAATCCAATTCTCAATTTTAGGGCAGGAATGAACTAACCGACTATATAATATATGTATATTATTTTGAAAATTTTCTTAAAAAACCTAATATTTCGCTTAATTGGACCTAAGTAAGTCCTTAAACTATTTTGTCAAAACTCTAAGACATAAAATTCAAGTTATTTCTAGGTTAGAGGGGAGGAAAAATATTATCTTATCAACAAAAAGTATAAGGTGTGTAAGTATCGACATATTAAAATAATGAACGCAATGTGACCGGGCATCTTCGTTGGAGTGATTACTATAGATGGCTCTCATAGGTGGCAACACCCTTGAAGAAGAATAGCGTCATGAAGTGGCCTTCAACTGCTCTTTATTATATCTATATATTCCCTCAATCCCTTAGTCCTCCATGAGTGTTTTGGAGGAGATATCACAAATCTTTCATTTTTGTATGCAAAAAGGTAAGCAGGGAAGCGAGTGAAAGATTCTCATATGATGAGAAAGCCAGTCTCTTTCCATCCGTCCCAATTCTTTATCGTAGTCCCGAGGGTTAGGATCAATAACATTCCTTCGCCCTTGAATATCATACATGTAAAGCCAGAGCTAGTATAAGAAAAAAACCTCTCGTCCCGAGTTGGCTTGCTTTTTATTTATTGTGTCTGTTTGGAAGATAATAACATGCAAAATGTGGTAAATTATATTACGAGTTTAAAGTTTGGCCGACATATTATAGTCTCTATTTGGTTAGAAAGAACTTAGACTATGCGTGGTACACATTGATCTCAATCACAGATAGGAAAGAAATAAATAAGAGATAGGTTCTATTGAAAATGGACTAGACTAGTTGGTCCGATCCCTATTCCTAAAAATTGAGAATCAATCCTTCAGGTCCTTTAGTATGACCGAACCAAATCGGGAATCAATCACCTTAATAATTAGCACGTTTGATCAAAATTTAAAATATTATCTAAATAAAATATATATATTATGTACATGAGAGTATTAATATTCATATATATATATATATATCTATTTCTAGTTTCAAATGTTTAGGTATAAAGAAAAAAAGGTCAAAGTGCATTGATTAGATCAAGTAAAAAGCCGAAAAATAAAAGCCCGTATAGACACGGCCTCGATCGTGGACACGGTGTTCCATGAGCCCCCAAGTTCAAACTAGATACCGCTCCAATTTTCATATAATCTAAAATTTAAAGATCGGCGAAAAATAAAATATCACATCCACATTCTTCTCAAAGATTCTACTTTCGAATATGTCATATTTATCTGTAATTAAAATTTCAATGTCACGTTGCCAAGTCACTATCTGTTGGCTTAAGGTGGCCCTCACATATATAGAGAGATAGCCCATCCACATATCGTATAGATATTCGAGAATCAATAGAAGTGATCATTGGATGTGACTTTGACAAAGCCCAAATTTGAATACCGAGCCTAATTTTTCCCAAACCCGACCATTATATATAACATATAGAGTAATTTTCAAGCAAGGGCGAGCCGAGTTTTGCCCTACCCCATTTATCTACCTTTTGAACTTGGTCGAGGCTTGATCAATCACCTCTAGGATAGCTTCCATCAAAAGTATGACTTAACAAAAGAAGGTTGATATTATGAAAAATTCTAAACTGATATATTTGTGATAAATTTATCAAAAACCAATTTTTTTATCACAAAAAACTCTAAATTGGCACATTTATGATAAATTTACCCAAAAATTAATTTTTTACCACCAAAAACCCAAATTAGTGCATTTGTGATAATTGTATCTTCTATTAAATTTGATTAATACAACAAAAAACTATAAATTGGTGCACCTATAACAAATAGAGGGTAAAAACCTAAATTAGCATATCCATTTACGTGTTATCCAACTCAACAAATTAATAGTAAAATTTAACGAAAATTAATAAATGATAAACTTATTACAGGTACATCAGTTTAGGGTTTTTCGGGATACATTAACACCCCCAAAAAAAAGGCATGAATTAACAACTTTAGTCCTCTTGGATTCATTGGAGGACTTCGTTTCTCTTTGGTGCATAGATCCATGACCGGCGGGAGGAACTCGGCATAGTCCAAGACTAGCCGGAGATTTCATGCATAACTAAACGTCATTTGAATTAGATTTCATTCATAAATAAGAATTTGGAAAGTCTACAAACAAGCATGCATCCTTGGACAAGATGTATTAATTTCTCTTTATAAAATATAAAAAATAAATTGATGACTATTTCACCGACCAAAGACTCCATGGCCCAATGGATAAGGCGCTGGTCTACGGAACCAGAGATTCTGGGTTCGATCCCCAGTGGAGTCGCTTCTCCTTTTATAAATTTTCCTTTCCTTCTTTTCAAACCATCAACTCTTTCCTTTCTTTTTTGCACTCGCAAGCGCAGCTCCTGAACGATTTGCTCGATCTGAAATGTACATTCATTCCATCGGACACGCATCGAAAGGCGAGCCCCGAGAGAACCGCGCCTTTCTTTTTTGCACTCGCAAGCGCAGCTCCTGAACGATTTGCTCGATCTGAAATGTACATTCATTCCATCGGACACGCATCGAAAGGCGAGCCCCGAGAGAACCCGGAAATGCGGCCTCCTCCCGAGACGATCATGGATGGAGTTCGACTCGCTCTTCGACTAGCAGGAACGAAGTCGCTCATTTTCTAACTGTTACACGGACATGGCTGGCTACGGGGCTCTTCGACTAGCAGGAACGAAGTCGCTCATTTTCTAACCGTTAGACATGGCTGGCTACGGGGTCCTACGGCATGCTCCCGTTATGGCCACGGGTGGATCGGAGAAAGAGCCGTCCAGGATTTTGTTCGCTATCCAGAGGTTTGCGGCGTGTGAGTAGTGAATCCCGTCCCAGCTTATGTGTCGGGAAGGATCGCTGCAAGAATCCCCGGAGATTTTGACTCCATCTACTGCTATTTTCATCCCGCATGGTATGAAGTAATCTCCATCGTGGCCGCAGCAATAACTGAGGGGATCGGTGAAACCTGCACGCCGAATTGAGCCACTGTCAGAAAGGGAATCCGAACATGTCTGAGACTGCAAGAAAGCACTGACTGCTGCCTAATTACTTGCGAACGAAGAGATTAGATGATGCTATGAGCTCACCGTGCTGCTTCGCTTCGCTTATCAGCATGAATTTTGCAGAGTACATGTCGACATAAGTTAGAACTGCATCGGTGAGTTTGGCCCTCAGATTGGAGACTCTTTCCTTGAGCTGCCTGTTGAATTCTTGAGCTATTTCGTTGTGTGACTTCACGCAGCCGATTCCATCCACCTTATCAGGCTGCATCGTGGAAATCTGCCTGGCGGTTGTGGGTATGCAGCCGATGGGACCTGTGTTGTGTATCCAGAAAGCTCTTGCCCCTTCCTGGTATAGCTTCTGCAGCAGCAAAGAAGCGCGGTGAGATCTCTATGAATCCTGCATGCTTCTCTCTATTTACATTGTAAAGAACTAAATAGGCTGATCACAAGACAGTACAAGAGTAGTAACTCATGATCACATCATAACATTTGAGTCCAACAGATGATGCAAAAGGACTAACCCAGGATTTTAGTGTTTGGACTGGTAGCATGGTAAAGTACATTTGCTCCTAGCACTACTATTGAAAACAAGCAGATGCATATAGAGCACACAAGAGTTGCTATGTAAATTGAGTGAGCGACCCTTGAAGTGATCGGTGTCATAGGTTGATATCGGTATTTCTAATTCATGTCTGATAGACATAAGGACTTGCAGCTGCCTCTGGAGGACCCTTCATGCGTTAACTGAACATCAATATGACAAAGAAACTTTTTTCGACCACAGAAAAAGTAATTGGATGAAGAATGAGAATCTCGATCCATGACATTGAATCCGACCCAGAAGCAACAACACCGATCTCAACATGGGTTGAGTTAATTTCTTATGTAGTTAGTGGTGGAACTTGAAGTCCTTTCTGTAATAAAAGCAGTATGACAGCAACACCTTTTGTTTTCTCCGCTAAGTAACAGAGACCCTCAGTTTAGGAAGACGCTATATAGAGGCTACAGACCTCGACAGCTGAAGCGAACCGATGTGTGATGTTGGGAATAGAGGCCTGCACTTGTTCTTCTGTCATGAATTTAAAGCCAGCATGGAGATCGTTTTGACCAATATCGAGAATGTATAGAGCCTTGGAGAAGTCACCCGGTAATGGAAGGCGGCTTTGACGCCATCACTGAATAGCTCACTAGTCCGTGCCTTAAACTGTTGGAATTGCAGAAGCTGTACATCGAGAGAAATGGGGCTAAATCTCGCGTCAAATGCTCTGCCATCGATCGGCTGGATAGTAGAGCCTCCAGTGGCGAAATTCGCTCCATGGCAATAATCAGAACCTACAGAGTCCAAATATGCTGATACAAATGGCAAACCAAGTTTCTCCGCTGCACAGAAGATGACAGCAAAGTTAGCACTGCGCTTGAGTAGAATCCCATCCAAGGCCATCGAAGAGAGAGAACAACGCATCGATATAAAACACGTCGAACCATTTAAGCTACATCTAACAAAAGGCAACTTACAACAATGATCTTTAAGTGATAACTCACGAATAAACCGAAAGACCGACCTGCTCAAAAGAAGTCCATCGCATACACTACAGGAAACTCGGTAGTAATACGTTCATAACCATGAGCATTTAACTGGGGCTGGAAGTGATGTAAACTGAACTTTTTTTGCACTACTTACTAATGGGGTCTCTCTAGAAACTAGATCATTGAGCAGGAAATCAAAGCACCAAAGGGGAAAATCAATCCTCATAAAAATCAGGAAAAAATCATCTGATATTCCTGCAGAGAGATCGCGCATTCTGAGTCATTGTACACGCTCGAGTCAAAGCATACCCATGAAATCAATAACGACTTGGCCATCTGAGAACCGGCCCGATGATCTACCGGAGAAGCTGTTCCCATAAGGCGGAGGGAGCCGGTAAAATGCAGCCGACCGACCACCGGTGTCGGAATTCGAATCGCCGAAGTTGTAAATCGCCGGGAAGCGACAAACCCCCGAGTCCCCGAAGGTCCAGCTCTTCTCTGTTCTTCCAGGCATCAAGACTGAAAAAGCAATAGCCACGACCACTCCAATCGCCACCGTCGCAATGCCCCTTACGAGCCCGAACTTCTGCTTCCCCATACGCAATTGGGCTTCTCTTGGACCAACCATCTAAACCTAAACAGAGAAAACGCCAAAGAATCACTTCAAAACTAGATACAACCGGCTAGAGCGATGATTCCATGGGAGGTTCTTGCATAAAAGAAAGAAGAAAGAAGTTGGAGGAAAAAAGAAGAAGCAAACAGAGCAGTCTCCCAATGAACAAACGTATGCAAATGAGCTTTCGATGCTGCTACATAGCCCGATACGATACTCAAGAACATTGAGAACGAGAGATGCTAAAACGAGAAATTTGGAAAGAAAGAAGAAAAGGGTAGGACGGTATACGTCGCTGCGAATGCTTGAGATGGAAGAACTGTCGATCCCAATTCTCGTCGTAGCTCCTTGCGTTCGACAGAAGACCCAGAAAAGCACCTTCCCAGCTTGAGATCGAGCGAAAGTTTTTAAAAATTTTCTAGAGAGAGAGAGAGAGAGAGTAGCAGAAATGGTCAGCAAAGCTTCGAGCTTTTTGGCAATGGTCAGCACCGGTTGGCGCCCTGAATTTCTACGACCACGCACGGAAGTCAAACATGGACGACACGCGCTGTTCCGGTATACGAGTGACGGAGCGTCCATGGCCCAAACAAGAATCAAGTGACAAAAATGTCTTCAACTGCCACGCATCATCAGCTCTGTCTCGTCCGTTTTTCACGGCCGCACCGACGAACTCGACCCCTTAGACGAGATGACCCCATTTCATAAATCCCAAAAATCCCAGAGCGCAGATGATGTTGAACGCAATCTTCAAAATATTGAATGGGTCATAGCTTAAATTGAATGCTTCATCATCTTGAGTTGTCGGGTAATTTCGAGTCTTTCTTATTTGGTGCTTTTTATCATATTTATAAATTGATCACACATCCTTTCTTTAATCGATGTGAGATAACATCAATAATATCCCTTTTATACATTGGGCCCTCTCCTGAGCAATTCATATTTTTTTTATGTGATTGTTGGATCCAAATTTACTAGCAACCCGCGCTCTAATATTAATGTTGCAGCCTCTTACACTCTCAAAAACTAGCTAGGATAACACCAACAACCTCCTTCTCACACATCGACCCATCTAAGATCAACAAACTCACACATTCATATATCTCCTATATAACTATTAGATCCAGATTTATTTAGTAGTGCGTAGTAACGCTTCCTAACACTTGTTTGTTTTTTTTGTTCCTGGAGCGATTTTTGTTCTTAAACGTAAAGCGTTTGTAAATTTTTTGTTCCCCTAACGATTTGGAGTAGAAATTAAAAACAAGAAAAAGTTGTTTCTTGTTCTAACAATTTCAAGAAACACTTTTTTTTCCTTTCTTTTTTTCCTTTTTTCTTTCTCTTTTCTTTTCTTCTTCTTCCTCTTCCTTCTCCCACCCCTCAGCCGCCCCATCGCCGCCCCATCGCCGTCGCAGGCGAGCATCCGGGCGAGGTCCGGCGAGCTCGCCAGCGCCTCGCCAGGCCAGGGCAAGGTCCTAAGCAAGCTTGCCTGAGCCTCGCCAGCCGGGCGAGCCTCACCCGCCACCGGCGAGCCTCGCCCGGGCGGTGCCGGGCGGCGAGCCTCGCCTCGCCCGGCCATCGGTGAGGCTCGGCCGCGCCTAGATCTGCGAGGCTCCCAAGCTCGCCGGAGCCTCACCGGAGGCGACCAACGGGGAGAAAAAAAAAATTAAAAAGAAAATTAAAAGAATTAAAATATCGGAAATTTTTACCATACGCATTTCCTAGAACAAAAAAAAATTTTCGGTTCTAAACGCCTTCAAATGCCGTAAACTGCTTCCCTGGAAAAGAAAAAAAAAAAAAAAACATTTTGAGCGAAAACTGCTCCTAACGTAAACGTTCTACGCAGAAGCCTTAGTAACTGGAATATCAGCATAATGGAAAAAAAAAACATGAATTCTTGAAGAATTGGAATGGAAGAAGGGGTACACTTTCTTGTCATTGTTGAAGAATAATGAAGAATTATTGGTCGGGGTCAAGTTGCTATCTTGCCACTTTGGGGTCTACGTAAGATCAACAAACTCACATATTGGGGACTCAGGAACAACTCATTTATCTCCCATGTAATTATCGGGTCTAGATTTGTTACAATTGAATTATCAGCATAATGGAAAAAAAAACATGAATTCTTGAAGAACCAGAAGGGAAACGATGAAGGGATAAATTTTCATGTCATGGTTGAAGAATAGCGAAGAATTACTGCTCGGAATCGAGTCGCTGTCTTGCCACTTCAGTTTCGGCTTTTGCCCTATGGCCTTGTTTCTTCGTCTCGACCCCGGTACGTTGTCGTCTTCTTGATTGATCATTGAAGCCTACACAAAGCCAAATGTTACAATTGAAAAATTAGGCTGCTCTATATTCAAGTTGGGATCTTTTGGGGGAAAAGTAAATAGACCAAATTGCATTTTGAAAGGCATGAGTGACTACTTAATTGGGCATTTTGAATCTAATGATTGTCTGACTTTATTTTTTTTTATTTTTTGGCTCTTTTCTCAGGAATATAAAAAGGAAGAAGGAAAAATAAATAAAGAAACAAAACAGATATAGAAATTCCTAAATTTTTCTGAAAATGATATCTTATATTGTTTAAAATAATTAGTAAATTAGAAATATTTTCATTACCAATAATAATTAATATCTAAATATTTTTGTGGATGGTGAAAAAGTTTTCCATTCATTTATTTTTTAAACGATATAAGCGATTATTTTAAAGAAATGATTTCTAAAATATTTATTTTTCAATGAAATAATCATAGCCTAAACATTTTTATAGCATCGCCCGCCATTGACAAGAGTTGCCGGCCTTCGGTTTCTTCTCTGAAAAGGATGTTGTCCCCTAAATATCTTCTTCCTAACACTCAAATCGATAGTTTGTCTTCGTCGTGCATTGTCATCTAGGATTAGCAGTAGCATGGAGTTTGAAGTCCGCTGTACGGTGAAACCACGATCCTCCTAACATATTGGAGACATCAGCCGGTTCCGTCGCATTGTCCTTTCCGTAGTTTCTGATTTCAACATGAAATATGTTGGGATGGAATGGTGAAGCCGAAAAATGAAAGTTTGTCGTCCTGCCTATGACAATAACTTTGGCTTCCGTAGCATCGTTTGGGACTGACACCTTTCACGAATGAAGTCAAAATCTTTGCTGCACGGCCTTCGTTAGAATAGAATCTGATCAAGATACTCAGAAGAGACCCGAATTCCAGTTGAGTCGCAACATTTGACAAACGCCAGTACGAGTCGGTAGCAGTGATGGCTGGGTTTTCTTTGCCTAGATAGTCATGCAGATATGCTTGGTTTCTGAATTGACATTGCCTTCAGGAAGCAAGAAGGAGGATGGATCATGGAGTGAAGAAGCAAAAGAACCAAATGGCATTGAAAAAACTAACTGTTGAAGGTGTTTTTGAAATGAAATAATTGATCATCTACATGCTTGCTGAGCAGTGTGCCGACTGTCCGCCGTGGTAGAATCTACCACAGCTTTTGAAATTGCAGAAGACTACGCACGGCAATATCAGGTAGCTCGTTGTGGCTTCTCCACTGTGAACGCAAGGAATGTTCTGAGTGAGCCGCTTTGATTTAGCTGGACTTTGGGATGTAAAAACTGGAACATTTACTAAGCTGAATCGCAACTTTGGGGCCGTTCACTGTTTGGACACAATGATCAGGAGTGAACGGACTCGCGACATGATTCCGTGAGAGGAACCTGAACATCCGAAAGGGAGCCGTCAACAACTCTGTTCGCCACCCACTGATTTGCAGCATGAGAATAGTGCACTCCGTCCCAGCTTATCACCTTCAAAGGGTCGCCGCAAGAAGCCCCGACTACTTTAGTTCCATTCACGATCGCCTTCTTCCCGCAGTCTACAGTGTAATCCCCGTGGTGCCCGCAACAATATTCTAGTGGACTGCCAAAACCTAGAAGAATCCAATTGTAACTTTAATTAATGTCCAATTCTGCACTCTTTCCGTATCTTACTTGTCACATTGTAATCTGCAATTTAGAGAGCTGCAGGATGCTTACCGTGCTTCTGAGCTTCAGAGATCAAAGTGTATTTAGCTGAATAAATGTCAATGTAGTTTAGGATTGCGCCCAGGAGATGAAGTCTCAGCTTGGACACGAGTGTTTTGAGCTGCATATTAAATTCTTGAGCTATTCTGTTGTGGGATGCCACACATCCATTTTTGTCCGTGTTGTTTGATTCTGGAGGATAAGAGATGATGTCATAAGGCAAACATCCGATTGGTCCGGTATTGTGTATCCAAAATGCCCTTGCTCCTTGCTGATATAATTTCTGAAATCATTTAATCAGCGTTAGAATCCTAAAATGACATAAATTACGCATTTCAAACATCTTATATTTGCATCCGGCCTCTTCCACCTGTCATCCTTTTTGTACATAATACTGAATAAAAGCATCTTTGATAAGTCCTTGTTAACATTGATGAACATTAAGCAAAACAAGCAGGTCTATTATGCTACGGTGCAGCTCTGAGCTTGCAAACTCCTTTTCTTTTCATGCAAGAGATAATGTTAGGATGCGAGAAAGACAAGATGTTCAGATAATGCCCAGTCAAGCGGCTACTTTCCTTGGCGAAGGGTACACAATGGCAATCCTCGCAAACTAGATTGATAAGCAGTTAATCAAAGAAACTTTTGCTTACCTCTACTGCTACAGCAAACTTATTCAAAATGTTAGGAATGGACGCCAATGCCTGCTCCTCAGTCATGGATTTCAATACAGCATGAAGATCATTCTGACCGATATCCATTGTGTATAATGCCTTGGAGAAGTCCTCAGGTCTCGGCAGACTACTCTTTGCATAATCACTCTTACCTGAGAAACAAAATTCACGAATTTTCACACCTCAACGGTGGGAGTCAAAACAGATTCTGAAAATGCAAAGACCTAAACTTGTCCCAAGTCGGCGAATCAAATGAATAGTCAAGTACCGGCATGAAGCTCGAGTGTGCGTGCCTTGAATTGCTCAAATTGCGAAAGCTGTATGTCCAGCGAGATGGGACTGAAGCCTTCCTCAAAGATTTGGGTATCCAGCGGCTGGATCGTGGACCCTCCTGTGGCGAAATTCACCCCGTGGCGGAAATCTGTCCCCATGGAATCCAAGTATGCACTCACATATGGCAATCCCAACTTCTCAGCTGCCACCAGATTTGCAAACACACGACACAATGAGAGGCTAACGGAGAAACTGACTTATCAGGGAGATCAAGCTGAACCTCACAACTCAGTCCATAAGATTTCAAATTACATCTTTATCATCAGGTCTGCAAAATGGCATTGCAAACCGCAACGATCCAGCCTGATTCACATGGATCAAACCCCAAAATGAGTATCACTCAACAATCCCTCAATCACTCCATGCGAAAGATGGAGCGTTGTTACACATACCCAGTGGGCAAATTGCAGAGAAATGCAGCAGGACAGTCTAAAAACTCTTTCTTTGTTCTTCTTGAATTTTTTCTGAATCAAAACTCCACGTGAGAGATGGGGCATTGTTAGACATAACCAGTGGAAATTGCCGAGAAACGCAGCAGGACAGTCTAAAACCTCTTTCTTTGTCTTTCTTGAACATTCTTTTTCAATCAAAACTCTAGCAATTACGATCAGCAGCAAGAACGAGCGAGGCGAGCTAGCAAATTATCAAGCATTCGGCAGGCAAGAACGATGGGCCGAAAACGGACAAGTCCACTCGTTCACCTATGAAATCAAGAACCACTTTGCCGTCGCAGTATCGCCCGGAAGGTCTGCCGAAGAACGTGTCGCCGTTCGGGGGCAGGAGGCGGCGGAAGGCGGCCGATTTGCCGCCGGTGTCGGAGTTGGAGTCGCCGAAGTTGAAGATGGCCGGGAAATCGCAGGCCTTGGACTGGAGAGAGCCCGCCGAGCGTCTCGTCGAAGAAGAGAGGGTCGAGAGCGCGATCGTCAAGAGGACGAGGACGGCGACGACCTCGGCGGCGTTCCTCGGCGAGAAGCGATGCCGCAGGCTCCTGACGACGGCGCCGGGTCGGGACCAGTCCATGGCGATTCTTGATTCGGGATCCTTGCATCGGCCGGGTCAATGCACCCGACAACATAGGAATCACTCGTGCAGGAAACAGTATTACCTGAGTTGAATAGTCCACGTAGGTGGTGCAGAACACCACTCAGAATTAGACACGTGTACTGAGGACCCACAACGGGAAAATTCAAAACCTGCAGTCCGTCTCTCTACTGTGTCACTCTCAGTACCGTTACCTTACGGGGAGGAAACAAAATCGCAAGAGCGTGGAACTCCGGAAGCTCTGTGCTCCCTCTCCTCTGAGAAAATCTCTTCTTGCATACCACGACCCCGACGGACGCCCCTCCGCCGCCGCCGGTTGACTCCGCCGTCGCCTCCCCTCCCCGAGCCCCACTCTTGCGACCTCCGCTCCGTGCTCTAGCCCTGTGCTGTCTCTTCTCCGAGAAAATCTCTTCTTGCGACCCCGACGGACGCCCCTCGCCTTCGCCGTCGCCTCTGCCGTCGCCTCCCCTCCCCGAGCCCCACTCTCACGACCTCCGCTCCGCGCTCTCTCTTTCCTCTGCGAAGAGCCCGTGCTCGTGAACGCCGACGCCGCCTCAGCCGTCGCGCT
Source organism: Corymbia calophylla (assembly GCA_014182845.1). NCBI lineage: Eukaryota > Viridiplantae > Streptophyta > Magnoliopsida > Myrtales > Myrtaceae > Corymbia > Corymbia calophylla. Next base: position 17,270,533 of record CM024700.1, on the reverse strand, counting down.
TCGCCCTCACACTTTGCAACCTGCACTTTCCCGACGCCGCCTCCGCCTCCGGCTCCGCCGTTGCCTCCCGAAGTCCCCCTACGCCGTCTCTTCCCCACACTTTCTCCACGAAGTTAAAGGTAAATTTTCACATCCTCATCATTCAGATATGGCGAGGATGAATTTAGATATGGATTTCAAGTTCCTAAGGCCGAGTTCTTGATATTAGATGTAGGATCGACTAGTGTTACAATGTAAATCTAGTGATACTTGCCCCTAGGAAGGATTGCTAGAGAAAGAGTGAATTTGATCAGACCTGAATGAAGTGAAGTTGCTATTCCATAGTTAGCTCAAGACCGTTTTCAAAATAAAAAGATATCCGTTTGTGTTTTTGAGGTGAAAATTGGTTTATCCGACGTCACTGAAGCAGGAGACTTGCTAATTATCTCTGATTGAGAATGAATTAGTAAGTAATGTTTAGTTCTCTGAAAATATTTTTGAGACTTCCTACCCTTGATTAGTAAATTTGGTCGAATGAAGTTAACCAAATTTATCTTTGATTTCCCTTTGAAGAGCTAATCTTTTCATTATCGATTCATTAATCATGATCGATATGAAGACCTAATGAAAACAATTCTTTTATGTATGAGCCTTAATCACACGTAAATTACTCGTACTTTAAGATAACTCTAAACTAAAATTGGATCAACTTTAATCATACATAATCCTCTTTATTTGGTTAAGAGTTTTTTTGTCTATCGACATTTTTACCTAGATTAAATAAAGTTGACTTTTAGTGATTTGCTTGCTTTATATACGTACTTTTGTTATGAGTTACAGTTTAAGCTACTTAAATTGCTAAAACCTTCATCTTTACATTATAGCTCTTTATGATATGATTAACAGAGTAGTTAGTGTAGTTGCTGCAATGAAGAATAAAATTTCCAATTATCATTGTTCCAACTAGCTGCTTCTTGCATATTATCAAATAGCCTTTAATGAACGTTTCATTGCTGAAGTTAATTGTGAGCCTGAGAAAATGTTTAGATTTTTTTTACACAAATTTGCACAAACAGGGGATGAAACTTGATTTCTTCTAATACATTTTGCACATTTTACTTTGTGTTATTTTGTTTTGAAATGTTTATGAATTGACCATTCGCTATTGAACAACTGATTTAAATTCCTATCTTGGCATTTGCTTTGACAATGGTATGCCCGATTGTCACTACTACTTGAAGAGTCCAAAATTTTGTACATATTTCATTGTCAATTGACTATGGTGCACTTTTCCGGGATAAATTTGGGTATTCAAAATTGTCCTCTAATTCTTTCGAATGCTTTTAAATAAATATTTTTTTTTCATGCTTTAAAAATGAAAGAATTGCATGAGTGAGGTTAAAAAATATGTTTGATCTTAGATTCTGAAATTGGTTGATATGGCATTTGCGTTTAAGGTTTAAGCATTAGCCAAAATTAATTGGTTGATATGTACATGTGTGAGTAATTGTGTTCTAAAAATGTTTGTTCTATATTTCATTAGGGAGAACTCTAAAGAATTATTTCTGTTTTAAAGTCATCCAGTTAATTTACACACGTATAGTTATTGGATAGCTGAATAAAAGGTAATTCTTTACTTGTACTATGTGAAACATATTTTGTTTAATTAAGCGACGGATGTGATGTTATTTTTCTTGTAAAAGTATTACGTTGATTACTTGTTGTTCATTTGGTTGTAGCATGAAACTTCCCATTTTGCACATGTAATGCGTGATATAGAAAATGATTTTGAGTTTGCCGTAGGGATGATTTTTCTAATGCATTTGAAGCATATCATAAGTATGTGGGTTATGCAATCGGCAAAGGATTTGGAGTGAGGAAGGGTAATACAGTTAAAAATAGAAAAAGGAGAAATAACCCGATTGTGTAATTATAGAGGCATTTTATTAGCCCATATGATCAAGAAAAGAAATATGAGAGGTTTGGAGTTAGATGTGAGTGTCCTACTCATATCAAATTTAAGGTTGATAATAGTGTCTATGAAGTTATAAAGTATGTTTCCGAGCATAATCATATTTTTGTACTAGAAGATCAAAAGCATTTGATTATATGTGAAAGAATGATATTTGATACTTGTAAGGGGGTTTTAGTTAACATGATTAAAGTAGGCATTGGGGGACTAAGGCATATAAGTTCTTAGTAAACAAAGTAAGAGAAAGCAAAAATTTTGGTTTTATTCTACATGATTGTCAAAAAATTTTGCAAATGGAAATGAATAATGGTATATGGGGAAGATTGTTAAAATCTTTTGAATCATTTCCATTGAATGCAAATACAAAGTCCAATGTTTTTTTTTTACACTATACAAGTAGATCAAAATGGTTGATTGACAAATTCATTTTGGAGAGATAGTTTGTCCAAATTTGATTATGACTGTTTTGGTGATGTGTTAGTGTTTGATTCCACATATCGAAGGAACTAATAGTTATAATATGATTTGTGTACCTTTTATTGGGATTAATCACTAGAAGAATACTCTGTTCGGCTGTGTATTTTTGTTGAACGAGATTATAGAATCATTTATTTGGTTATTTGATGCATTTTTAGAGTTATCGGAAATAAGGTTTTGAAAACCATATTCACTGATCAAGACTAAACTATGCCAAAAGCCATTAGAATGGTTTTTTCGAATACACAATACCGTTTATGCACTTGGTACATTGGAAAAAATGCCAATTAAAACATTTCACATTTTTACCATAAATCAGGTTTTAAAGATAAATATTTTTTAACGCTAATGTATAGATACAAATCAAAGGACGAATTCGAATCTAATTGGAGGGAAATGGAAGAAGAGTGAGGTATTGAGAATAATAATTGGCTTCAAAAATTATAAGGCCTTAAATATAAATAGAGTTCAACTTTTGGTTGTAATATTTTTTTCATATGGCACAAGATCAAATCAAAAGAGTAAGAGCATCAATAATGTTTTCTAGCATATTTTAAAGAAAACATTGACTCTTGTGGAATTTATGCACCATTATAAAGAGGAGTTAAAGCACATGAGAGAAATTGAAAGTCTAAAATGATTACAGTTCACTTAGGAAGCCTAATTTACAAGTTTTGGATTATGGAGTCTTTATGCATGTTGCTTCAATGTATACTTGTATCATTTTTAAAAATTTTAAAAAGAATTTTCGGAAAATCTCACTGAACATATTCCAAGTATTATATTCGATGGATTGGTTTGATTATTTATTTACTTTCAAGTGTATGAGGATTTAACATAAACACTAGTTAGATTTAACTCTATAGACTTATCAATTTCTTGTGAATACAAATTATTTGAATCAAAAGGATGGTTGTTTGCTACATTGCATGTGTTGAATGGGAATATATCGATAATTATGAGCATTTTGTCTTTATAAATTTTGAAAAGATGGACTAAGGATGCCAAAGAAGGCATTATAAATGATGAATCTTATCAAATGTTACCCCGGTCCATCTAAATTTAATCGATTTTCCACCTTAGTGCAAGAAACCACTAATATATTTCCATTTAACATGTGTAATACATGGCGACGCAACCACACTTTTGATTTAAATAGTTTGCATTTACAAGAAATTGATAAATCTACAAGGTTAAATTTGACAAGGTGTTCACGTTGAATCCTCATACACTTTAAAATAAATAATTAAATCAATCTATCAAATGTAATACTTGAAATATATTTGAGAAAGACTTTCCAAAAGTTCTTCATTAAACTTTTGGAAAATGGCATAGGTAAACACTCAAAATAGCACGCGTCTAGATCCCCTTATGCGAAACTTACAATTTGTGCTTCCCATAAGAATTGTAATCATTTTGACTTTCAATTTCTCTCATATGCTTCAGTTGCTCTTCCTAGTGAAGAGGAATTCTACAAGGTCAATGTCTTCGGTCCTTTGACTTGATCTTATACCACATGAAAAAAATATCACGATCAAAAGCTGAACTGCGTCTATGTCTAAAGTCATATAATCTCTGAGGCCAATTATTATTTTCAGTATCCCATTCCTCTTCTATTTGCCATTTAAGTAGATTCAAATTCGCCCTCCGATTTGCATCTATATATAAGTCCTAAGAAATATTTATCATTAAAACCTAGCTTATGGTAAAGATTTGTAATGTTTTGATTGTCATTTTTCCTAATGTGCTAAGTGCATAAACGGTATTTTGTATTCATAAACACGCTTCTAATGACTTTTGCCATAGCTTGATCTTGATTAGTGACTATGGTTTTTAGAGTCTTATTTTCCATAGACTTCCAAAATATATCAAATAAAGAAATAAATGATTCTGCAGTCTCGTTTAACAAAAGTACACAACCGAACATAGTATTCTTCCAATGGTGATTAATCCCAATAAAATGTGCATAAATCATATTATATATATTGGTTCGATAAGTAGAATCAAACACTAACACATCACCAAAAGTCATAATCAAATTTGGATAAATTATCTTTCCAAAATAAATTTGTTTAACTACTATCTTAATCTATTTGTACAATGTATAAAAACATTGGCTTTTACATGCAATGAAAATGATTCAAAAGATTTTGACAATCACGTAGAATGAAATCAAATTTTTTGCTCCTTTAGCTTCATTTGCTAAGAATTTATATGCTATAATCCCCCCAATGCATACTATCATATCAACTAAAACACCCTTACAAGTATCAGATATCATTATTTCACATATAATTAAATGCTTTTGAACTTCCGATACAAATGCATGATTATTTTTAAAAACATACTCTATAACTCCATAGACACTATTATCAATCTTAAATTTGATATGAGCAAGACATTTATATTTAACTTCAAACCTCTCATATTTCTTTTCTTAATCATATGGGCTAAGAGAATGTTACTCACAATTACACAAAAAGTCTTTCGAGTTATTTCTCCTTTTTTATTTTTAACCGTATTACACTTCCTCACTCCAAACTTCTTTGCCCATTGCATAGGCCACATACTTATGATATGCTTTAAGTTCATTAAAAAACCCATTTCTATGGCAAACTCAATATCATTTATCATATCACCCATTACATGTGCAAGATGGAAAGTTTAATATTGCAACCAAATAAACAACAATTAATCAATGTAATACTTTTACAAGAAAAATAACAACATCACATCCATCACTAAAGCAAACAAAATATGTTTCACATAATATAAGTAAAGAATTAACTTTCATTTAGCTATTTGATAACTTTATATGTGCAAATAAACTGGATGACTTCCCCCTAATAAAACATAGAACAAACATTTTTAGAACACAATCACTCGTACTTGTACATATTATATACTTAAACCTTAATTACCATAAAATTAAAATCTATGATCAAAATTTTTTTTAGATGCTCACTTATGCAATTCTTCTTTTATTTTTAAAGTAAAAAAAATATTTATTTGAAAGCATTCGAAAAAACTAGAAGATATAAAATGCTTTTAATTCATATACATTTCAAAACAAAATAACACAAAATAAAATGTGCAAAGCTTATTAGAAGAAATATCAAGTTTCATCTCCTATTTGTGCAAATTTGTGCCAAAAATATCTAAACATTTTCTTAAGCTCATAATTAACTTTAGCAATGAAACACCCATCAAAACCTACGTGATAATATGTAAGAAGTAGCTGGTTAGAACAATGATACTTGGAAATCTTACACTAGTTTCAATGGTTACACTAGTTGCTCTGTCAATCATATATCATAAAGGACTATAATGTAAAGAGGAATGCTCTAGCAATTTAAATAGCCTAAATTGTAACCTATAACAAAAGCGTGTATATGAAGCAAGCAAATCACTGAAAGGTAAACTTCATTCTGTCTTGGTAAAAGTGTTAGTAGATCAAAAAAGCTCTTAACTATATAAATATGATTATGTGTAATTAAAGTTAATCCAGTTTTAATTTAGATCATTTTAAAGTACGAATATTTAACTTAGTCGTGTTCTGCATCGTCAACATGGAGTATTTAACTCAAGTAATATTTTCTCCTCATGTAGACTCAAACCTTGAGAATCAAACCTACCTGTTAGAATCGAGAACAAATGTGTTTTATATTTCAAAGTAAAAGATGAATTAAGCAAGTGAGGGAAAGTTAAGGAGGGTGAGTGAGTGATTAAGAGGATAGATCTATTAAATGAATGGGTCGGATTGGATTTGGGTCAATCATAAATGGTCCAATCTAAATTGATTCATTAACTCATTTATGACCAATTTTTTAGTAATGTAAATTAATTAACCCATACTCAATTTGATTAATATCTAATCCATACCCAATCCAATCCATATTACTAATACATTTCTATATTAAAGCAAATCTGAAAAATTAATTTCTTATGATTTTAAAAAAATTTAAATTGTTAGAACACTTCCATGCAATTATAAAATTAATGAATACATTTTATAATTTTTAAAAAATTATACTTCATTTATTTCACAAAAAATGTGGTATCTTTGAAAATAATAATATTTCTCGGTGTTTGATTGAAGCTTGAAAATGGATTAAAAAGATATTTATGCTTGGTATTGAAAATCTCATTTAATTTTCTATGCATTTCTTTTAAGTATTTTTATATTTTAAAATAGAATTTTATGTATTATTTTTTTTCTTTTTTCTTTTTATTTTTTTGCCTCTTTTGGTGGCCTTGCTCCTTGAGCTTTAGCCTCGCCACAAGTTGGGCATGAGGCCATGGCCGAATGAGCGAGTGGGCCTTGCTAAGCTAAGATGAGGCTCCACTTTGTCAGATTCGGTGAGATCAAGCTCGCCTCAATGCCGATGAGCTTGAAGCTCACTCCACGCGATGCCTCACTTAATCGGTAGCAAGCTTGAGCTCGCCTTAGGTGATTGGGCGAGGGTCGCGAACCTCATCTTGTCGGCGAGGGCTTCATGGCCCTCATTTGTGACTCCGACTAGCAAGGGTCTTGGCCCTTGCTTGGTGGCTAGCGAGGGTCGGCCATTGGGCTTCGTGGGGGCTAGAGTAAAAGAAAGAGAAAAGGAAAAAATAAAAAAAAGGAAAAAATAAAAAATAAAAATCATTAAAAATAATTTTTAAAAAATAAAATTATAAAAACTGTTCAAATGGATGGTATTTCATTAATAAATTGACTCAACTAATAATCTTTATGATTTAAATGTGTTGTAATTAGATTAACAGATAAATCCATTTACAACCCATTTAATGTTAGATTTACACACCCAAACTCATTAGCTACTCATTTATTAAAACATAACTAATCCATATATGACCCATTTCTTTATAAATGGGTTCTAACTCATTTTGACACCTACTGGAGGGTGAGCAAGCAAGAGAGCCATGGGAAGTATTTGAGTGAGGTTGGAGAGAAGAGAGAGATGCTGAGAAAATGACTAGGGTTTTTAGACTTTATGAGCAAGGCAACCTCTTGACATTAGCTTGTTGGCTTTGAGAGTTTCAGTAAGTATCCAGTATTAGGGTTGTCTCTTCCATGCCTGATTCCATTCTTCTAAAAATAATGCTGATATTGTTTGAAATAATTAATCAATAAAAAATATTTTCATTTATTAATAATAATTTATGTCTAAAAATTTTCGTGAACGATGAAAATGTTTTTCGTTCATTCATTTTTGTGAGAGAATATGAGCAACTATTTAAAAAAGAAATCTTTTCCAAATCATTTCTTTTTCCACAAAACGAACAGAGATTGTCCTATGCTACATCTTCAAGTTCAGATGCCCATTCAAGATCAGCCTAAACGTTTTCATTCCAAAATGGCGGTGACCGTGTCCCTCCCATTTAGCATTGTCCACTTTCGACGAGAATCGCCGGCCTCTGGTTTCATCTCTGAAAAGGATGTTGTCCCTAAATATATTCCTTCTAACTCTCAAATCCGTAGTTTGTCTCCATCGTGCATCATCATCTGGGACAGCTTAGTAAGTAGCGTGGACCTTAAAGTCCGCCGATGGCGAAACCCCAATGCTCCAAACATGTTGGAGCCATCAGCCGGTTCTGTCGCATCGTCCTTTCGGTAGTTTCTGAATTCAGCACGAACAAGTAAAAGTTTGTTGTCCTGCCTATGACAATGACTTTGGCTTCCAAAGCATCGTTCGAGACTGAACCCTTTCACGAATGAAGTCAAAATCTTTGCTGCACGGCCTTCGTCAGAATAGAATCTGATCAAGATACTCACAAAAGATCCGAAGTTGAGTCCCAACATTTTGACAAATACCAGTACGAGTTGATACCATCAACGTCGGCGAGGTTTGGGTTATAACACTCCTCGGTGGGATTCGGGTAGCATGGATGGAGGTGACAGGTGGAGCAGTTTTTCCAGTCGATTCGATTTGGGGGGTTTGGTTTCTTTGCCTAGATAGTCATGCAGATTTGCTTGGTTTCCGAATTGACATTGCCTTGAGGAAGCAAGAAGGAAGATGGAGTGAAGAAGGAAAATAACCAAATGGCATTAAAAAAATGTTGGTGTTTTTGAAATGAAATAATTGATCGTGTACATTCTTGCCGAGCAGCGTGCCGACTGTCCACCGTGGTAGAATCTACCGCAGCTTTTGAAATTTCAGAAGAGAACTAAGCACGGCAATATCAGAGTAGCTCGTTGTGGCTTCTCCACCATGAACTCGAGGAATGTTCTGATTTGCTTCGATTTAGCCGGACTTTGGATGTAAAAACTGAAACATTTACTAAGCTGAATCACAACTTTGGGACTGTTCACAGTTTGGACACAACGATCAGGAGCTAACAGACTGGAGACATGATTCCATAAGACGAATCTGAAGATCTGAGAGGGAGCCGTCAACAACTCTGTTCGCTACCCACTGATTTGCAGCATGAGTATAGTGCCCTCCATCCCAGCTTATCACCTTCAAAGGGTCACTGCAAGAAGCCCCGACTACTTCAGTGCCATTCACAATCGCCTTCTGTCCGCAATATACAGTGTAATCCCCGAGGTGCCCGCAACAATATTCTAGTGGACCACCAAAACCTAGAAGAATCCAATTGTAACTTGAGTTGATGTCAAATTCTGCACTCTTTCCACATCTTACATGTCACGTTGTAATCTGCAATTTAGATAGCTGCAGGATGCTTACCGTGTTTCTGAGCTTCAGAGATCAAAGTGTATTTAGCTGAATAAATGTCAATGTAGTTTAGCATTGCCCCCAGCAGACAAAGTCTTAGCTTGGACACGAGTGTTTTGAGCTGCATATTAAATGCTTGTGCAATTCTGTTGTGGGATGCCACACATCCATTTTTGTCTGTGTTGTTCAATTCTGGAGGATAAGAGATGATGCTATAGGGCAAACATCCGATCGGTCCAGTATTATGTATCCAAAATGCCCTTGCTCCTTGCTGATATAATCTCTGAAATCATGTATTCAGTGTTAGAAAACTAAAATGACATAATTATGCATTTAAATTAAGTTCTGGGTCCGACCAATAAGGGAAAATGTCAAAATTCTCTGTTAAAGCATGGGATTTGTTAATGACACATTTTAGTTACAGCTTCCGCAAGTTCATCGTGAAACTTTCACAAGAATTAACAACAAATACAAAGGCCAGAAAGCCATAGTTTAGAGTAATCACTACTTCGTTAAGTACTCCATGACATGAGAATTTGTAAGGGTACAGCTGCATTTTCGTAAAGCCAGCCAAATCAGGTCAAAAACAATCAATCAGGTATCCAAAGTAAAGGCAATGTCTCTCTCATGTAAGATGCATTGAGCAACTGAAAAAAAAGCCCATAGTGATCAGCAACATTTGCCCGATTGCAAACATCTCATATCCACATCCAGCTCTTTCCACCCATCATCCTTTCTGTACATAATACTGATTGAAGGCCTCCCAGATTAGTCCTTGTTAACATCAATGAACATTAAGCAAAACACATGGGTCTATTCTGCTACGGTGCAGCTCTGAGCTTACAATCTTATTTTTCTTTCATGCAAGAGAAAATGTTTGGATGCAAAAAAGACGAGATGTTCAGATAATGCCCAGTCAAGCGGCAACTTTCCTTGGCAAAGTGTATACAATGAGACTCCTCACAAGCCTAGAGAGTTGATAACCAGTTAATCAAAGAAACTTTTACTTACCTCTACAGCTACAGCAAACTCATTCAACATGTTGGGAATAGACGCCAATGCCTGTTTCTCGGTCATGGATTTCAAGGCGGCATGAAAATCATTCTGACCGATATCCATTGTGTATAATGCCTTGGAGAAGTCCTCAGGTCTTGGCAGACTGCTTTTTGCATAATCACTCTTACCTGAGAAACATAATGCACAAATTTTCACACCTCCATGCTTGTGAGTTGAAACAGATTTTAAAATGCAAAGACCTAAACTTGTCCGAAGTTGCCGAATCAAATGAATAGTCAAGTACCGGCATGAAGCTCGAGGGTACGCGCCTTGAATTGCTCAAATTGCAAAAGCTGTACATCAAGCGAGATGGGACTGAAGCCTCCCTCAAAGATTCGGGTATCCAGCGGCTGGATCGTGGACCCTCCCGTGGCAAAATTTGCTCCGTGGCGGAAGTTGGTCCCCATGGAATCCAAGTATGCACTCAGGTATGGTAATCCCAACTTCTCAGCTGCCAGATTTGCAGACACACTACACAATGAGAGGCTAAGAGAAACTGACTAATCAAGGAGATCAAGCTGAACCACATAACTTTGTCCATAAGATTTCAAATTACATCTTTGTCATCAGGTCTGCAAAATGGCATCGCAAACCACAACGATCCAGCGCGATTCACATGGATCAAACCCCGAAAATGAGTATCACTCAACAATCCCTCAATCCCTCCATGCGAGAGATGGAGCGTTGTTATGCCATACCCAGTGCGGACATTGCAGAGAAATGCAGCAGGACAGTCTAAAAACTGTTTTTTTTGCCTTTCTTGAACAATCTTTTTTAATTAGAACTCTAGCAATTACGACCATCAGCAAGAACGAGCGAGGCGAGCTAGCATTTCACCTATGAAATCAAGAATCACTTTGCCGTCGCAGTATCGCCCGGAAGTCTTGCCGAAGAACGTGTCGCCGTTCGGGGGCAGGAGACGGTGGAAGGCGGCCGACTTGCCGCCGGTGTCGGAGTTGGAGTCGCCGAAGTTGAAGATGGCCGGGAAATCACAGGCCTTGGACTGGAGAGACCCCGTCGAGCGTCTCGTCGAAGAAGAGAGGGTCGAGAGCGCGACCGTCAAGAGGACGAGGACGGCGACGACCTCGGCGGCGTTTCTCGGCGAGAAGCGATGCCGCAAGCTCGCGACGACGGCGCCGGGTCGGGACCAGTCCATGGCGATTCTTGATCCGGGAGCCTTGCATCGGCCGGGTCAATGCACCCGACAACATAGGAATCACTCATGTAGACTTAGACTCGTGAACAAACGTGTTTTTTATTTCGTTTTTTACTGTAAAATAATACGAGAAACAAATCGTTTCAAAATAAAAGATGAATTAAGCAAGCAAAGAAGGAGGGTGATAGATCTGTCAAACGGATGGATTGGATCCGCTTTAAGTTGGATAATAAATGATCCGACTTAAATTAATTTATTAATATATTTACAACCTATTTATTGGTAATGTAAATTTATTAATCCATACACATCTATAGATAATCCATATCTAAATCAATTTATATTGCTAAAATATATATTTTTTTTGGGTAATCGAGGTGTCCCAACTTGTGCACACCTCGACTATTCCTCGCAGAGACTAAGACAAAGAACCCATCGCCACGCCCCCACGTAAATCACGGGCGCTTCCTTGGGGAATCAAACCCAAAACCTCAAATAAGTCCAAGTTCACCCTAACCAGCTGGGCTACCCATGGGTAGGTTTGCTAAAATATTTTCATATTTAAACAAACCTAAAAACTTATTTCTTATGATTATTTTAGAAAAATTATTGTTATAACACTTCTATACAATTACCAAATTAATGGATAAATTTAATATTTTTTTTAATCAAGACTTCATTTATTTAATGAAAAATATGGTATTTCTGAAAGATAATATTTTCTAGTGTTTGCTTAAAACTTGAAAATGTATTAAAAAAAAAATTCCGCTTGGTATTGCGAATCTAATTTAATTTTCTGTGCATTTTTAAGTATTTTATTTTTTAAAATAATTTTTTTTTAATTTTTTTATATTTATAGTTTGTTTTGTTTTGTTTTGTTTTGTTTTGTTTTTTCCTTTTTCCTCTTCCTTCGCTTGGTTGCTAGGCATGGCAGCCATGCCCAAGCCATCTCCAGCTTGGCCACAAGTTGGCAAGGCTCGAGCTTGCCCTGTTTCGACGAGCTAGGCCTCGCTAGCCTCGGGCGAGGCTCCACCTTGCCAGATCCAATGAGGTCAAGCTTGCCTTGATGCCGATGAGCTTGGCTCCCCATATTTGGTGAGCTTGAGCTTGCGTCAAGCAATGCCTCCCTTGATTGATAGTGAGCTCGGCTCCCTAAATTTGGTGAGCTTAAGCTCGCTTCAAGCGATTGGGCGAGGGCTACAAGGCCCTCGCTCCGCTGCTAGGGAGGGTTGGCTATCAGACTTTGTGAGGGGCTAGAAAAAGAAAGTAAAAGAAAGAAAATAAAAATTATTAATGGGTTGTAAAACCCATCAGACATTAGACTTACATACATCCGAACCCATTTATTAAAACTTAATTAACCCATATAAGGCCCATTTCGTTGTAATTGGGTTCAACCCATTTTTACACCTTTACAAGAGGGTGAGTGAGTGAGGAATAGGCGAGCAAAAGATCCATGTGAAGTATTTGAGTAAGGTTGGAGAGAAGAGAGATGCCAAGAAAATGACTAGGGTTTTTAGACTTTATGAACCAAGCAACCTCTTGGCATTAGCCTGTTGGCTTTGAGAGTTTCTATCAGCCCAGTGTCAGGCTTGTCTCTTCCATGTCTGATTTTATTTTTCTAAAAATAATCACTTATATTGTTTGAAATAATCAGTCAATGAAAAATATTTTTATTATTAACAATAATTTATGTATAAAAATTTTTGTGGACGGTTACAAGAGAGAATATAAGCAACAACTTTTAAGAAAATCTTTTTCAAATCATTTATTTTTCTGCAAAACGAACCGGAGACCATCCACCTTCATCTCTTCTATGCTACATCTTCAAGTTCAGACGCCCCTCCAAGATCAGCCTAAGCGTTTTCATTCCAAAAATGGCGGCGACTGGGTCCCTCCCATTTAGCATAGCCTGCCTTCCAAACATGTTGGAGCCATCAGCCGGTTCGTCGCATCGTCCTTTCGGTAGTTTCTGAATTCGACGTGAACAAATGAGAGTTTGTCGTCTTGCCTATGACAGTAACTTTGGCTTCCAAGGCATCCTTGGAGACTGAACCTTTTCACGAATGAAGTCAAGATCTCTGCTGCACGGCTTTCGTCAGAAAAGAATCTGATCAAGATACTCAGAAGAGATCCGAATTTCAGTTGAGTCCCGACACTTGACAAATAACGGTACGAGTTGATACCAGCAAGGACGGTGAGGTTAGGGTTATAACACTTTCGGGCAGCACGGGTGGAGGTGACGGGTGGAGTAGTTTTTCCGGCGTTGAGTGATGGCTGGGTTTTCTATGCCTAGATAGTCATGCAGATTTGCTTGGTTTCTGAATTGACATTGCCTTGAGGAAGCAAGAAGGAAGATGGATCATGGAGTGAAGAAGGAAAAGAACCAAATGGCATTGGAAAAGAAAAAAAATGTTCAAGGTGTTTTTGAAATGCAATAATTGATCCTCTACATGCTTGCCGAGCAGTGTGCCGACTGTCCACTGTGGTAGAATCTACCATAGCTTTTGAAATTGCAGAAGAGAACTTAGCACGGCAATATCAGAGTAGCTTCTTGTGGCTTCTCCACAGCTTTTGAAACTGCAGAAGAGAATTAAGCATGGCAATATTAGAGTAGCTCGTTGTGGCTTCTCCACCGTGAACTCGAGGAATGTTCTGATCAGCTTTGATTTAGCCGGACTTAGGGATGTAAAATCTGGAACATTTACTAAGCTGAATCGCAACTTCGGGGCTGCTCACCATTTGGACACAATGATCAGGAGCAAACAGACTCATGGCATGATTCTGTGAGAGGAACCTGAACATCTGAGAGGGAGCCATCAACAGCTCTGTTGGCTACCCATTGATTTGCAGCATGAGAATAGTGTATTCCATCCCAGCTTATCACCTTCGAAGGGTCGCCGCAAGAAGCCCCAATGACTTCAGTTCCATTCACAATTGCCTTCTTCCCGCAGTGTACAGTGTAATCCTCAAAGTGCCCGCAACAATATTCTAGTGGACCACCAAAACCTAAGAAGAATCCAATTGTAACTTGAATTGGTGTCTAATTCTGCACTCTTTCCATATCAAACATGCCTCATGTAATGCTTACCGTGTTTATGAGCTTCAGAGATCAAAGTGTATTTAGCTGAATAAATGTCAATGTAGTTTAGATTTGCGCCCAGGAGACGAAGTCTTAGCTTCGACACAAGTGTTTTGAGCTGAATATTAAATTCTTGCGCAATTCTGTTGTGCGATGCTACGCACCCATTTTTGTCCGTGATGTTCGATTCTGGAGGATAAGAGATGAAGTAATAGGGCACACATCCAATAGGTCCAGTATTGTGTATCCAAAATGCCCTTGCTCCTTGCTGATATAATCTCTGAAATAATGTAATCAGCGTTAGGATCCTAAAATGACATAACTATGCATTCAAACTTCTCTGTTAAAGCATGGGATTTGTTAAAGACATATTGTAATTGCAGCTTCTGTAAGTTCACTGTGAAAGTCTCACAAGCATTAACAACATAAACAAAGGCCAGAAAGCCATTTTAGAGTAATCACTACTTATTTAAGTACTCCATGACATGAGAATTTTTAAGGTATAGCAGCATTTCATAAAGCTAGCCAATCATGTCTAAAACGACCAATCGACTATGCAAAGTAAAGGAAATGTCTCTCTCATGTAAGATGCCTTGAGCAACTGAAAAGAAGCCCACCTTTTTGTACATAATACTGATTAAAAGCCTCTTCGATAAGTCCTTGTTAACATCAATGAATATTAAGCAAAACATGCAGGTCTATTCTGCTACGATGCAGCTCCGAGCTTGCAAAATCCTTTTTCTTTCATGCAAGAGATAATGTTAGGATGTGAGAAAGACACACGTTCAGACGATGCCCAGTCAAGTGGCTACTTTCCTTGGTGAAGGGTATACAATGGCGATCCTCGCAAACTAGAGAGTGATAACCAGTTAATTAAAGAAACTTTTACTTACCTCTACGGCTACAGCAAACTCATTCAAACATGTTGGGAATAGACGCCAACGCCTGCTTCTCAGTCATGGATTTCAAGGCGGCATGAAGATCATTCTGACCAATATCCATTGTGTATAATGCCTTGGAGAAGTCCTCAGGTCTCAACAGACTACTCTTTGCATAATCACTATTACCTGAGAAACATAACGCACGAATTTTCACACCTCCTTGTGAGTTCAAACAGATTCTCAAAATGCAAAGACCTAAACTTGTCCAAAGTCAGCAAATCAAATGAATAGTCAATTACCAGCATGAAGCTCGAGGGTGCGTGCCTTGAATTGCTCGAATTGCGCAAGCTGTATGTCAAGCGAGATGGGACTGAAGCCTCCCTCAAAGATCCGGGTATCGAGTGGCTGGATCGTGGACCCTCCTGTGGCAAAATTCGCCCCATGGCGGAAGTTTGTCCCCATGGAATCCAAGTATGCACTCAAATATGGTAATCCCAACTTCTCAGCTGCCACATTTGCAAACACACCACACAATGAGAGGCTGAGAGAGAAACTAACTTATCAAGGAGATCAAGCTGAACCACATAACTCTGTCCATAAGATTTCAAATTACATATTTATCATCAGGTCTGCAAAATGGCATCGCAAGCCACAACGATCCAGCGTGATTCTTATGGATCAAATCCTGAAAATGAGTATCGCTCAACAATCCCTCGATCACTCAATGTGAGAGATGGAGCGTTGTTACACATACCCATTGGAGAAAATGCAGAGAAATGCAGCAGGACCGTCTAAAAACTGTCTTTGTCATTCTTGAACAATCTTTTTAAATCAAAACTCTAGCAATTACGACCAGCAGCAAGAACGAGCGAGGGGAGCTAGCATTTCACCTATGAAATCAAGAATCACTTTGCCGTCGCAGTATCGCCCGGAAGTCTTGCCGAAGAACGTGTCGCCGTTCGGGGGCAGGAGACGGTGGAAGGCGGCCGACTTGCCGCCGGTGTCGGAGTTGGAGTCGCCGAAGTTGAAGATGGCCGGGAAATCGCAGGCCTTGGACTGGAGAGAGCCCCTCGAGCGTCTCGTCCAAGAAGAGAGGTTCGAGAGCGCAACCGTCAAGAGGACGAGGACGGCGACGACCCCGGTGGCGTTTCTCGGCGAGAAGCGTTGCCGCAAGCTCCTGACGACGGCGCCGGGTCGTGACCAGTCCATGGCGGTTCTTGCTATGTGATTCTCGCATAGGCCGGGTCAACGCACCCGACAACATACGAATCACTCATGTGAATAAGACCTTAAGATTCGAACCCACCCGTTAGAATCGAGAACGAAGGAGTTTTTTATTTTCATTTTTTACAGCAAAATCTGAAGCACTCAGAAACGTGTCAAAATAGAAGATGAATTGGGCGAGCAAAGGTGAGTTAGGAACGAGCGAGGGCCAGTGAGCAACCAACCAGGAGGGCGAGTCAGTTAGGAATGAGCGAGCAAGTTAGGAATGAAGTGTTTGAGTGAGGTTGTAGAGAGCGCAAAGAGATAGAGAGAAAAAGAAGTCAAGAAAACAATTAGAGTTTTTAGACTCTATGAACCAAATCAAAATTTGGTCCGGTTCTCGGGTGGTCCTTCACTTGGAACCACCGAGAATCGAGGATCGGATTGATTCCCACCAGTTTCAATGGGAACCTGGAATTGGATCGTTTTTTAGGGTGGTTTGATTTTTGAATAAAATCAATTGATTTGAGTGATTCAATCTTTGATTGCTTCAAAAAATCATATGCATATCTTTGCTATGAAACAAACATGCCGTCATTTGTCTTTATTTTTTGAAGGTTGGATCATCGGTTGAGGCTATGAAACGTCCCCATTGATATATCCCAATTTGTCTTATCAGAAATATACATTTAAACAACTTGGGACCATAGGGTATAGTTGGTGCCATCCAACTTAACTCCAATATGTGCAGCAGAAGAATCTTTGTTTGATGCTTGGGTTTGAGTTTGATCCTGGACCTGTCATTCAAGTCATTAAGTAGCTAAGGATGGCAGTCATAAAGCCATGTTGCTAGTGCGCCACCAAATTGGTTCGGTCATAATTTTTATTTAGGTTTGGTTCCTCCTTTTTAAAATTTTTGGGTTGAGGTTTGATCATAGCAGAAAATCTTAGGATCTTTGTTTTGATATCATAATGAACATAGATGTTTCTCTCTTCTATTTTTATTTTCTGAATGAATACAAAAACATATATAGTTGTATAGAGAAAAAATTACATATTACCAAAGGTATTCTAGACTATACGCTATCTTAGATAAAAAAATATCTGGTTGATTCTCAAAATAAGGACATCATACAATACGAATTTAACAACTAATCAGCTCTACAATTTCTCCAATTAATCTTAATTGACAACTCACGCCAACACTTAGAAGAGTGCCTCAAGGGCATTTGTCGAGGCTCTTTCAATAATAAACTTTGTCAATGATGTTTTTATCCTTTTTGTATCTTCGTATCCATAATATTTGTTAGGATGCAAGTGTGAGTAAATTGTGTTAGAAAAGTCCCACATCGGAGAATTAATGTGGTCTAGAGCAATTAATAAATCATAATTGGCCTATAACTCATTGGCTTAGAGTCCAATTGAATATATTGACGTGTTCAAACTTAGACTTTCTCTTGGCGATCTTCCCAAGTAAAGCTATTGAACTTTTGCTGCATATTCCCAATAATTGGTATCAGAGCTGATGATTGTGGTTTCTAGATAGGTGGGCGTTGTGGTGTAGCAACGTGAGCTTGTGAGGAAAAAGTTGGGCTAGAAGGATACCTGAATTAAGGGGGAACGAGCCCAATATAGAGCTCACACATGAGGGGGAGATTGTTAGGATGCATGTATGAGTGAGTTGATGTGTTGTGAATCGGTCAATATATTCTAGTTGGACCATAACTCATTGGCTCAAGCTTTTGAGAGTGAATGTGAGTCCAACTAAATATATTGACCAACTTGGATTTAGGCTCTCTCATGTGAGAGGGAGATAGTTGGATCATAATTCATTGGCTTAAGCTTTTGAGAGTGAAGGTGTGTCCAACTGAATATATTGACCAGCTTGGATTTAGGCTCTCTCACGTGAGAGGGAGATAGTAGGACCATAACTCATTGGCTTAAACTTTTGAGAGTGAAGGTTGATCTAATTGAATATATTGACTAGCTTGGATTTAGGCTCCCTCACGTGAGAGGGAGATTATTATAATGCACGTGTGAGTGAGTTGATGTTGTGTGGAGCAGTTAATATATTCTAGTTGTCCCATAATTCATTGATTGACCTATAACTCATTAATTTAAGTTTTTGAATGAAGGTGGGTCTAATTGATATATTGACGGGCTTGGATTCAGGCTTCCTCTTGGCGATCTCTTCATGTAAATGCATTGGAGTTCTATGGCATGCTCCCAACACAATTTAATATAAACTAAATTAAAATACTCGTTCGATAACATGCGACCACCCAATAAAGTCATTTGGATTCAAGCTACCTTCAAATGCAAGTCCATCCACTTTGATTTTGTGGTTGTTGTCTTTGCGCCTCCCTCTTCTTCCTCTAGCTTGATAATCTGAATATTCTTGTTAGATTCATCACTGGAGTTGGGACGATCATCGGGATCGGTGTTGTGGACGAACCGGTGGTGTTTGTGGCTATACTTGTCTCGCTCCATTCTCTAGCGGGTTGACAACTCGTGCTATTTGTCGTTGGAGATCCTCTATTGCATAGTCAAGCCTTTTGTTGTTTGGCTTATTCCGAAGTCAAGCATCTAGGAGACAGATCACTCATTCTTTTCAACTTTAAAGGTTTGATACCAACTTGATGCGTGATAGTTTGGGTGAGATTGTTGAACGAATATGATGGAATGTAAGTGTTTGATATATCTGTGGAAAAGAGGACTTTGGGATAAAAGAGTTCACTTCCAATAAAGGAATATTCCACTAGTCAAAGATGAAGAACTAGACAGTTTGCAACCAATAAATGGGATAAAAAACTGAACGATTTGAAGGTTTATGGTCAATGTGAATTGCATTAAGAACCGAAAGAATCACTCACTTGAGAGAAATTCTCATGTATTATCAACTCATAAATCTACTTCTTCCAATTGAAAAGCACCTCAGAGCTATGGCATCAAACTAGGAAAGACTAAACTAGGAAACATTAAACTGAAATACTTTAATTTAGGGAAAATTTGAGCTAGGAAACATTTAATAGGCAATCAACTTGCAAGTAAACCTTGACTCAGCCGAACGAGTCTTTATTCTTGAACTTCATCTAAGATACCGTCTCATGGATCTTGGAGCTGCCGCATCACGTCCATCGTTAGATTTAGCTTGGCCTTTATTGGAAGAAGCCAATTACAAAGTTTCCTCTGTTTTTCTAGAACTATCAGATTCCCAAATCTAGAACACAGATCCTGTCCTATGTTTGGTCCTCCTGTACCTTTTTCAGTGCAAATATAATGCAGACAAAGAATGGAATACATTGAACAAGACAAAGAATGGAATACATTGAACAAATTGTTCAATGTATTCCATTCTTTGTCTGCATTATATTTGCACTGAAAAAAATACAGGAGAACCAAACAATGGACACGATCTATGTCCAATCGGGTTACGGTAAATATCCAGAAATGATGGTCAGGAGGAAACATTAGTCATCAGTCATCAGTCATCAGTCATCATCCCTTTGCCTCCAGGAGCAGCGGTGCATGGTGCAGCAGCATTCACCGGTTGAGCCATTTTCAATCAGAATCTACAGGAGAAGGTGGGGTCAGTCAAGGCATAGGACATCAGCAAGAATACCTGTAATCTTTCTTGGACTCAACAATCACAGTTAAATTTTGCTTGATAAACGAAACAAATGAAATTGCTTGAGCACTACTTTGTTTGATGTTCACAGTACTTTCCATTTCGAGAATATTATGAAAGATCGACTAAGTGTTGCACATCATGTGAATACATATTCGTTTTTTCACCATTCTTCACACACAAGTTCATGAGCACATCAAAATTAACCAAGAAGAACAAGAGGGCAAAGTGGCAAACCTTTAAATCTGAATAACTTGGCTTGGTGCTTTGGACCAGAGCAATCTTAGAGTATAGACACTAGACAGTGAGTGAAAGAGTTGGGTGTGACCAAAGTACTGGCAGAAATCGAGCTTATATAGTGCTGGCTTGCCTCTGTTAGGGGTAGTCTTGCTATTCAACAGCTTTCTGGATTCATTTTT
This sequence comes from Corymbia calophylla, assembly GCA_014182845.1. NCBI lineage: Eukaryota > Viridiplantae > Streptophyta > Magnoliopsida > Myrtales > Myrtaceae > Corymbia > Corymbia calophylla. The sequence goes on along the minus strand of CM024700.1, from coordinate 17,250,003 downwards.
TGGTTAAGATTTTATTTTCCTTCTTCGTACAAAATTTCTATTAATCTGAGAAAAGAAAGTGATCCATACGGACCAATGCTATTGAGTAGGCAATTTAATTTAACTTACCTATTAATACATTGGTTCTTATCCCCAATTGCTGACTAAAATATGGAAGCCGCCTGTTTGTTATTAGGATTACACATTAAGGTCCTAAGGAGGCTAGATTCCGTCAATTGTATCAACAAAATCTACAAAATCCAGAATGTCCTTAATTTCATAAAAAATAAATAGGTTTTAAAATATTATATTTTTCTTTAACGATAAGCCCAAATTAGTGAGCAAAATCGGATATTTCTTTCTATTATAGGAAAATAAATTTAAATGAATTGCTTAAATTCGATTTCTCCAAATATGGTATGTTTTATTATGTTAACAGGTTGACTCAATCATTATCCCGGGAAAGACTAAAGGTTACGTTTGGTTGTCTGGATTTCTAAACACGATAAGATTGGATAGATAAAATGTGAAATCCAGGGGATTTTGTTACATACTATCCACTGTTTGGTGATCGCAATAATAAAATTAGATGTATTTGCATTATATTATATATATTGTTTGGTATAAACGGTATATTAATATAAATGAACTACAAATTTTATAGATGGAGATGTTAAAAATCTCTCGTGGCATTCTTGCTTACTTTATTTTTTTATTTTACTCTCTTTTTTAATTAATTTCCTTTTATTACTTTCTTCCTCTTCCATCATTCTCTAATAAAATTTTATTAAATAGAAAACTGTATTAATATACCTAAAATATGTGATAAATATATTTTTTATATTAAATTTATATTATAAGATATAATTAAATTCGAATATATAAATAAAAATAACATTAAGTTAAAAAAATTGTTATTTTTTGTTATTTTGAATTTCATATACTAGAATTCAAATATTATTTATGTTGAAATATAATTTTGGATATGTTAATTTAAGAAGTTTGTTTTTAAGAAAAATAACTTTTTATTATGAAATTAGAAATCCTATTCACCTTTATTCCACTCCCCTATAGCATAATTTTATTCGGCTTATATCACTTTATATTCGATTTTATCTTGTTTGAGCAGGCACTAAATACAGCATAGGATAAATTTTATCTTGACCGCTAAATGTAACCAAAAGAACATGCAGACTGTGCAAGGTAAGGTCAGAGTATAAATTGTTGTGCCAATTAACCATACAAGGTAATGGCCAATATACGTAAATAACTATACAAGGTATAGCAAAAATAAAACCAAGCATAAGAGGTGCATTCAAGGATAATAGACTCCCGACCAAAAAAAAAAATGACAAATATGATCCTTAAGTTTAATAACATGCTTTTCCAGGAAAAGGAAGAAAATATGGTTACTTGTGTTGCCCATTTATGGAATAAAAGTCTGTGAATTATAGGAATGACAAGAGTAGCATATCCTTTCAATCAAAAACAAAAAGTCAAAAAAGAGAGGACCATCCGAATCTGGTCTTGATTGAGACATTGCTGTTCCCTGTATTGCTAAGATGTAAAAAGTGTCATTGGTTGGCATATGCTTTCTCTTACAAGGACGAAGAATCCAGCCTCTTCCTTTTTATTGCTCTTCCAATTATGATTGCCTGGTCACTTGCCCCGGATCCATACTCGTGGGAGTCTTATCACTCATGTTTTATCATATCAAGAGTGAGGAATTCCATGGTTTGAGATCAGATCCGTACAGGCGTTTTTGGCGTCCCGAGGCATAAAAAATGGAACGAGTTACATGTGGGTAAAGTTGGTGAATGTTAAATGTCTCTAGAGATAAAAAAAAAATAAAAATCTTGATCACTTAATATTGACATTAATTTTTTAGTCGATGCATTGATAAAGATAGAAAATTGAATTAGGAGTTTTTGATCGCGACGAAACCTATTTTTGAACAAAAAGTGTCATTTCTCAATTTTGTTTGTTGTCTTAGCTTTGGAAAGTGATTTCCTATTCATTTTATATAAAAACTCAAAAAGTCAAACGGTTGACTTTTTGATCAACTCTTTGACCAAAAGTCCAAAAGTTAATATTGAGTCAAATTTTAGCTTTTTTTTTTATTACAAAAATGTTCATTTCAAGTTTAATTTCACTTTAGAAGTGAAAATATTGGAAAAATCCAAAGATTTGACCACAAAATCGAACTCATAGTAAAAAGTGAACTATAAAATTCACCAAATCAGCTCATTTTAGTTCCAATTTGACTTTGGTATCAAGAATTTTGCGAAAATAGATTAAAAACCTCATTTTCCAGATTTTTCGATTTTAGGTTCAAAATCGGCCAAAAATAAAATTTCTTTTGTTTTAGTCATAATTATGTCTAGTTCCTTTTATGATATTTAATCTAAAGACAATTACCCATTCACTTGTTCAATCAATTTCAAGATCGAGCAAAGCGAAATGTGAATTGACATTTTTGCCCCCAATTAGGGATTTGGATCCATCCAACATGATTTGTGAGTGAATACTTTAATTCTATTCAATTTTGTGAGTAAGTCCAAATTCATGGTCAATTTTGGGAAATTCATTTGCCAACTCAGCAATTTGGGAGATTTAGCTTACTTTGCCTCAAGGAAACAAGATTGTTGAGCTTTGATTCAAGAAATTTGAGTTGATCTATTCACTACTAAGGTTTTATTTGATGAATTGAGGTTCAATTTCCACATTGGCCCTCAATATAATTTTGGCAAAAAATTTCGTGTCATCAATTAAAGGTCGATATGAATGCAATATTTACCCCTAGGCATGGGCAATTAAACTAATAGGTGCCTTGCAATTTTAATTGAATTCAATTTCAAATAATTTGCAATTCTTGACCAATAATTCAGCGAAATTGCCCAATTTAAAGCCTAGAAAGTCCAATTAGGTGCACCCATGGCATTGATCTATTACTTTCCATGTTACTTAGGTAATTAAACTGATGTAAATTGTTGAGATGCATTTATATGGTTTAATTAGCCTAATTTGGTCAAAATCGGACCATTTATCCTCAAAATTGAATCATTTCCTTTCCAATTAGGAAAATTTTCCTTTTGCATGAACTCAAGGGAAATAGGACCGAACCAACCAAGAACGAGTTGAATTGGTCAAATCATTGCAAGATTGGTCCTAGTGGTCGGACTAGCCGATGGTGGAGGAGGCTCATTTGGCCCTCCTCCAACCAACTCTTGGCCAGTGATCACCACCACAAGGTGACTCGTCCCTCGGCCGATCTTCCCATGCCCTCATATTTTTCAAAATTTGCAAAAAAGCCTCGGGTTTTCATGAAATTACAAAATTACCCTTAATTAGGTCCTTAATTGCAAATTTCATTTGGACCATTGATCATATGAAATCTCAGCACTTAAATTGAGCACATGTCAATAAGCTTAAAAGCTAAGGAGTTTGTTAGATCCATAAAATTAATCTTTAGCCGTCGAATCAAACCGATGGCTAGGATTTGAAATTAAATAGGACTATATAGGAATTTCCCTCCAAATTTCAAAGGGGCCATTTTGCAGCACATTTCAAACTCTCTCTAATCCCTCTCCTTCCTGCTCTCTCTTCTCTCTAAAAACCGCTCACGCAATTTCCTTCAATCGTTGGTCTAACCGCCTCTGGCGATCGGATCTAGCAGCCCTCTAGTGCCGTCCCTCCTCCATTGACCTCCCTATCTCCCTTTCCGATGGTTAGGCGACCAGCAATTGCTCTGGAGCTTCCTCAATTAGCCCACACGAATTGATCTCCCTGTGGTGGTCAAGGACCGATTCAGTTCGGACTGGTTCTGTTCAGCCTTGAACCAGCGCCATTCCGGCGCTGATCCTACCTTGTCCAGTGACGAATAGCCTCTCTGACATCCCTCTGATGTCTACCTGTGGTTGCTAGTTCTATTTTTGCAGATTTAGACTCGATTTGTTGGTGAAACTTCAACAAGGGTAGGATCTTGAACACGAGCTCAGTGAAGCAAGATCGTACTAGGCGATTGGGGCTAGAGCTCAAACTTAGGATAGATTTAATGGATTTTATGGCTGCCGTGATGATCTATGATGATTAGGAATGGATTTGTTTGGATGAATATGGTTTGATCTGGCTTATTTGGTATTTGAGCTTAATCTGTAATTATTAGATGATAAAATGACTGATCGGAGAAACTTCTTTGTTTGAGCTTGAAAACATGTTCGATTGCATTCGATGTCTTCACAACATTCGAAGTTGATTTGATGACCTTTCCAATGAGCTATAGAATGCCCCGATTGGACTTTGATTGATACCTGAAAATCTCTGTCAAATTTGTAGATGCGTTTTGCAATTTTTTACTAATTTCAGATGTTCTATGTAATCTTGACCTATGCGGATTTGGGATTTTTTGCTGATTTTTGTGATCTGATTTTTGATTCCTTCATGAAAATCAGATATGACATATCCATCTAGAATATATATTTTTCCCATAATTTTATGAGGTCATTAACCTAGGATGATTGGCTCTTACATCACTATGCTGAATGCTGGAATTTGCATGTTCAGAACGCCTCTATCGGTTTTTCGAATTTTTGTTGAATTTTCTTTTGAATTTGACTTCGAGTTCTTCATGAAAGTTGTGCATATGGATATTGGTCATGACAAATTTTTTCTCAAAATTTTCTAATGAGTATATCTAGGCCAAATCCTTCAAAAATCGTCATCTTGTTGTGCTAGTCAGTACATTTCAGAATCGGTGTTTCCACTTTGTCGATTTTATTGTGATTTTTCCAGAACTCTTTTCAAGATGATTCCTCCTAGACATTTGTTCATATGAATGTTGATCATGATATATTTTTTTTGAGAATTTTTAAACAAAATTCATTAGGTGAATTTCTCCAAAAATCGTCCTTAGGTCACTTCTGCCCTGTACAAACTTGAACTTGCATTCTTGTACAATTAAGCATGCACTAGTGATTCTTTGACTATAGAACCTTCATGAACGTGATTTCATACTTTAATATCATTCTAGGGATACTTAAGCCATTCAAATTGAATGTCATCACGTCATATACTTAAGCCATTCAAATTTTTGTCGTTATTTTCATACCATACTTTGTGGATGCATTTAGGCGTTGATCCCTTAATAAAAAATACTTGTGGTTTAATGTTGGACATATATGATTTTTCCTATACTTTTTCCATGTCATATAGAAACAATAAACCATGCATCATCTCAATGTGATTGTTGCCCTGAATGTGATCCTTAACATGTTTGGGTGGATACAACAGATTGGACGTGTAATCAATCTTAATTGAACACCTCTTAGAAAGTCTTAGGAAATTTGTCGAGCTTTCTAATGATACTAAAATTAGATTATTTGCATGTCAATTAGCCCATTTTTCATTTTTTGCAAAGTTGCCCTGCAGTCTGAGAATTTGCAAAATTCAGATGGCATGCATAATCATGTTCATGTCTGCATTTTGTCATTTTCATTCGAATTTTTTCGTTGAGATTCAGAGGTCGAGTCCTCCATGACCTTCATTTGTCACTCTTAGGACTATCATGTGGTAAAATTTGATAATTTTTAGATGTCATTAGCATGATCATATTGCTGTGAAATTGCTGCTGCCCTGTTCTATTCTGGTGCACTTTGCCATGTTCCTTGATTTTTATAAATTCATGCATAGCTCATTTTAAGAAACTTCCCCATGAAAAATGTCCTCGTGTCTTCACGACTTCGGAACCAACTGCCGCCATTCTCTCCTCCGTTATTCTCCCTCTCGGTTTTGGTCTGGCCGTGCGGCCTCCGCTCTCAGTCGCTGCTGTCTGGTCATCGGAACTGCCACGGAGTCCCCCTCCCCTTGCGGGTCAACTCGGTCCGAACCGTTTTGGCCGAGATCCGGTTTCGAAATGCTTGGTTTTGGTAAACCGGAGGCGCCGCTCGTCTGCCTTGTCGTTCCCGTCTTGTCGTCGGATTCGTTACCGGGTGTGTTTACGCTCTAAACTCTTGATTAGTCCGTTAAACTCATTTAGGGGGAGATTAGATTAGAGTTAATTGTAATTATGTGTTGTTTATGTGGTTAAACATGATTATGGATAATTAACGATAGTTAGTTAGAGTAATCAAGGATTAGTGGAATAATCCGGATTGGGAGTACTTTATTAAAAAGAAATAATTTCTTTTTAATTATTAAATTCGAAATAATTAGTACTTATTAAATTTCGGAATTAGTTATTAAATTCGAAATTGTTGTTATTGATTGAATTCGGGATTAATATTATTTATTGAAATTCAGAATTATTATTATTTATGAAATTCGGATTTATTATTATTATTAATTTTAATAATAATTGATTAAGGTTTAATTATGAATAGTGCGGTTTATTTATAATTGAATGGTGAGATTTATTCACGTGTCGGTAATTATAAAAGTATGTTTGATTGCTGATTAGATTAAGTATGTGATTGTTGGAAATTATCGTGTACTTGACTGTTCTAATTGAGTATGTCTCGACGTATGCGTATTGATTGCATGGGTTATAAAAAGGCAAAACCCGAGGTGTCGGGCGAATATATATCAAGTTTTACGAGAAATACAAGAATGGTTTATTCTTTGATGATGCATGAAAGCGAGACGGGTTTTGAAATAAAATGTGACCAAATATTATTCTTTCTTGCAATTTATATTTGAGAAATGTGCAATGATTTATATTGTGAGCATGTACCATGTTTGTATCGGCTAATTTGCAAGATTAAAATGAATCATGGTGGTGTGGTTAGTTAATTGAACCCATCACCCAAGCGGTAGATCGGGTGACGAAGTCCGACTTGTCGGAGTTCCCAGCGAGTGTTCGGATGTGGGTCGCGGTAGAGGCTGAGCCTATGCTCCTTCAGGAATGCCATCTGGGCGGGGGATCTAGATGTAACTGCGCCTCATGAGGGACGACGATGCTTGGTTTCGGATCAGTAGACCGCTAACTCGAGGGTTGTGCCATGGCCGAGGGGGTCGTAATAATCAGATGTGTATGAATGCAAGAGTGCATGAGAATTATGTCGGCATGAATCCTGATTATGCATGAGTTGGTGGCATTGATTATGTGGGCCTAATGTGATATCATGCAGGGTATGACAATGACCAGATGAGATCGCCCGTGATACGACTCGAGTGTGATTGACTAATGCATTACTGAGAGTACGGTGTGCATTAATTGTGTCATGCATGTGCAATCATTGTGTGGCATGACTAGGTAATGTCACTTGCGAGTTGATTGCATGTCGATGTTGTTCATGAAAGTGCTGAGTGGATTATGTATCTGAATTGTTATGAATGCCATTTATCGTTGATCTGCTGAAGGAAGTTATTGCATAATAGATACCTCAAGGCGAACCGATGTCCTAATTGGGGCATAGGGCGAGAACTCACTGAGATTTTATCGGTTATCACTTAACCATTTCAGGTCTCTAGCATCTCCTAATGCGGTTTGGGGCTCTCAAGAATTGGGATGCCACTATTACCATCCATCGGTTTCCTGGTCGGGTACATTGGTACGAGAGGCATGTCTCCACCATCTGGGTGGATGAAGGACCGGGACTATGGATCTTCCATCGTTTTATAGTTTGGTATGTTAGAGTGGGCGACGCCTTGCATGGCCTTCTGCGGGGTTTTGATGACTCGTTTGGTAGGGGCCTTAAAGATGTGTATTAGGATTTCATAGAGTTAGACCCTCCTGATGGAGCAGTGACGAATCCCGATTCTCCCCCATTCGTGTATGACCTTTTCCCCTTCGATGACGACCCGTCGGAGGCTGACTCAGAGGGGTCTATGCGTCTTGATAGTCTGTGATGGGTATGCTAGACCTGAACTTTTGATGAAGTAGATTAACTCAGCCTTGGCTTCATTTTGGTAGACTTGAAAGAGAATGATTTAGTGACGGTTGATTTGTAATTAAAAATGTTCATCTAGGGGTTAATCTATTATATGACTATACGGACTGATTTGCTGCTATGGTGTTTATCTATTCTTCTATCCCTATTATTGATGTTTGACTGGGGTTCCAGCGGGGATGTCATGCCTTCAACCCTCAAGAACACAACGATCCCCTGTTTCACTTGTGGTTAAAGAATGCGACGTCCTAGGACGCGTCACCAACCATTTCTTTTTATATTTCAATTATGCGCACGCGGAACGAATTTTAAACCCCAGTCAAACATTAATAATATGGATATAAGAATAGACAAACACCATAGCAGCAAACCAATTCGTATAATCATATAAAAGATTAACCCCTAGAGGAACGTTTCTAATTACAAATCTACCATCACTAAATCATTCTCTTTCGGATCTACCAAAATGGAGCCAAGGCTGGGTTAATCTACTTCATTAAAAGTTTGGGTCTAGCATACCCATCACGGACTATTAAGACGCATAGACCCCTCTGAGTTAGCCTCCGACGGGTCATCGTCAAAGGGGACAAGGTCATTCACGGATGAGAGAGAATTGGCATTCATCATTACCCCATCAGGAGGGTCCAACTCCATAGGATCCCAATCCACATCTTCAAGGCCCCTTCTAGGCAAGCCATCAAAACCCCGTAGAGGGCCATGCAAGGCGTCGCCTACTCTAACATACCAGGCTACAACACGATGGGGGATCCATAGTCCCGATCCTTCATCTACCTAGATAGCGAAGACATGCCTCTCGTACTAATATATCCGACTAGGAAATCGATGGATAGTAATAGTGGTCTCCCAGTCCTTAGGTGCCCCCAAACCACACCGAGGGAGGGGGCGCCATTCTAGGGACCTGAAATGGTTAAGTGATAACCGATGAGATAAAATCTCAGTGAGTTTTCGCCCTAAGCCCCGGTTAGGACATCAGCTTGCTTTGAGGTACCTATCATGCAATAACTTCCTTCAGTAGATCAACGATAAATTGCATTCATGACAATTCAGATACATAATCCATTAACATCGACATGCAACCAACTCGCAACCAACTCGCAACCAACTTTACCTGATCATGCCACACCCTGCACGATGACTACACATACATAACATAATCAATGCACACCACACTCTTAGTAATGCATTAGTCAATCACACTAAAGTCGTATCGTGGGCGATCTCACCTGGTCATTGCCATATTCTGCACAATATCACATTAGGCCCACATAATCAATGCCACCAACTTATGCATAATCTGGATTCACGCCAACATAATTCTCATGCACTCTTACATTCATGTGCATCTTATTATTACGACCCATTGGATCACGGCACAACCTCGAGTTGGCGGTCTACTAGTCCGAAACCAAGCATCATCGCTCCCCATGAGGCATGGCTACGTTTGGATCCCCCGCCTAAACGGTATTCCCGAAAGAGCATAGGCCCGACCTCTACCACAACCCGCATTCGGACACCCGACGGGAATTCCGACAAGTTGGATTTCGTCCCCTAATCTACCGCTGAGGTGATGGGTTCAATTAACTGACCACACAAGTACACCGCCATGATTCATTTCAATCTTGCAAATTAGCCGATGTAAACGTGATACATGCTCACAATATAAATCACTGCACATTTCTCAAGGATAAATTACATGAAAGAATGATATGTGGTCATATTTTATTTCAAAACCCGTTTCGCTTTCATGCCTCATCAAAGAATAAATTATTATTGTATTTCTCGTAAAGCTTGAAATATATACGCCTGACACTTCTTTTGCCTTTTTATAACACATGTAATCAATACGTATACGTGGAGACATACTCAATTAGAATAGTCAAGCATGCGATAATTTTCAACAATCACATACATAATACAATCAGCAATCCAACATACTTTTATAATTACTGACACGTGAATAAATCTCACCATTCAATTATAAATAAACCACACTATTTATAATTAAACCTTAATCAATTATTATTAAAATTAATAATAATAAATCCGAATTTCATAAATAATAATAATTCCAAATTTCAATAAATAATATTAATTCTGAATTCAATCAATAACAACAATTCCGAATTTAATAACTAATAAGTAATTCCAAATTTTGATAAATAATAATTATTTCGAATTTAATAAATAATAATTAAAAAGAAATTATTTTTTAATAAAATATTACTAATCCGGATTATTTCACTAATCCTTGATTATTCTAATTAACTACAGTTAATTATCTATAGCTATGTTTAACCACATAAATAACACATAATCGTAAATAACTCTAATATAATCTCCTCTGAGTTTAACGAATTAATAAAGGGTTTAGTGCGTAAACTCACTCGGTGACGAATCCGACACCTGCGTGATGGCGAGACAAGGCGGATGAGCGGCACCTCCGGTTTACTGAAACCAAGCGTTTTGGAACAGGATCTCGGCTGAAACGGTTCGGACCGAGTTGACCCGTGGGGAAGGGGACTCCGCGGCGGCTCCGGTCGGCTGAGACGGGCTCCAATGACCGGACAACGGCGGCCGGCTGGCGGAGGGCGGCCGCAGGCCAGACCAGAGCGGAGGAGGGAACGGTGGCAGCAACTTCGGCTGGCTCGGACGCCGGCGGACGGGGCTGGCGGCGACCCGGCGCTCGGCTGGGTGGCGGCTGGACAGCGGCTAGTTGGCCCTGCTCGCTCCGGCGAGGGGACCAGGAGGGAGGAGGCCAAGAGTGGCGGCTGGCTCGGGAACAAGGCGGGGGCAACGGCCGCCGGCTCTCGGGGTGCAGCTGGTGGCTGGTTGCTCCGGTGGTCGGCGGTGGTTCGAGGGTGATCGGAAGGCAGCGACGATCGACGGAGGCGACCGGCGAAGGGGCTGAGACAGCCAGCCACGGCGGACGCGGCCATAGCAGAAGAGGGAGAAGGATAACGGAGTTGGTCGGGGCCGGACGGAGGCGGTGAGGCTCGCGGCGGTCCCGAGAGGCTCGCAGGCGGTTGGGCCGAGCTGCGGCGGAGGCGACGGAGGAAAGGAGGGAGGCTGGCAGCTGCGAAACCGGCAGAACAGAGGAGGAAACGGGCTGGTTCGGGCGGCTGTCGGGCTCCGGCAGCGGGCCGACGAAACGGCGGCGCGGCGCGGCGGCGACTGAGGTGGCGGACGAAGGGGGCGGCAGCGGCAAGAGATATGCAGCAGCAGCAATAGTGGTCGGGCCGAGCAGCAGCAGCAGCAGAAGAAGAAGAAGAAGAAGAAGAAGAAGAGGAGGGGGAGAGAGAAGCTGGATGCAGTACGTGCATGGGGAAAGGGAAACCGCACGGAGGAGAGAGAGAGTCAGAGGTCAGGGGCAGCAGGGATGGCCGGCTGACCGCATGGGGAAGGAGGAGGAAAAAGAGGGAAAGAGAGAGCTTGGGAGAGAGAGAGACAAGACAAGAGAAAGATAGGAGAGAGAAAAGAGCGGCTAAGGGGGGCACGAAAATTTCCCCAAGTCTCTCCCATTTCCCTCTTAAAATTCAAACAAAAATTGTCTTTCGGTCCAAAACCGACTAGGGGCAATTTTGTCCACGGACAGTTCTTGGAACCGAAAATCACTGAAATACCCTTGGCTCAAAAATACGCAATGAGAAACGTCGGGTTCAATCCTTCGACCCGAACATCCTTATTTTGACATTTCTAAACAAGCTAGAATTTTCGGAAATTAATGAGGTTGAAATCTAATAATTAGTCTCGACGTCCGAAAAATCCCGACAACCGAATTTGGATAGAAATCATGGCTAAATCAATCAATTGCAACTCCAGCGTGTCTCAGACTAACGGGTGGTTTTTTAAGAATCGCGCGTCCGCGAAGTCTTTAGTAGCCTCTCTCTTTCAGTTAGTACTTCATGAGTGATCAGTTCAGAGTGAGATCGATTAGTAGTATATTGATGATTACGCATTTATAAAATCCGAAACAAATCGGAAAATTTAGGACGTCACAAACTTTCTTCCAAGTCTAGTGAATTTGAAGTGACTCTACACAGATATATAGTCTAGGTTTGGGTAAACTTCAATAACAAATTTTCTAGTATGTTCTTTTGATTCTGTTCTTTATTATTATATTATGCCAAGGTGAATCATTTGCTTGCATTATTATTTTAAAAATTGGCGTGCGGTTTCTTAACACTTAGGACACAATCTGTGTGTAATCGAATTACGGTAAATTTTCAACATTAATTCAAAACAAAGTCCAGGCTGCCTGCAAGCCATCAATTTTCAATCTGCTTCTTCACAATTCCTTCGAAGATCCCATCTGAGCCAAAGTTGCAGTTGGTGCGTCCGGGATAGACACGACCGGGCAGCTGAAAACGGAGAGAGAAGTGTCCAGGTGGACAAAGGTTTCCTCTTCTGCTCTCAACCATGTTCCCATCCGTTGCAATCTCTCCTTCGATCAGGACCTCGCCATCCATGTTGAATTCACAGCTAAAGGCTGCAACAACCACAAGGAAGTTTCCGAGAAATTCGTTAATACATATACATCACCGTGGGAATCAGAATCCACCTAACGGAGAATGCTCAAAATATAGTAATTAGCTTCTCGACCTATAAATATTGAGGTTCTTTTAAGCCATCGGAGACTTACTTTGATCTCTTCTGACCCCTGGAAGTGACACGTGGAACACGTAACAGTCTTCAGACTCTGCAACGGTCACACGCCCTGTGGTGGATCCTGCAAGCTCCACCTCCGCATTCCAAACCCCTCCGACTCCAGCAGTGCAGGTGGCGTCGGTGCCACGAGGAGGCACGAAAAAACGAGGTTGTCCCTCTGAATGCGCCTCTCGTGCTATCACTTGATAGAACACCTCGTCGGTGACATAAATAGGTAGCTTGGCAGCATCCTTCTCCAGAACGAACTCCTGCAGCCCAGTCAAAGTCTTAAACCTCGCCACAACCTCTTCCCTGAGGTAAAAGGTGCTCGGGTTATCGATGAAGATGATGTTATCTATGGCCATAAATCGCTCTTCGACATGTGAAAAAGGGTGCAGGTCGGTCGGAAAGAAGTCGATGAACTGAGGGTAGTTGCAACCAGGACCAAGCATTCTGTCTGGAAGCGTGTTGCGGAAGAACTTGAGCAACAAACGCGGGGCCACTATGACAGATTGACTGCCTTTCCTGAGTATATAATAGTATGCATGCATCATTTGGGCCACCATCAACTGGGACCCAGCCAGCTGATTGGGAGTGTACTGTGGCAATCTCTCGTACACTCTCTGCATTGCTGACTTGTGGGGTGGCCTTCCCCCTTTGAGATGAGGCCCGAAGTATGTTCCAAAAATGACGGTCAGGAGGAAGAGCTGGTCATTCGTCAGCATGCCTTCATCTGCAGAAGCAGCAGCATTCACCGGTTGATTCATTTTCAATCAGAATCTGCAGGAGAGCGAGGCATCAGTTGAGGAATAGGATATGCAACGTAACTATTAGAATCTTCCACCCCCACATTAACAATGTTTCATTCAATATGATCGACATGCCATCAACGATATGTTTGATTTTTAGCATTTCAAAAACTAATAGATAATGAACTTTCTTGCACTGTAAGTGAAGTTATTCTAACCTCAGAAACTTAATTGACATATCAAGTAACCATCAACATACTGCTTGATATCTATGTGAATCAACCGTCGGTAAACCTAAACTCTAGTAATAACAAACAAATACTCCAATTAGTTGCGGATGAATCAATTTTTTCCGGCAAAATTGATTTGTGAAAGAGCATGGCTCATCCTAAACCACTCAATGCCCAGTAATTTAGATTTCTAAGTCATGGTTTAACAGTCTCCAAGAACTATCCAAATCGACAGAGAGGATGATGCGAAAGAAAAAAAGAAAATTGGTCCACTTGCGCAAAACAAACTATGCTTAATCAGATCGTACACTCAATCTAACAAAAAGAACAAAATTTATTCCGTAAAGTTGCTATTGGTTCCGTTTTTAATAAAAGCAAGATTGAACTTGTTGCACATCATGTGAATAATGTATGTTTCTTCATCATTTTTCACAGACAACTTCATGGGCACATCAAAATCTATAGCAAGAACAAGAGGGCAAAGTGGCTGACCAGGAAGTTTGAAGAACTCGTTTGATGCTATGGACCAGAGTAATATTAGAGCATAGACACTAAATGATGAGTGAAAGAGTTGGACGTGGCCAAAAGTACTGGCAGAAGTCGAGCTTTTATAGTGCTGGCTTGCATCTTATAGGGGTAGTTTTGTAATTCAACAGCTTTCAGAATTCATACATTTTTGGTTAAGATTTTATTTTCCTTCCTCGCCCGGTAAGAATTTCTATTAATCCAAGAAAAGAAAGTTATCCATTCGGACCCTTTAAACTGAGTAGGTAATATAATTTAACCTATCTATATATACATGATTTATAAGGGTGTGCAAAAGAACCGAACTATGAGAACCAGACCGGAACCGGCGGTTTCCATGGGGACCGGTTCAATTCCCAACTTCATTTTACTAGAATTGGTGAGTATTGATCCGGTTTCCTCTTCATCTCTCTCAATCTCTCACCTCATTCATCTCGCGGCCTTGCTTCTCTCTCACTATTGCTCTTAGTGGCCTCTAGCCTTGTAGGTCCCTCTCTCACTCTTGCTCTAGATTGTCTGTGGTCTTGTTGCTCCCTTTGCCACTCACTCACTCTCTCTCTCTCTCTCTCTCTCTCTCTCTCTCTCTCTCTCTCTCTCTCTCTCTCTTGCCTTGCCTCGGATCTTGTTACTTGCTCTCAAGTCTCATGCCTCTTTTGAAGTGGGGACATTGATCCAGTTTTTAAGTGGGTCTATTGAACCAACAGGCAGTCTCCGGTTTCAAATTTTCGAAATTGGTTCTTAATGGGCGGTTCTAGGGGGTCCCGGTTCAAAAGTGGGAACCACCCATCTTAAAACCGATCACCCATACTTTTTATCTCCAATTGCCAACTAAAATATGGAAGCTACCTATTTGTTATGAGTATTAAATATTAGGTCCAAATGAGGTTAGATTTGGTCAATCATATCAACAAAATCTACAAAATCAGGAAGGTCCGTAATTTGATAGGAATGATTAGGTTTCACACTATTAAATCCCTTTAATGAAAAGTCCAATCTGGTGAGCATAATCTGATATTTCTTTCTGCTTGGTGGCCAATCAATGTAAATGAATTGCTTAAATTTGATTGCTTCCAAACATGCTAGGTTCTATTACCTTAATTGGGTTGATTGAATCATTGTCCTGGGAAAGAAGAAAAAAGATCTAAGGTAAAGTCGGGGTTGTAAATTAAGAGTGATTGGTTCACAATTTGGTCCGGTCCTACTCAAAAATCGAGAACCAGATCGGTTTGATGGAACCGGTCACTTGGCTATTTTGCCTCCAAATTTGAGCATTCTAAAAGTAGATCTTTCAAAACAAAAAATATTGGACTTGTTACTATTTTAGGATTTGTTGTTATTTTTAAGAAATTAAACAAACTTAAAATTTTTTTATAGTCTATTCAATTTGGTTTGGTTTACTCCCAGAACCAGGAACTAGACCGAAAATCACCCCTCAGATCCCCTGGAATTGGCTAGTTTGGTCTAGTCTAGGAGGTTCTTAGTTCAATCGATCCAATATGCTCACATCTACTGTAAATTTGTAGTGCCAATTAAATTATATAACATAGTGGTCGAAATAAATAAATTATTATATAAGGATAGCAACAATAAAATTAAAAAAAGTTCAAAAATGAATAATATGATTCTTACATTAAAAAAAATACATTACTCTAATGACTACCCTTTTCACATGGAAATAAAGAGGTGGGGTTCAAATCATTGCATTCTTTGGGAGTTGGGGTGATGACAATTTAATTTAAGGTGTGGGTTTCGATTCTTATGTCTTGCAAAGAGTTATGGCGAAAATCTGATAATGAGAGTTAAAGTAGGTATAGAGTTAGATAAAAAAAAAATACAAAGTTCAATAATATGCCTTTTCTGAAAAAAAGATAATTGGCTCTTTGTGCTTCCATAGATAAAATAAAAGTTATATGATTTGTACGATTGACAAGAGTAAAATATCTTTTAAGAAATAAAATAAAACAAAAGGTGAAAATAAAGAGGGGAATTACTGAATCTGATCTAGATCGAGACATTGATGTTTTATGTTTTGACAACAGGTTTTGGCAAGTACTAACATTTGTTTAGACTTAAAAAATTACTAACTATTTTAATAATCTGCCAATATTTATTGTGATGACTTATCAATGCCCTAGAAGTTTGTAACTTTTATTCAAAATTATTAACATTAATTTAAATAGTGTACCAACATTCATCATATTATGACAAACTAATTTTAATCTTGGAAATTACCAAAAAATTCCTAAATCAATTGTAATTTTATCGGTTTAGTCATAAATTTTTTTTTTTTTTTTTTGCCAATTGAGTCCTAAATCTTTTTCCAATTGTGCTAGTTTAGTCCATCAAGCCAAATTAGGTAGGGCGGTGCTAACGTGGCCGGGAGCTGGCACTAGTGACAATTTTTTAATAATATTTTATTTTTTTCGAATTATTTTATTAATTTTTTATCTTTTTTTTTTTTTTTAAACTATCTCCTCTGTCCTCCTCCTTCCTTAGGATTTGATGAGCGGCCAGAGAGGAGGGCTGATTGGTCCTTAGATCGAGGCAGCTAGGTGAGCTTGCCTCATTGTTGCTAGATGATGGCGAGCTCACCCAGCCACCAGTAGGGTGAGCCCTCACCGGATCTGGATAGGGCTCACCCAACCATCGGTGGGGCCAGCCCTTGAAGGATTTGGCGAGGGCTCACCTCACCGGTGGCTAGGCGAGCTCACCCTCGCTAGGGATAAGGTCCTATCAGTCGGATTGAGGACAAGCACTAAATAGATTAAGAGACGGCAAGAGCAAAGATGAAGAGGAAGGCGGTCTTCACAAGCTCCGTTGGAGGAGGGAGTTGCAGAGCGAGAGTGGGTTTTTGGAGGCCCTTAATGCCACAGGACCTTGTCCCTAGCAAAGGTGAGGTCGCTTAGCCACTGGCAAGGTGAGCCCTCGCTAGATACTTGACAGCGAAGCTAGCCCTCGCCAGATCCAATGAGGGCTCACCCAGCCCAGCCATCTCAGTCCGACGACTGGCCAGTCCTTTCCTCTGGCCAATTGCTAAACCCAAAGGAAGAAGGAGGGTGGAGGAAGGAGGAGAGAGCAAAAAGAAAAGAACAAATAAAATAATTAATAAAATAATTTGAAAAAAAAAAAATATTAGTAAAAAATAGTCATTAGTGCTAGCCATTGGCCACTTTAGCGCTGGCTGGCCAAATTTGGCCGGATGGACATAATTACAAAAGGTTTAAGACTCAATTAGTAAAAAAAAAAAGTTTAGTAGTGAATCGGCATAATTACAATTGATTTAGCACTTTTTTGGTAATTTTTTCCAAATTTTAATCACTTACCAACTTTTTATCTTGTTTGATTTTAAGAAGCATTTGCATTTTTTTTCTACTTCCAATATACCAAATACTTTAATAATATATCAACATTTATTTTAGTAAAGTACTAATATCTTTGAAGTTAAAACTTTTACTAAAATAACCAATCTTCATTTGATTGATGTACGTACGTTCGCTACATTAAAGAATTAACAAATGTTTATCACTCACCAACTTTTTATATTACTTGTTTCAAAATGTAATTGCATTATTCAATAATCTAGGCGAACAGATGTAATTAGTAGGCTATTTGAAAGAGAACTAGGTGGTATCCATTCAAATATGAGTTCCTCAGAGAAGAATCAAACCTGTTTAGGCTAATAATACAACCTAAGGGAGAAAGTTGAATAGTTTATTTGAAAAATTCAACAATATATATTTTTTTTATCTCTAGCGACATTTAACATTCACCAATCGTATCAGCGATTCATTTAACATTTCCATTTTTTATCACGTATGCCAAAAACGCCTATATGATTCACCCGATGGGGGTTCTTTTCATTCCCTCACGTAACTCATTCCATTTTTTATCACATGGGCTGATTCACACGCTAAAAACGCCTATATGGATCTAATCTCAAATCTAGGGTGAAATTCCACTTTACAGCATGATGCTTGATATCATAAAACATGAACTGTGATAAGACTCCCAAGAGTATGGATGCATGGCAAGTGACCAAGCAATCATAATTGGAAGAGCAATAAAAAGGAAGAGGCTGGATTCTTCATCCTTGTGAAAGAAAGCATATGTCAACCGATGACACTTTTTACATCTTAGCAATACAGAGAACAGCACTGTCTCACTCAAGACAAGATTCGGATGGTCCTCTCTTTTTTAACTTTTTGTTTTTGATTGAAAGGATATGCTACTCTTGTCATTCCTATAATTCACATGACTTTTATCTCATAAATGGGCAACACAAGTAACCATATTTTCTTCCTTTTCCTCGAAAAGCATGTTATTGAAATTGAGTGTCATATTTGTCAAATTTTTTTTGTCAGAATTCTATTATCCTTGAATGCACCTTTTATGCTTGGCTTTATTTTTGCTATACCTTGTATTTACTTATATTGGACATTACCTTATATGGTTAATTGGCACAACAATCTACACCCTGACCTTACCTTATACAGTCTGCATACTCTTTTTAGTCTTTCCCTGGATAATGATTGAGTGTCATTAACGTAATAAAACATTGCATGTTTGGAGAAATCGAAATTAAGCAATTCATTTAAATTGATTTTCCCAGAATAGAAAGAAAAATCTGATTCTGCTTACTAATTTGGGCTTATCGTTAAAGAAAAATATAATATTTTGAAACCTATTTATTTTTTTATGAAATTGAGGGCCTTTTGAATTTTGTAGATTTTGTTTATATAATTGACGGAATCTATCCTCATTTGGACCTAATATGTAATCCTAATAACAAACAGGCGGCTTCCATATTTTAGTCAGCAATTGGGGATAAGAACCAATGTATTAATAGGTAAGTTAAATGAAATTGCCTACTCATTAGCATTGGTCCGTATGGATCACTTTCTTTTCTCGGATTAATAGAAATTTTGTCTGAAGAAGGAAAATAAAATCTTCACCAAAAAATGAATCCAGAAAGCTTAAATTGCCTACTCATTAGCATTGGTCCGTATGGATCACTTTCTTTTCTCGGATTAATAGAAATTTTGTCTGAAGTAGGAAAGTAAAATCTTCACCAAAAATTGAATCCAGAAAGCTTAAATTGCCTACTCATTAGCATTGGTCCGTATGGATCACTTGCTTTTCTCGGATTAACAGAAATTTTGTCTGAAGAAGGAAAATAAAATCTTCACCAAAAATTGAATTCAGAAAGCTTAAATTGCCTACTCATTAGCATTGGTCCGTATGGATCACTGTCTTTTCTCGGATTAATAGAAATCTTGTACGAAGAAGGAAAATAAAATCTTAACCAAAAAATGAATACAGAAAGCTGTTGAATAGCAAGACAACCCCTAATAGAGGCAAGCCAGCACTATATAAGCTCGACTTCTGGCAGTACTTTGGCCACACCCAACTCTTTCACTCACTATCTAGTGTCTATGCTCTAAGATTACTCTGGTCCAAAGCACCAAACGAAGTTATTCATATTTAAAGGTTTGCCACTTTGCCCTCTTGTTCTTCTCGGTTAATTTTGATGTGCTCATGAAGTTGTGTGTGAAGAATGGTGAAAAAATGAATATGTATTGAAATGATGTGCAACAGTTAGTCAATCTTTCATAATATGCTCGTACAACGAAAGTACTTTGAACATCATACAGAGTAGCGCTCAACAATTTCATTTGTTTCATTTATCAAACAAACTTTTACTGTGATTGTTGAGTCCAAGAAAGATTACAGGTGTTCTTGCTGATGTCCCGTTCCTTGACTGACCCCTCCTTCTCCTGCAGGTTCTGATTGAAAATGGCTCAACTGGTGAATGCTGCTGCACCTTCCACCGCTGCTCCTGCAGGTTTCTCGACTGACCGAGCCTTCTCCTGCAGATTCTGATTGAAAATGGCTCAACCGGTGAATGCTGCTGCACCTTCCACCGCTGCTCCTGCAGTCGAAGGGATGATGACTGATGACTAATGCTTTCTTCTGACCATCATTTCTGGATTATACTTTGGGCCTCATCTCAAGGGGGAAAGGCTGCCCCACAGGTCAGCAATGCAGAGAGTAGCCGATAGGTTGTTACAGTACCTCCCGATCAGCTGGCTGGGTCCATGATCATGGTGGCACAAATGATGCACGGGTACTACCACATTCTCAGAAAGGCCAGTCAATCTGTCGTGGTGGCCCCATCTTTGTCGCTTAAGTTCTTTCACAAGAATCTGGTACTTTTTTTTGCCTAAAGCCTGGAAATTTAATTGACGAGACAAATGGAGCATGATGAAATTTGAATTCAGGATTTTCAGTTCTACTATCATGAAAGATTTTGTTGAACTACTGCTAACTGTTCTAAAAGTTTAAGCTGTTAGATGAATGCATAGTTTATTTTTTAAATATTTTAATAGTGGGCATTTTCCAACTAGGGGTTCTATTTCAAGAACGCAATACCTTTTTCAAGGGTCAACACATCCTAAAATGGAAAAATTTTGTGGCAGCTACAAAAGGTGGAGAATGATATGGCCAAGGAGGGTGACTACGGATGAGAAGGTACCCAAGTAATTTGATCGATGGGAGTCATTTGTTCTGTTTGTTAGTTGCGTCCTTGCCAGATTTAGCTTGGCTTTATTGGAAGAAGCCAATTACAATGTTCCTCTGTTTTCACAGAAAAATCAGATTCGCAAATCCATGGATGAAAGGCATTCAAGAGAATTCCATAAGGAGCTCCCACGAGGTATATTCTTTAACTTGCTTATCCTAAGAAAAGATCATCTCCTTCTATACTATCATTCATAGCCGAGTTAAGAGTCGAATGTAGTCCATTTAAAATTCAGAACGGAGCAAATAGGATAAATTCCGACATTAATTTTACAAAGTCTGAGCTGCGAGAGAGTCATCAGTTGTCGATCAGCTTCTTCACAACTCCTTTAAAGATCCCATCTGATCCAAACTTACAGTTGGACGGTCTGGGATTGACACGACCGGGCAGGTGAAAACAGAGAGAGAAGTGTCCGGATGGACAAGAGTCCCCCATGCTGCTTTCAACCAACTTCCCACCCGTGGCAGTCTCTCCTTCATTTGATACCTCGCCACTCATGTCAAGTTCCCAACTAAATGCTGCAGCATCCGAAAGGAAGTTTCAGAGAAATTCGTTATTACCTTAACATCACTCTATGAAAGAAAATCGGCAAAATGGGGAACACTCAAAACTTAGTAATTAGCTTTTTAACCTATATCATTGTGGTTTTTTTTCTCAGGCCATCAAAAACTTACTTTGATCTCTTCTAACCCCCGGAAGTGACACCTGGAACAGGTAACAGTCCTCGGACTCCACAAGGTTCACATGCCCCGTGATGGATCCTTTAAGCCCCACGTCCCCATTCCCAGCCACTCCAATTCCAGCACTGCAGGCAGTGGCAGCACCACCACATCGGATCTCTGTCTTACTGAGCGGAGAAAACACCAACTTAGCATCAAGTTGAGCCTTGAAATGGGTGTCACAGTCTCCGGGAACCATGATGGTGTCAAGAAGGGTGAGACTTCATATGGACCCATTCGTAGAGGCAGTACATCTGAAGCCATGTTATTCTGGCGTTTCCTTCCGTGAGAACCATGAGGAGGCACGGAAAAATGAGATTGTCCCTCTGAACTTGCCTCTTGTGCCATCATTTCATAGAACGCCTTGTTGGTCACGTAAGTGGGTAGCTTGGCAGCATCCTTTTCCAGAACGAACTCCTGCAGCCCAGTCAAACACTTGAACCTCGCAATGACCTCATCCCTGATGTAAGAGGTACTTGGGTTGTCAATGATGACGATATTGTCTATTGCCATAAATCACTCTTCGACAAATGAGCAAGGGTGGATGTCAGTTGGAAAGAGGTCGATGAACCGAGGGTCGTTGTTGGCAGGACCAAGGACTTTGGCCAGAAGGGTGTTGCGGAAGAACATGAGTAACAAAGTTGGAGTCACTACAACTGATTGACCGGCCTTTCTGAGTATGTAGTAGTACACATGCATCATTTGGGCCACCATGATCTTGGACCCAGCCAACTGATTGGGAGAGTACTGAGGCAATCTGTTGGCTACTCTCTGCATTGCTGACCTGTGGGGTGGCCTTTCCCCTTTGAGATGAGGCCCGAAGTATAATCCAGAAATGATGGTCAGGAGGAAGCATTGGTCATCAGTCATCATCACTTTGCCTGCAGGAGCAGTGGTGGATGGCGCGGCAGCATTCACCGGTTGAGCCATTTTCAATCATAATCTGCAGGAGAAGGCGGGTCAGTCGAGGAACAGGACATCAGCAAGAACACCTGTAATCTTCTTGGACTCAACAATCACAGTAAAAGTTTGCTTGATAAATGAAAGAAATGAAATTGTTGGGCACTACTCTGTATGATGTTCACAGTACTTTCCGTGTTTGAGAATATTATGAAAGATTGACTCATTGTTGCACATCATGTGAATACATATTCGTTTTTTTTATCATTCTTCGCTCACAACTTCATGAGCACATCAAAATTAATCAAGAAGAGCGAGAAGGCAATGTAACATCCTGAATTTCGACCTATCTCGGGATATACGAAATGGTTATTTCTTAATGCACTATTAGTCATGACTATCTTGAATTGATCATTCATTGGTAACTGACCTATTCGGAAAGACAATTAAGGATCGATACACGTATGACCAGTGAATTCAATTAGGGATAGGCCGCTCGATCATAAGGATCAAAGAGAAATGATACTACACTGTTGTAGACCAATTAGCAAACGGAAATAAATCGATTCGGCAAAAATATGAGGTTGGATTGTGGGTGATTCTGCATGACTTCGATATTGACTGCGAATGATGTTAAACCAATTTCCTTTTGGCCCTGTACTCAGCGTGAGCTATTAACCCTCGTGATTACATGACAATCGATGATTGCCCTGATTTGAATAAGGCACGAACATGAATTGAAAATATTCAACCATGGGTCAATTTTGTGTAAAAATCCTAAAAGCCGTTCGGTAGTTTATATCATGCTAGAGTCGCAATTGACTGATTTAAATCCCGATTTTCAATCCGGTTTTGGAAATCAAATTTTATCGGTTAGCTTGGGAATTATCGGAAAAGGATTCAATGGGCCGAAAAGTTGGAATCAAGAAGAGTGGACTGACTAAAGGCCCAATGGGCCTTGCGCCTATTAGGGGTTGGCCATGTGGGCCCCAAGCTAGCCCAAGTGGGCCCAATTAAGCCCACCAAACCCAACTTCAAGCCTTTGAGCCCAATTGCATTTTCTAGCCCATTTCTCTTTAATTTGAGCCCAAACCAATTTTATTCTAGCCCATATAAAATCTTGGCCCATATATGCATATAATACGGTATACTATACTTTGAGAATTTACCAAATTGCCCTTTCTATAAGGTGCATTCAATTTTGAAGGACAAAAGGGGAGAAAAGTCAAGGAAATGATGGATTTTTGGGGAAATTGATGAAGCCAATTGGAGAAGGCTTTAGAGGGGGAAGTCTTCTTTTCTCTCTCTTTCCTCTCTCTCCTCCCTCTCTCCTCCTCTTGGGCGTCCAGCCCCTCACCCCTCCCTTTTCTCTCTCACTTTTCTCTCTTTTCCTCTTGTTTTCTTCTTGTTTCTTCCCCTTGGATGCCCCTTGACCAATCGGACCACCCTCACCCGCCATCTTTGCCGCCGTTTTGGAGCCGCCGTGCCATTGTGGTGCCGCCCATCCGAGGCCACCCAAGCCGCACCTCTCTCTCTCTCTCTCCCTCGCAGTTCTCACCTCCACTTAGAAACCGCCTCCGCCGAGACCCGTTTTTGCCGAGTGCCTCCATGACATTTTGGTGGTAGTCGTGTGTCACCCTCACTGCCGCCGTTGCGTCTGTGTCGTCGGAATCGCAAAACCGTGAGTCAATTTCCTAACCCCTTAGTTAGGGGTTAATCTTGCTTAAGAATAATTTAATTAGTTTAATCCTTAATTTATGCTTTGGATGATGGATGATCAATATATTATTTCTTAATCTTGCTTAGTGCTAACCATGGTTAGATTAAAGTAACCGCGGTTAGATTAAAGTAACCTTAGTTGGTTAGTTAACCGTAGTTGAGTTAATTAACCATAGTTGGGTTAGAATAGTAACCATGGTTAGTATTAATAAATTTTATTATTTTTTTCAAAAAAATAATTTATTATTTTCGAAATTATTTAATTATTAATTATATTATTTTATAATTTCGAATTATTATTTATTTATTTCTGAATATTAATTATTTTTGGGGAAATAATTAATTGTGATTATTTATTGGAAATGATTTTTAATTGAGTAATTTTGTGTGAAAAATTACTATGACCTATTTTCTAATGTCAATTGTGATTGATTAATTGTTATTAAGGGATATGAGTTTATTAAAGAAAATTTTTTGGAAATGAAATTTGTTGGGTGGATTAATTGATTTTAGTATTGTTGTAAAATGATAAGTATTTTATGGGGATTATGGGATTGGTAAATAAATTATAAGTATTTTGTGGGAGTTAAATTATTTTATCAAAATAATTGTTTATAATATTGTATACTTCATAAATGAGTATTTTTGGGTTATAATCATAGTTTATACTTATTTTGGGATGATTGATAATTTATGGGAATACTTGATTGTCATTAAATGAGTATTTTTGGGTTATAATATTAGTTTATACGTATTTTGTGATGATTGATTATTTATGGGAATAATCAATTATCGTTAGTTGTGGAGTTGCATGTTTGTCTAGTATTGAATGTGAAGACACGTGGTTGGGTACCATTAAGTATTGAGGTGCGTGATTATTTTGGAAAGATATGCAAGTATTGTAATGTTGATTGGTCGGAATTGATTGTTAGATTGTGACTTGAATTACTATTTGATGGCTATATTTGGACTATTACTATTTTGCGTGGATGTCGGTCATTTCTGCATTACATTATACGTATGACAACTGCAAGGGCATGTCGCGTGAGCACGAACCATAGTGCTGGTTTCGGGTAAGTCCGGTAGGTCGGTTGCAAGCTGGCAGAACGGTTGAGGCCGATTGGTGGTGGGGACAGCTGTCGGTCAAATCTGAAGAGAAGCAACATAGTAGCAGCACCCATGGCGTCGGCAAGAGAGAAGGAGAAGAGAAGAAGAAGAAGCAAAGAGTTGCAGGGGAACGTGTATGTGCATGGAGAGAGAGAGAGACAAGATAGAAGAGGGGACAGTGGCTGAAAAGCTACCCACCCACCCTCTCACTTCAACCCCATTCCCCAAATTCCTCTTCTTCTTTTTAATTAAAAAGGAGGAAAGGGCAAAATGGTCTTTTCCCCAATTTTGGACCAAATTTTCTTGAAATGCCTTTGAATCAAAAATTAAGAAGTGGGATTGTCTCGGTTTACAACTTTTGGCCCGATCATCCCTTTTCCGGCTCCGATTCTCGGCCCAATAATCCACTTAGGCAATTTCTGGGCTTATCGATAAATTTGAGAATTAATGAGACATTGTCCAATATTTTTGTCTCAATGTCTTTGAAAGTTTAATACTCGAAATCGAATTGAATTTCGTGATTAATTTCAATCAATCGCGACCTTAGTACAACCTAACTTTTAATCAGCGTTTAGGGTTTTCCACGCGTTTGACCTATGATTGATAGCTTTTCAATCCACGATTATGTCTATTCAAATTAGGGCAATCCTCGATTGTCATGTAATTAAGGGGGGTTGATTGCTCACTCTGAGTACAGAGCCAATAGGAAATCGGTTTAACATTGTTCGTAGTTAATATCGAAGCCGTGCGGAAATCACCCATAATTCAACCTCATACTCCAATTGAATTGATTTATTTCCGTTCGCTAATTAACTTGCAACAGCATGGTATCAATCCCTACTTGATCCTTATAGTCTAGCGGCCAATCCCTTATTGAATTCACTAGTCGTATGCGTATGTATCTTTAATCACATTTCCGAATAGTCAGTTAACTCATGAAGGGTCAATTCAGAGTAAATGTAATCAACAACGCATTGATGAAATAACAATTTTGCATGTCTCAAAATGGGTTGAAATTCAGGACGTTATATATAGAGTTAGATCCAAAACAAAATAAAGTTGAATAATATGCCTTTTCTGAAAAAGGAGATAATTGGTCTTTGTGCTTCCATTAATAAAATAAAAGTTATGTGATTTGTATGATTGACAAGAGTAAAATATCTTTTTAGAAAAAAAACAAAACAAAAGGTGAAAATAAAGAGGAGAGTTGTTGAATCTGATCTTGATCTAGACATTGATGTTCTATGTTTTGACAGCAGGTTTTGGCAAGTACCAACATTTGTTCAGACTTAAAAAATTACTAACTATTTTAATAATCCGCCGATATTTATTTTGATGACTTATCAATGCCCGAGAAGTTTGTAACTTTTATTCAAAATTATGACCATTAATTTAAATAGTATACCAACATTCATCATATTAAGACAAATTAATTTTAATCGGGAAATTACCAAAAAACTCTTAAATCAGTCGGAATTATGTCGATTCAGTCATAAACTTATTTTTTTGGTCAATTGAGTCCTAAATCTTTTGCAATTATGCCGGTTTAGTCCATCCAGCCAAATTAGGCGGGGCGATGCTAATGTGGTGAGGAGTTGGCACCATTGACAATTTTTTAATAATATTTTATTTTTTCGAATTATTTTATTAATTTTTTATCTATTTTTTTTTTACTATCTCCTCCATCCTCCTCTTTCCTCCTTCCTTTGGCTTTGATGATCGGCCTGAGGGGAGGGTTGGCCAGTCCTTGGACTGAGGCAGTTGGGTGAGCTTGCCTTACCATTAGGGGTGAGCGGTTCCAAGTTCCTTACAGGTTCCGCTTGGAACCCTCGGAACCTACCCTCGGTACGGGTTCCTCATTTTTGGAACCCGGAACCTACCAAATCTTTCCGTTCCGGTTCCAAGGTCCAACAGGTTCTTCTTTTCTTTTTTTTCATTTAAGTGGGAACCAATTCCGGTTCCGAAAAAGAGAAACCGGGAACCGGAACCTCCCTCCCTAGAACCGGGAACCGTAATCATCCCTTCCAACATAGTCTTTATAATGATAAAAATCACAAAAAATACATTCATCCGTGTAAACTAATGCATTGGCCTTCTTTGTCATCTTAAGCGTGTAAGCGTTTTACTCTCAAATCAGCATGGTGCATGTAAAGGAATTTGGGGAAGAGTGGTGGATGGATTGGGGGCCAGTGAGTTTAGGCCAACCAGTACTCATCCACCATGATCACAAGTTAGAATCTAAGCATTAAGAATGTAGTGTAATTGCGGGATTAGCACCGCCCGTGGCAATACGACGGAAGTGGCCTTACGAAGCTGTACGACATAATTGATTTAGCTGAAGCTGCTAATTTTCTATTCAAAATCACGACTTTGAAACTCACCGAAAGGTTTATAGACTTCAAAATGAGTATAAAATGGCAGAAGAAGACAATCTTTACCTTCTTCGTGTAAGGATTTCATCAGCCAAGCTTTTGAGAAGCTATTCACGATCATGTAGAAGACCCGCTCAATGTTCACAAAGCGAGGACACTATCTTATTTTAGTTAAGTTCCATTGTTCTTCCAAACACTACATGAAGCTTAAAACTTCACAAAAAAGACAGTGCACCGAAATTGACTAGGCATAATGGAAGGCTACATGATCATTAAATCCCAAAGGGTCAAGCATTTGCAGGTTGCTTTAAGAAAAATAAGAGAGACTCCGAGAGAAAACTAAAATTATTGGAAACCGGAAAGCGACCCACCTCGAAAACAGATTTTAAGTTTTTCAAGTTTATTTCCCATAATCACTTGCCCTATAAAAGAATTATATATAAACTTCATATTCAAAGTAGCTTCCCTTTTGGCCCTCTTGGAAAACTGCGGTAGCTTCGAGTAGCTACTCTCGGTTATAAATAAACTTCAATGTTCAAAGTAGCTAGAGTGTGATTAGGAGAGAATTGTTCATGTGTGACTGTAGCATCATTCATGTTGCCATGTAAGTATGGGCATCTTAACAGTAGTTTCTAATAAAAGAAACGTCCTGCAGAGATACGCCAACTTTTGTAGGATCAAAGAATTTAGATAGTAATGCAACTGGTTAGCAATATGTATAAACAAGAGCAGAAACAAAAGATCACCAGTACTGGTAAGAGCGTCAACTTCAAGGGCAACGAGCGGCAGGGAGCCACGAGCGTCCAAGTTAACACAAGCAGCGGGCAGCGAGGAGCTAGGATCGTCGACGGCGACAACAAACGAGTGGCGGGCAGTGAGGAGCCACGAGCATCAACTTCAAGGGCAATGAGCGGTGGGCAGGGAGGATCCATGAGCATCGAGGGCAACGATTGACGAGCGGCGGGGTGTTAAAATAGTCATTCTGAGGGCAAACTCCCAGACATTTCCTTATCTCATCCTGCAGAAGATTTCATCCATCCCAATAAATAATCTATGTTTGGATAAAGAGGAAAAGACACAAGTTGTCTAAGACACTAAGGTTCAAATCCTTCAGGCTTCATATTTCTATCAGTCTTCTTCAAGTGATGGAGTGTTAAAATAGAAATATAAACTGCATGTTGTCTGACAGCTTAAACTTTTACAATAAACGGTTGCCCTCTCAACTTTAATGCAAGTAATACAAAATATCAGGCAAAATACAAATAAATCTTCGATTATAAACCCCATCAAGCATCTAACATTACACAAGCAAATAATCACTCCACATTACCATGCACGCCTTTCCATGAAAATGCATAGATGTTAATAGAGAAGGCTAATATATTATGAACTCAGTGGACACACAGGACACCGATGCCATCTTGGAAGAAAGATGTATCGACACTTCACAGTTTAAACCAAGTTTTCCGTAAGATCGACAACAAAGTAAGCAAGCTAGCAATACTATACGCACAAACCTACCCCTTCCCTGACATTCAGACGCGATATGCAGAATGAAGTAATCTGCTTCTAATCCATCATCGATTGCCATTCTAAATGCAATGTTCAATCACTCTCCAAAGAGCTAAAGCAGCGAAGAACCAACTGGAGCAAAATCACAGAGTTTTCCACTCCGAGATGCTCTTCATACCAAATTTATCTCTATCTATATATGGTTCGGCCCAAAGAAGAGCGGAAAGTGCGGAGAGGGGCGATTCGATAAGGGGAGCTCAGAGTGTCAATCGCTATGCTAGCAATTCGACAGCAACTCAATTTCAAGAAAGGTGGGAAAGATCCAGCGGACGAGCGAGCCGGGGGAAGCTAGGGTTTTGGTGGGTTGGGTGAGGGGAGGAGGGGAGCCTGACCTGGTAGATGACGACGGCGATGAGGGCTACGACGGAGAAGAAGGAGACCAGCCACGAGCAGCCAAGAGCGTCAACAGCAAGTGGCGAGCAGGATCCTTGGGAAGGAGGGTGAGTGGACCGGTTCGGTTCACGGTTCTGTTCCGAAAATGAGGAACCGGGAACCGGAACCGGACTCCCTAAAACCGGAACCAACCGGACCCTCCGGTTCGGTTCTCCGGTGAGCCCTCGCCAGATCTAGAGAGGGCTCATCCAACCAGAGGGCTCATCCAACCATCGGTGGGGCCAACCCTTGTCAGATTTGGTGAGGGCTCACCTCATTGGTGGCTAAGTGAGCTCGCCCTTGCTAGGGACAAGGTCCTATAAGCATTGAGGACAAGCATTAAACAGATTCAGAGACGGCAAGAGTGAGGATGAAGAGGAAGGTGGTCTTCACAAGCTTCATCGAAGGAGGGAGTTGCAGAGTGGGAGTGGGCTTTCGGAGGCCCTCAATGCCGGCAGGACCTTGTCCTTGGCAAAGGTGAGGTCGCCTAGCCACTAGCAAGGCGAGCCCTCTCTAGATCTAGTGAGGGCTTGCCCAGCCTAGCCCAACCACCTTGGTTTGACAACTAGTCGGCCCTCCCCTCCGGCCAATTGCTGGACCCAAAGGAGGGAGGAGGGAGGAGGGAGGAGGAAGGAGGAGAGAGGAAAAAAAGAAAAGATAAAGTAATTTGAAAAAATAAAATATTAATAAAAAAGTCATCAATGTTGGCCATTGGTCACTTCAGGGCTGGCTAACTAAATTTGGTCAGATGATGACATAATTGCAAAAGGTTTATGACTCAATTGATAAAAAAAAAATAAGTTTAATATTGAATCGGCATAAGTACAATAAATTTAGTACTTTTTTGGTAATTTTTCCAAATTTTAATCACTTACCAACTTTTTATCTTGTTTGATTTTAAAAAGCATTTGCATTTTTTTCTACTTCCAATATACCAACTACTTTAATGATATATTAACATTTATTTTAGTAAAGTACTAATATCTTTGAAGTTAAAAATTTTACTAAAATAACCAATCTTGATTTGATTGATGTACGTACGTTCGCTACATTAAAGTATCAGCAAATGTTCATCACTCACCCACTTTTTATATTACTTGTTTCAAAATGTAATTGTATTATTCAATAATCTAGGCGAACAAATGTAATTAGTAGGCTATTTGAAAGAGAACTAGGTGGTCTCCATTTAAATATGAGTTCCTCATAGAAGAATCAAACCTGTTTAGGTTAACAATACAACCTAAGGGAGAAAGTTGAATAGTCTATTTGAAAAATTCAACAATATTTTTTTTTTTTCTCGAGCGACATTTAACATTCATCAATCATATCAGCGATTCACCCACATGTAACTCATTCCACTTTTTATCACATTGGACGCCCAAAACGCCTATATGGATCTAATCTCAAACTATGAAATTCTTTACTCTTGATATCATAAAACATGAACTGTGATAAGAAGACTCCCAAGAGTATGGATGCGGGGCAAGTGACCAAGCAATTATAATTGGAAGAGCAATAAAAAGGAAGAGGCTGGATTCTTCATCCTTGTAAAAGAAAGCATACGTCAACCGATGACACTTTTTACATCTTAGCAAGACAGAGAACAGCAATGTCTCACTCAAGAACAGATTCGGATGGTCCTCTCTTTTTTAACTTTTTGTTTTTGATTGAAAGGATATGCTACTCTTGTCATTCCTATAATTCACATGACTTTTATTCCATAAATGGGCAACGCAAGTGACCATATTTTCTTCCTTTTCCTGGAAAGCATGTTATTAAAATTGAGTGTCATATTTGTCAATTTTTTTTTGTCAGAATTCTATTATCCCTGAATGCACCTTTTATGCTTGGTTTTATTTTTGCTATACCTTGTATTTACTTATATTGGACATTACCTTATATGGTTAATTGGCACAACAATTTACACCCTGACCTTACCTTATACAGTCTGCATGCTCTTTTTAGTCTTTCCCTGGATAATGATTGAGTCAACCCATTAACGTAATAAAACATTGCATGTTTGGAGAAATCGAATTTAAGCAATTCTTTTAATGGATTTTCCCAGAATAGAAAGAAAAATCTGATTCTGCTTACAAATTTGGGCGTATCGTTAAAGAAAAATACAATATTTTTAAACCTATTTATTTTTTATGAAATTAAGGACCTTCTGAATTATTTAGATTTTGTTTATATAATTGACGGAATCTATCCTCATTTGGACCTAATATGTAATCCTAATAACAAACAGGCGGCTTCCATATTTTAGTCAGCAATTGGGGATAAGAATCAATGCATTAATAGGTAAGTTAAATGAAATTGCCTACTCATTAGCATTGGTCCGTATGGATCACTTTCTTTTCTCGGATTAATAGAAATTTTGTCTGAAGAAGGAAAATAAAATCTTCACCAAAAAATGAATCCAGAAAGCTGTTGAATAGCAAGACTACCCCTAATAGAGTTAAGCCAGCACTATGTAAGCTCGACTTCTGCCAGTACTTTGGCCACACCCAACTCTTTCACTCACTATCTAGTGTCTATGCTCTAAGATTACTCTGGTCCAAAGCACCAAAACAAGTTATTCAAATCTGAAGGTAGTTGCTAGCGGGACCAAGGACTTCGGCCAGAAGGGTGTTGCGGAAGAACTTGAGTAATAAAATTGGGGTCACCACTACTATTGACTGGCCTTTCTGAGTACGTGGTAGTACACATGCATCATTTGGGCCACCATGATCTTGGACCCAGCTAGCTGATCGGGAGGGTACCGTGGCAATCTTTCGGCTAGGAGGAAGCATTGGTCATCAGTCATCATCCCTTCGCCTGCAGAAGCAGCGCATGGATGGCGCAGCAGCACCGGTTGAGCCATTTTCAATCAGAATCTGTAGGAGAAGGCAGGGTCAGTCGAGGAACAGGACATCAGCAAGAACACCTGTAATCTTCTTGGACTCAACAATCACAGTAAAAGTTTGCTTGATAAATGAAAGAAATGAAATTGTTGAGCACTACTCTGATGATGTTCACGGTATTTTCCGTGTTAAAAAATATTATGAAAGATTGACTAATTGTTGCACATTCTTTGAATACAAATTCGTTTTTTCATCATTCTTCACACACAACTTCACGGGCACATCAGAATTAATCAAGAAGAACAAGAGGGCAAAGTGGCAAACCTGTAAGTATGAAGAACTTTGTTTGATTCTTTGAGCCAGAGTAAACTCAGAACATGGATACTAAATAGTGAGTGAAAGAGTTGGGTGGGGCCAAAGTACTGGCAGAAGTCGAGCTTAAATAGTGCTGGCTTGCCTTTTTTAGGGGTTGCCTTGCTATTCAACAGCGTTCTAGATTCACACATTTTTGGTTTAGATTTTATTTTCCTTCTTCGTTCGGACAAAATTTCCATTAATCCAAGAAAAGAAAGTAATCCATAAGGACCAATGCTAATGAGTAGGCAATTTAATTCAACTTACCTATTAATTCATTGGGTCTTATCTCCAATTGCTGACTGAAAATGGAAGCCACCTGTTTGTGATTAGTATTGCATATTAGGTCCAAATAAGGATAGATTCTGTCAATCATATCAACAAAATCTGCAAAATCCAGAAGGTCCTTATTTTCATAAGAAAAGTAAATAGGTTTCATACTTTTATATCCTTTTAATGACAAGCCCATTCTAGTGAGCAGAATTGGATTTTTTTTTCTATTTTGAGAATACCAATTTAAATGAATTGCTTGAATTCGATTTCTCCAAACATGCTATGTTTTATTAGGTAACGGGTTGACTCAATCATTATCCAGGGAAAGACTAAAAAGAGCATGCAAACTGTATAAATGAGGTCAGGGAGTAAATTTGTTGTGTCAATTAACCATACAAGGTAATGGCCAAATAACAAAAAGTGAAAAAAGAGAGGACAATCGGAGTCGGGTCTGGATTGAGAAGAATTGTCAATGGCTGACATATGCTTTCTTTTACAAGAATGATGAATTGAGTCTCTTCGTTTTATACTCCAATTATGATTGGTTGTTCACTTGCCATGGATCCATTCTCATGGGAGTCTCTTATCACAATTGATGTTTTATGATATCAGGAGTAAAGAATTTCGTAGTTACGCGTGGAAAAATCGGTGATATGTTGGTGAATTTTAAATGTCGTTAAAGAAAATAAAAAAGTCTTGATAACCTAATTAATTGGTCATGTTTTTGTAACTTACCAACAAGTTTTGACAGATTAAAATATTTTAGCATACTTCAAATATTACCAACTTTATAATAATCTATCAATATTTATTTTTATGACTTACCAACACTGTGGAAGTTACAATATTTTATTTGAAATTACCAATTTTATTTAACCCGTGTACCGATATTTGTCATATTAAGACACAAATTAATTTTAATCACTTACCAACTTGAAAATTATATACATTTTTTTATACTTCCAAGATTACCATATACTTTATACCTTACTAGCATTTATTTTTTAAAATGCACCAATATTTTTGAAGTTACTAACTTTTATTCAAAATAACCAACTTTGATTTGATTGATGTACCAATGTTCGTTGCATTAAAATATTAACTAATGTAAGTCACTTGCCAACTTTTCATCTTACTTGCTTTTGAAAAGTAATTATGTTTTTTTTATAACCCAAGGGCGCGGTCGTAATTAGTAGGTAACTTGGAAGCGAACTAGTACGATAATTCATTGCCATAGGCCCCACTTAATTTGATTCCCCATAATAGGAATCAAATCCACGACCATCGGTTCCTAAATCGAAAGCACGGGATGTCTTTACGAATCTCTGGTGGTAAAAGAAGTGACCACATTTCTTTATACTTCCAAAATTATAAACTACCATAATGACGTACCAACATTTATTTTGGCGACTTATCAATGTTTCTGAAGTTACTCATTTTTATTCAAAATTACCAACCTTAATCTGGTTGACATACCGTGATTCATCAAATTAAAATGCAAAACATTTCAGTCACTTACCAACTTTTATACTTACTTAATTTAAAAATGTACCAACATTTCTTTATGCTTCAAAGATAACTAACCACTTTAATAATCTACAAATATTTATTCTTGTATCTTACCACCAACGCTTCAGAAGTGCTCGCTTTTATAAGAAATTACCAACCTTCATTTAAATGGTACCAACATTTATGAGCAACTAATTTAATCTTAACCAATTTTTTACACATATTTTTTTGTATTTCAAAGACTACCAATTATTTTTAAAATATACCTACATTTTTTGTCATGGCTTATTAATGCCGTGGAAGTTACTAACTTTATCCAAATTACCGTCCTTAATTTGACTATCGTACCAACATTCCTCCCATTAATATTCCAGCCATAACCACTTATCAACTTTCTATCTTGTTAGGTTTTGAAAAGTAACAGCAAAGTCACCCAATCCTTTAATAATTTCTCGACATTTATTCTTGTGGCCTGGTAATGGCCTTCAAGTTATTAGCTTTTACTCGGAAGTTCCAACCTTTATTTTTGAGCAAGGGGCCAATAATTGTCAGATGAAGCCACCAATCGATTATAGACACTTTTGTCATTTTTATCTTGTTAAAGTACTGACATTTATTTGTACTGATGAGATTACCAACTGCTTTAATAATCTACCAACATTTATCGTTGAAACTTATCAACACCTTTAAAATTATTGGCTTTTATTTGCAATTACCAACCTCAATTTTAACCACTTT
The DNA here is from genome assembly GCA_014182845.1 of Corymbia calophylla. NCBI lineage: Eukaryota > Viridiplantae > Streptophyta > Magnoliopsida > Myrtales > Myrtaceae > Corymbia > Corymbia calophylla. Next base: position 17,214,914 of record CM024700.1, on the reverse strand, counting down.
TGATATTGAATTGTTCATCTCCATCAGTGTGATATACACTCTCCACTAAATGTTAGATGACACCTACAATCCCTTGGACTAGAAAGAATGATGAAGTAGTTTCACAACTATTGTGGTTAGACCCACCATTGTCACTGAAAGCTCATCCACTCAACTTCGCTCATTCAACGATCCTAACTAGTAGTAGATCTGTCAAACAAATGGATCGGATCAGATTGGGGTCAGGTCATAAATGGCCCGATTTAAGTTGACCAATTGACTTGTTAATGACCCATTTATTTGTAATATAAATCTATTTACCTAAACCCGAGCCGATCCACACCAACCCAACCCAAATTGTCAATTGATCACTCTTTGACAAACAAACAAGGGTGTGGGTCATAATTTGAAATTACTAACATAACAGTCTAGTCTCAGCCATTTTTCTTGCATGGGATTCATACATACAACTGGTAAAGAAAACACTATTGTGGCATAGAAACTATCAACCAATGATAAGACTAAGGGACAATGCCCTTACTTCCGTCATAACGTTTCATATGTCAGCTAATTTTGATTGATAGGACTAAGAAACTATCAACCAGTTTCATACTTGGCAACAGTGATTGGACAAAGGGACAACGGTCAAAACCCACAGCTAGTGAAGTAAAAACTTTTGCATTAGGAAACATTACCCTCCACTTTGTATTGCACAGTACTTTGTTCAGCTTCTTTTTAACTAGATAAGCCCTTTCTCTTTTGTTTGTCCAAGTAAAGGTGCAACCCTTGCTCTCAACATCCATAAATGAATATTTCGTTGAGTTGCCTAAGCAAATCAATGGAAGATGATTGCTGGTGTATATTTTGTGCAAGAATTGCCACAATAGAAGTCTCTCTTGAAAATTAGTGGATGCATGTAGAAATGTGATACGTATTATCTTTCCACTTCCCTTGTCTTTACAAGTTGAATCTATGTACTCATCTAAAAAAGACACAACCACCAAAGGTACCTCCTCATCCTACATAATCATGAGACCCCCGCAATTTCTCTTGGGTTATAATTTGAAACCCATAGGATTCATATGTATGGCTTGCCTGAAATTACTAGCATAAGGTCTAGTTGTAGGCAGCAATTTGACGTGAATACATTTAGACAAAACGATGATGTGATATGGGAGCATCAAGATCTACAGAAAAAATCTCAAGCCCAACTCAAGTTTCATCAATTGATATATCCCAATCATTATTCTTGCAAGCAAAGACAAATTTCAACTATAACTTATTTGGATGAATCCAAGGATGAAGATGTCAATTCTAAAGGGTAGCTATCAAAACACAAGACTAGTTGTTGACAAGAATAATTGTTAACTTCAATGATGCTGCCGATTGAGTACCGAGTGTATACTAGTAATTTCTCCATCACCGTCTATCGATCTTCCAAGCCGGCTATTCAACTTCCAAGATAGGAAAATGAATTTGGAGGGTCAAGTCTTAGATTTTTTTTATGAGTCTTAAAGTGTTGTCATACTCAAATATTTGTTTTTATGACTCTTAAGTAGATTGTCTATTTGTAGTAATAGTTGTAGGGATAAATGTATTGGAAGTCTTAAAACTTGTTAGGAAAGTATAATTAAGTCTAAAACTTTGAAAAAGTACAATTAAGTCCTAAAACTTGTCACAAAAGTGTAATCCAATCTTGAAATTTTTAAAAGTACAATTGAATCCTAAAATTTTCAAAATTGAAACCAATAAAAGAACTTGTTTGGACCAATTTGGTAAATTTTAGAATTGATTGTGCTTTTTGAAAGTTTTAGGATTCGATTGCACTTTCATGATAACTTAATTGCACTTTTCAAAAGTTTTAGGACTCAATTGCACTTTCTTGACAAGTCTTAATATTTCTAATGCACTTTTCCCTAGTTTTTGTGAGTCAAGTGTGTTGTTAGTTTCTAGAGTCATTAAGGTTTTCAACAATTCCAATAGTCATTTTCCATTGCCTTAACAAAGTTCCTCTATAAATGGAGATGCATCTCATATTGGATTTGAGTTTTGATGAATATAAGAGATTTTCCTCAAGCAAGCAAACTTCTATTCTCGGTTATCTATCCAAATCCTTTATTAGTGAATTAAAAATTCTTTCCCATTGGTTGATAGTGTGATCCTTTATTCCTTGAAGTGAAACTCATAGCCTCAAGCTCTTTTTCGAGTGCATTTGGTTCAGATTTTAAAAGCCCATTGGGGAAATATAAAGTAATTTAGCCTAAAAGGGCTTGAGCAAATGCAAATGCCGTTTGGTAAACTATGCTTTGAGAAGCAACTTTGAGAGAAATGTCGTTTGGTAGAAAACACAATTTAATGCCCTTTAGGTGATTAATATTAGTTTGTTAATTTTTATTTGTTTCAAATTGAAAAAAATAATATTCGCAACTTTTTAAATATAAATTTTGACAATAATGCTAAAAATCAAATATAAATATATAATTTTTTAAAAAGAACCAAACCCTTGGGCGCCGCATTTAAAAAAATAACGAAGGAAAAAATTGGAAATTTGAAAATTTGTGAGGATAGTTTTGGAAGAAATTTCTGGAAAAAGAATGTTATTTGACCTTTTGAGTGTCATACCATAAGGGGAAGTTTGCAAATTCTTTTTTTCCTTTTTCTCAGGACAAGGTATTTTGGCCCAAAGTAGTGAATATGGCATGTTACTTGGTTAATCAATCTCCATCATTTACTATAGAGTGCAAGAGTCCTACTTGAGCAAGAGCGAAGAAGTGCAAATTTCTAGGTTATGTACATGGGGTGAAAGCCTACCAATTGTGGTGCACCAATCTTGAATAACCTAGTATCTAACCAATAGAGACATGATCTTCATAGAGACTACTATGCTTCAAAGGAGGAGTTTTGAGACACCACTAGCAGAGTATACAAATCATGCTATCATTAGTGAAGTGGAGTTTTAGGTGGAGGTAACAACAGTTGAGATTATAGATGAGGCTACAGTTCTTGAAGTCGATGATATTGAACAGCCAACGCAATCACAGTACACTATAGCTGTAGGTAAATAAAGATGCCAAATTAAACTACTAGTACATTTTAATTATATAGATATTGCTTATGCATCGATTGTAGGTGACAAAATGATAAGCTTTCGTCTTACTCAAAGGCAATCATAAAAAAAGCTAAGAACTATAAGTGAAGAGATGGAATCATTTCATCAAAATCAGACATGGGAGTTTGCCAAGGTACCCATTAAGTAGAAGATTTTTGAAGCAAGTGGGTTTATAATTGGAAGGAAGGCATCCCCAATATTTAGGTAGTGAGGTATAAGATGGGACTTATAGGAAAGGGTATACATAGCGATAGGCATTGACTACACTAAGGTGTTTTCTCTTACTTATATTCATGCATTATTTGCCTTAGTTGCTTACACAAGATCTTGAGTTGGAGTAACTATATGAGAAAATATCGTTTCTTCAAGAAGAATTGGAGGAGCGAATTTACATGAGGCAACACAAAGGCTTTGTTATTTTGAGTAGGGAAAATCATGTTTGCTTATTTAAGAAATCTTTATATGGGTTAAAATAGTCTTCTAGTCATTGGTATAATTGCTTTGGTGATTTCATAATTAGTCAGGAATATTAGATGAGTTAGCTAGATAGCTGTGTTTATTTTGGGAGATTGGAGGATGGGTGTTTGATATATTTATTATTATATGTTAATGATATGCTAATAGCAATTAGGAATGTGTCTCAATTGAGTCCTAAGTTTGAGATGAAAGATTGAAGTGTTGCCAAGAAAATATTTGATATGGAAATTTTGCATGACAAGGTTACGGGAGTTTTGCATCTAGCTCAAAAAAATATATTGAGAAATTATGACACGTTTTAATATGTAGTTAATGAAATCTATAAGTACACTTTTGGTGCCAAAACTTTTTTTTTCGCTCACTTGAGTGCCACATCGGAGTGAAATCGTTCGGGTAAGTGCCACTTCCGGCCAAAAATCGTTCGCTTAAGTGCCAAAATGCATACGTGGAATTTTTCAATGATTTTTCTTTTTTTTTTTAATAAATTCCGACGCCGACGTGGACATTTCAGGGAAAACGACGCCGTTTTTACTCTTTTTAAAAAAATTTCGATTTTTTTTTTGGCTTTTTTTGCTTTCTTTGTTTTTTAGGGCCTGCGAGGGCCACCGGTGACCCTCGCCAGCCTTTAAAAAAAATCAAAAAAATCAAAAAAATCAAAAAAAAAAAAAAAAAAAAAAAAAAAAAAAAAAATTAATAAATATATTATAATATATTAAAATATTGTTCACCGGCGCCATGTCAGCTTTTCCGGCGGCCACGTCAGCTTTTCCGGCGGCCACGTCAGAATTGGCACTCAAGTGAACGTTTTTTAAAACTTGTGGCACTCAAGTGAGCGAAAAAAAAGTTTTGGCACCAAAGTGAGCGCCGTACGAAAGTTATGGCACTCCTAGTGTCCTAACCCCAAATATGTAAGTACACTTTTGATAAAGCACTTTAAATTTTTGATAAGTTATCACCATAGATTAAGAAAGAGGAAGAGTGTATGTCCTATGTTTCATATTTTAGTGTAATGGGTAGTATTATGTATACTATAGCATGCACTAGGCCTCACATTTCATAAGCAATGAGCGTAGTTAGCTATTATATGAAGCATCCAAGTAAAATTCATTGGGAAGTTGTGAAGTGGATCCTCATATATTTGAAGGGGACAATAGACATTGGTATAGTGGGGAATGGATGATAGTGGCGGTGAGACTATTGGGTATGTGGATTTAGATCTCGCCAATGAGTAGGAGTGCAAGTCTTTAGTAAAGGTATGTATTTACACAAGTGGGTGGTGTAGTGAGTTGGAAGGCATCTTTACATGACCATGTTACCTGTCTTTGATTAAGGCAAAATACATAGCACTAATCTTTATAGCGAAGGAAACAATATAGCTAAGGGTTTGCTCTTAGACTTTGGGTTAGAGTAGAAAACTATTGATATACACTGTAATAATCAAGGCGCGATAGATTTGGCATATAATTCAATTTATCATGAGTAAATGAAGCATATTGACATATGATACCATTTCATTCGAGATGTTTGAGCGAAGGGTAAGGTTGTTGTGAAGAAGATTGTGACAACGGAAAAATCAGCAAACTTGATAATTAAGCTTGTTCATTTGGCAAGACTCAAACTCTACTTGAGCATAATTAGCCTTTATAGAAAGTAAGCCCTTGTCGGGGCATTAGGAGAGTAGCATAAATGATGAGCACTTTGATTTGACTTCAAACGTCATTTCAATGTGGAGAATTGTTAAATTATGTTTCAAATTTGAGCCTTGTACAAAACTCATACTTGTTGGAACATTTTGATTTGTTCAAACTCTATTGTTGCTTTTTATGGAAATTTATCTTGGATTGTATTGGATATATACACACACACACAAGATTAAGCATAAGATATGGGGAAAATTCCAAAAAACAATCTCAAATGCCCTCATTTTTCAAATAAAGACATGAATTAGCTATGTTAGTCTTTAATAAAAGCTTGAAGTGGCCATGGAAATTTTAAATAAAGGCATGACCTCACCAATCGTCGGCCGGCTAAATATTCTAACCCAATCAAGGGTATTTTTCATCAAAAGACTATTTTATTTTAAATTATATCTTCTTTTTTGTTTCACCTTTTCTTTTTTTTTTCTCTTTTATCTAGTTTTCTTTCTAAGGAGAGCCTAGTATCTTTTGCTGGCCGCTAGGTGAGGGTTGCTGCACTGAGGCAAGGCTATCTCTTGCCAACTACTGGTGAGGTGACCCTCGCCTAGGTTTGGCAAGGGCTGGCCTCACTTGAGGCAATGAGGGAAGCCTTCATTTGTGGCTTTTGAGGATAGCCTCATCTAGGGTGAGAGTTACCATATTGAGGCGAGACCATCCCTCACTAGTTGCTGGGGACCTCGCCCTAAATTGCAAGGGCCAACCTCGCTTGTTATCACCCCCGCACTCTTGACATGCGACAATCCTCTCTTGGTCATTCAATTGCAATGTCCCAAGATGCATCGGCAACCCATCATTATTATCTTTGAATTAAACACATGTGGAAACATCCATAAACATCTCCCAATCAAACAATAGAAGAGGGATAGTAAGGAAAACCATTAGATAAACATTAAACAAACATACCATTTATTTATATGCCATTAACCCGTGGAAGTTTATATATATAAACCCATGACAACGGGCATCTTCTATCTAGACCAACAAAAAAGGGTTAGGTGGGGGTCGGAGTTAACTTAGTTCCTCTACCACGAGAGTTATTTCCAAAAAAAAAAACATGTGGTTACCCCATGCATGGCTGGCATTTTTAGCTTGAGCCCGAGGTTATAGTTGGGGCCTGACTTAGGATCACTTGCAAAGCCATCAGGGATGTTGGTCATCATGGGATCCCGAATCGCCCCATTGCAGGAATCACCCGATAGTCCATCGAACCCTTGGAGAGCTAGGCCATGAACCAGTGGGAAACCAAGTTAAGTAGGCCCCTCGTCCACCTAGACAATCGTCACGTGTTTTTCATACATGACACCATTACTCAAGTCCATGTACTTTGTTACCTCCGTATCTTGGTCCATGGGAACCCCAAAATGTACATAACAAAAATCCATACTCTAGAGGCCTAAAAAAGGTTTAAATAACAACAAATGAATTGACAAATCAATAAGTAATTTAGCTAAGCTTCATATAGGAGGCTACCTTGCAATCGAAAATATACTAAACATGCGACAATGTACTCAAATAATCACACGCATATAACAACATTGCCTTTGCATTTAGAAACACCTTCAACCATCACACATAACTAACCATCTCTTTTCAGCATGTGAAAATACCTTCAAATCACCGCACGTGAACAACTACTTCCTCTTAGTATGCAAAACACCTACGAATAATCACACGTGCTGACCCACATCCTTTCAACATGCTATAAAGCACTAAATACACAAGTGAAGCCTCGCTTTTCAATGGCACATGCAATTCCCATACAATGAAGAGCACAGTTTAATTCACATAACCATGCATAAATGCATCCACAATCTTTCACACATGTTCCAATTATTACAACCACTCACGGTCATGACCAAACTCAAGTTAGTGGTCTTCCAGCATAACTAGCGTCATCCCACCCCATTGGACATGATAACGTCTTAGCCTCCCTAAATATGTCATTTCATTAAGGGCATTGTTCTAGCCTCAACCATATACGTCATTCGAAATCCATAATGTGACATCCTGAAATTCAACCCATTTGAGGAATAATGAATGTGAATTTCGTCATTACATTGTTGGTTAATCTCACTCGAAATTGATCACTCCCGAGATATTAACCTTGAGGGGAAAGGCTAATGAGGACATTACTCGTGTACCTAAAGAACTTGACCTGAGAAAACAACTTGACTGTGAGACTTGCATAAGGATGATCCTGTGGTTATGCAGGCCGGTTTCAGAGATAACTAGAAGTTAATTCGCGGGTAGGGTATAATGGGACGATGGATGAATCCGTTTACTATTATTGAGACTGCGAGTGACCTTATGTCAAGTAATCATGTATTTTGAAATAAGAATTTATCATTTGCAATTTCATGTTAGTCAAGGACGTCCATGTGTCGAGAAAACTTGAACGTGGTTTGATATTGAGTCAAGCACGAGTTGGTTACGCATAAATTCTTGGAGCCGCCTATTAGTCCAAGATGTACCAAAATGACATTCAAGTGAAATTGACAATGCATGAAAATCTAATATTGGATGACGGATTTTCGGGAACATCCGAGACGAACTTTTGGACAATGCTTCTTTAACCTTTAATTTTGCCGGTGAGCCCGAATTGTTGGAAAATAAATTAACGAACCAAGAAATTGAGCCCATGAGGAAGTGGGCCTCATGCCCAAGGAGGGGCGACCACCATAGTGGGCCCAAGTTAGCCTTTGAGCCCATTAGACCCAACTAGCCCACTTGACTCTTCTTAGCCCATTGTCTAGCCTTGAGACATTTTGAGCCCAACCAATTCCCGAACCCGTTTCTTATACCTGCTCATCATCTCAGCTTAAGAACAAATTGGTAATTGTGCAAAGGTGGAAAGGACCATTTTGCCCCTCTAGATATTATTGGGAAAGAGACAAAAGAAGAGAGAGAAGATGATTTCATTGCAAGGGGAAGGGGTAAGCATTGATGGGCCTTAATGAGAGTAAACCATCCTCACTTCCATCTCTCTCCATCCTCTCTTTCTCCTCCCCATTTCAGCCACCCAACTCCCCTTGCTTGTTCTTCTTCCTTTCTTTCCTTCCTTGTGTCTTTCATTGCTAGTTTGGCTTAGTCACTGCCGAAGCCACCTGCAGCCATGACCAGGAGCTTTAGTCCGGGCCCCCTATCATCGCCGTTTGCCGATTCAGGTCACTGGCTAGCCCGCCGGCCGGCCAGAAGCCACCGCTCCCCTGTTCACCTGTTTTAGTTGTTGCACCGCCTAGAAAAGCTCCTCTGCCCCTGTTTCAACCTTGCCACTGCCCAGACTAGCCACCAACCTATCCCCCTAGACCCCCTAAAGCCATCAGTCATCGGCCAGCAGGTCACTGGAGAACCGGTTGGTTTGGCAAGCAGCCTCCCTCCTGGACAGTCGGTTTCAGCCTTGCCGAGAGAGATAGACTTGGTTGCTGCTGTTTTTGTCCCGGGACTACCTTGGATTGTCATAGTGAGGTTCCCGTGTGTAGCCTCCACTGTCACCACTACGTTCGTGTCTCCCGCCCACTTGCTTAGGGTTGGTTTAGTTAGAGTTAATCTTAGTTTAGGAGATTAATTAAGGTGTATTAGAACTAAGATAGATGGTTAGTTAGATGATTATGATTAGTTACAATTGATCTTGGTTAATGCTTATTAAATGAGGTTTGTTGGCTTAATCTTAGATTAAGGAGGTTAAGCTTGTTTAGTCTTAATTAATTGATTTCTTTAATTTAATTATTGTTTTATTGAGTTCTGATTTTAATTTATTAGTTATTAAATTCTAGAATTTCACTGCTCACGTGGTACTGTTTATGCGCACTGTTCACGTGACATTATTCACAGCGAAATTTAGTCTAAATGCACATGTTTTGATCATATGATTTGCATTGATAGTATAAATATATGGACATTTGTATGAATTACGTGGGGTTATAAAAAGGAAAATATGCTTTGTCCTAGAGACATGAGAATTGACTAATTTTATGGAGATGAAATTGAGATTGCATATGTTTAATGGACCATTTTTGGAAGCACATATCATTTATACATTGGCTAATGTTCAAGATAAAATGAGCTGTGGTGGTATGCATGCATAATCACTAAGTTGAACCCGTCACTCCAGTGGGAGTTCGAAGGAATGTTAATCTGACTCGTTGGAATCCCGGTGGGAGTTTGAATGCAGAGTCGCAGTAGAGGCCGAGCACATGCTCCTTCGGGAATGTCGTCTTAGGAGAAAGTCCTTGATGTTGCTACGCCTCATGGGGGAGGGCGATGTCTGGTTATACCAGTAGACACCTGCGGAAGTTCGGTTGTGGCCCTGAAGGGCGTTAATAATCAGAATACGTGTGGGTGCAAGAGTGCATGAGAAACATGGCATCACTGGTTCCGATTATGCATGTGTTGATTGCACTACTTGTAGCATGCTTGAATTGATAATGTGTAGGGTGTGGCGAATGGTCAAGTGAAATCGCTTGTGATGCGAACTCGTATGTGATCGATCGAATGCATTACTTGATGGTAGTATGCATTGATTGTATTATGTTCACGTATATTGTGCAAAGTATGGCATAATTAGGTAAGGTTGCATGCGAACTAGCTGTTTGCTTGTTTATTGGCCCTAAATATGTAGGTTAGTTGTGTCTTGGCTATGGTATATGTTATCGTTGTTGTTAGTCTACTTGAGGGGTGGTTCTAGAGAGATAGCCCAATTTGAGTTGGTGTTTTAATTGGGGCTTAAGGTGATGACTCATTGAGATTTTATCTTACTAGTTATTGTATAACCATTTTCAGGTTCTTAAATGGCGTACTCTCTAGTGCGATTCCGAGTTCCCAAAGATTGGGAGACCATCGTGACGCACCATTACTTCCCGGCCGGGTGCATTTATATGAAAGTATGTCTCCACCATTTGGGTGGATGAGGGACCGGGGTAATGAATTCCCCATCGGTTCCTAGAGTGGTATATTAAGGAGGACAATCTCCCGATCGATCATCTATGTGGTTTTGATGGGCCATTTAGTAGGGGCCTCGAAGACGCCGATTGGGATCCTATGGAGCTGGAGTCTCCTGATGGCGCAGTAGTGAATCCCACTCCTGCTCCACCTGTGGTTGACTCGAACGCCTCTGACTACGACCCAATGAAGCCTGAGTCCAATGGGTCTTTGAACTTTGGTAGTCCTTGACGGACGAACCGAACCCGAGGGTTCTTTTTGGAAGGAGTGGATTAACCTAGCCTTAGTCTCTTTTTGTCCGGCTTAGAGAAAGGAACCGATTCACTAGTGGCTTGTAAATCGGAAACGTTCCTTTGTTTGTTAATCCAGTAAATAAATAAATGAGTAGTTTATTGTTGTTCTGCCATTCATCCTTTTATCCCTTCGTGATTGTTTGATTGTTTGATTGATTGGGGGATAGTTCGTTTTCTGCTTGCGCATAATGAAAGAATAAAATGAGTGGTCGGCAACGCGTCATGGGACATTGCATTCAATTGATTAAGGGAAGTGGTTATTACACGCTCGGGGTTCGGGGCATGACACATTGGGCATCATCCCCCGTTGTCATATGGGTACAAAAGCATTTATATAATCATGCAAGCACATTAAGTTCTCAAATCAATTCTTATCTTTTATTTTAGCCAATGCAAGAGCCTTAACATATGCAAATGATAAACATACTTCAATCCCGTCTTCACAAAAATGCACAAGAATAATCATAAATGAACATCTGTATCATTCTGACATGCAACAAGGCACACACTTCATCTACAATCTTTCTTGTAGGTATAGTCATGCACAAAATGACATATAATATCAGCCTCTCACCATTCTATCATCACATGGCACTATTACCCCCTTTCTTGCACCAAATGACCACATGAACACATATATTATCCCCTAAACATTATAGTTCAAGCATCACATGAGTAACCATGCAATATTATAGCAACAACAAGGTTCTGTAGCAATAATAAACCTCTCTTGCAATACATATGTCTTAACTTAATTACCACGTGGCCATTTTACCAGTCCAATGACCCTATCTCATTATCAAGCATATAATAACATACATAGACCTCTTCTTGCAACCAAGTAAACAAGCAACAAGGTATTTAGGTTCTCATATTCAACTCAAATAAAGTATAAACAAACCACAAGATTTAGACATGGCTTTTTCTTCTCCCTAAAACAATAATGAACAACCACAAACTCACAAAATCTAAATTGACCTATGCTCCAATCTGCATTACTCAATGTTTTAGTCAAGGTTTAGATAAATTACTTATAAAACCGGTGTGAGATTTGGGAAAGAGGACGAACAAACAGCCAACGAGGAGCGAGTGATCGACTTAGATGATGGCATGACTCATGGCGGCTTGGTGGTGGTGAGGGTGAGGCAGTGGCGACAATGAAGATGATGGTGGCGGTGAGGGGGAAATGGTGGTGATAGTGAGGGGCGGTGGTGGTGGCCGAACCAAATGGGAGAGGGAGAGAAGAGAGGGAGGTGTGAGAGAGAGGGGTGAGGGAGAGAATGAGAGTGAGAAAAATGAGAGAAATGAGTGAGAGATGGATAGTTTTTCTCAAGCAAAGGGGCCAATAATACAATGGCATTTAAGAACTCTACCATCTATTTAGCCCAGGTCTTCCTTAATTTGCTCCCATCCAAGAAAATACATGGCTAAGAGACCTTCTTAAAATATCTACATCAAGTATCATAAATGCAAAGGAAGAGAGCACATGTTGAAAATGAAAGCCTTCCCTTCTTCTCCTCAAAAGTAGCATGCAAACTTCTTGTAAGTCCATCCATCTTGTCTCATCTTAATAATGGCTATAGAAAATGTATTAAAATCTAAACCATAAGTTACTATTTACAAAACACTATTCATGCACATGGCCAATTAATGTGTAAATTTTCAAAGTTCAATTATGGGCTCGAATTGGGCTTGATGGGTCCTCATGGTTGAATCCTCATGGGCGTGACCTCTAGTGCTTTCCAATTCACGGCCCACTTCCACTCATCCAAAGTTTAGAACTTAACAATAATTAAGGAAACTAATGCAGCGACGTCTAATAGGGTTGTCTCTTAATCCTTTAAGGTTCAATATCAGTAACTGGATTAGGATTTGTGGCTAAAATCGATCGAAAGTGGCTTTAGTACGGCCTAAACAAATGGGTGGCATTTAGGAGTTTCGTGCATTCAACCTATGGTTGATTCGATAGCAATCCACATCTATACCTCTTTGATTTATGACAACATTTGGTTGTCATGTAATTGTGAAAGATCAATTGCTCATACCAAAATACTTAGTCATTTGGAATCGATTTAAAGTTGTTTGCAATTAGTATAGTGACAATGCGAAATCACCTACAATCCAATTATACACTATTGTTGAATCGATATATAATCATTTACTAATCAACTTGCAATGGCATAAGATTGTCCTTCATCGTTCCTTATGGTCAAGTTATCTATTCATGGTCAAATTTCCTAGTCATGCGCATCTCTATCCTTACTAACATTTCCCAATAGTTTAGTTGGCTCATAAATGATCATTGGATCAATTCATGGTCTATTTCCTCTAACTATGCATCGATACTTTAAACCGCTCCTCGCATCCGAGATACGGGTCAAATTGAGGATATTACATTTGTGGTTGACAAAGGTGGCCATCACCCAACCCTCTCCAAGCATTCGACCACCAACAAATAAGAAGAGAAAACCAAGAAAAAGAAAAAAAGAAAGGAACAAGGAAAAAAGAAAGAAAAGGGAAAAAAAGAAAAATCAAAAAAAAAAAGATAAATGACAAAAATTCCCATAATCAATTAGAAAGTTTGAGTCTTTTTTTAAAATTGACATGGCTACTCAAGCCTTTATTTGAAATAAAATTTATTTTAAGTTTTTATTTGAAAAAATAAGTTAACTTTAAGCTCTTGTATAGAATAAGATTCATTTTATATCTTTGTTTGGAATTTTTCAATACGATGTTATGGATACTTCTTCTGTCTAAGATTTGACTGATTTGATCAAGACAAAGTTCCGTACATTCCCAATTGGAGGACGTCTCTCCTTCGGCCAAATATTAAGCTCTTCTCTTTTAACCCCACTAAGAAGGGCCCCACTATCTTATTATTTATATTTATGTGTGGGGGTAAGTACGGTAAGTCAGAGGAAAGAAAATAAAAGTAAATAAAAGGGGTTTGCTTTTTGGGTTCTTGGCTTGGCTGCCGCTCAAACAGAGAAGGCACACTAACGGAATAAGGAGACACTACAAAACCGGGAGCATCGAAGACACGTTGAATTTTGTGTTTTATATCCTACTAAATTTGTTTATTTGTAAACATTTTAAACTTAAGTATAATATAAATATTACAACCACTCAAATATGTGAGGAATTATAATTCTCCCATCATAATAGATTATTTGTTATTGCTCTCTTCATTGATATAGGTATCAACACTTGGGCCAATCTATATAAATCTTTGGTGTCATTTATTATTCCTTGTTTATTTCTTCAATGATTTCACATTTACTAAAATTGGAGAAACCGATATTTTCCTTGTTAATTTTACAACAATGTTTTCTTTGAATTGTAGATCTTAGAAGAAACATAGCAAATGGCTTCTTAACCTATGGAGACTCAGGATGAACATGGTTTTAAGGTAGAAATTGAAACCAAAGAACCAGCCCGATAGGAATCTATCCGGTTCTAGGTTCCAAGGTATATAGAGTAAATTCAAGATTCCAAAAATTGGGGAAATTATTCCGACGGGTAAATTTCAAGTTTTAGATAGGTAAAATCTAGAACTCGAACCAAGAACAAGTTTTCGTGTTTTTCTTAGTCTATGTCTTCATGCACTCATACGGTGTTCTGTGGCATCTAGTGATGAATGTATAGTATAAAACCACTAATCTGAACTTCCATTTTATGATTAAAACTTTTACTTTATTAATTTTTATATTTTTCATATTTTTAAATATAAGTTATGGTTAATGAATTAACAGTAAGTGGTGGTTAAAATGATGATTCATCATAATCCTTCAATTGGTAATATAGGTAGAACTTGGGTAGACCTTGGAACTGACCTTGGAGCATGAGACAGGGTAGGTTCCAAGTTCTAAGGTGTGCATGATAGATTTTAAGTGTCAAAAAATGATGAACTTATTTTAACGAGTACATCATAGGTTCTAGGTGGAACCTATATAGAACTTGGAACTGCTCACCTCTAGTGGAGACCGACCTAAAATTGGCAAAGTATGCCAGTACTACAAAGAACAAAATATTAACTTTGGTCCTTAGTAACATACTTAAATCGTTGGGAGGCCTTATGGCCAAAACCATGTGATATTTGCATTTACTCTCTCAAGTTTCACTAGAAGCATGAGGAGGCATGGGAGGACTAAAAGTGTCCCTCGCAGTGTGATTATCGTGATACAATTGGAAGCCATGCAATTCTCGCATTCTCCTTCATGGGAACTGCGAGGAGGGTCGAGAATGCACTTCCATTGCTACTACTTCATGGAATTCATTATCGATGATATGATGTGTATCATAGAAGCATCTTTGTCCGAAGGAAAATCCTCCAACTCTGTCAAGGACCAAGCTATCTGACCGGAAGCATCAGCCATTTCCCAACTACTTTCGGCATTGCCAACATGTGGCTGGAGTACGTCTCAGCATGCAAACGAGAGGAAATAAAGATGGAATTTTAGTAGATTGACATTATAAAAATGACAGTCACATTTCAGAATTTGGCAAATCTTAAGTTAATCAAAAAAATCATGCAACAACCTTTCATAACTAGCTAAAATTGTCGTTAGGGAATAATTGATTTCGCGATTTTCTTTTTTTCATTCATTAAGATAAATGGTAGATGAGTATCACTTGTTTTTTTTTTTTTTTTTTTTTTTTCAATTTTATGAATTCCAGGATGCTCTTGCATCATGTTTCTGCATAACTTACGTTTTTATTGCCATCACCTGTTTCTCACCCGATGCAGCATTCTGTGCAGATTGCACAATTGTGAAGCAGTGAATGCTGCTGACCCCACAAGATTGATTCTTTTCCTTGACCTACAAAACAGTAGTTGAGCTCTGATGCTCGAAGACCAATCTCTGAGGGCCCGAGCGAAGTTTCAACGACTGGAACCCTTGATAGTTGTCATCCTGTCTATATTCGATTGGTTTGATCTTGACTGAGAGGATGGAATGTCAGGTTTTTAAACTCGATGGTAGATAGAGTTTCTCCAATAAAGACATGAGTCCGCGCAAGGTTCCTTCTCGAACTCAAATGCTTAGCTCCTATTGTTAGAAACTCTGTCATCTAGTAATAAATCATTGAGAGAATGGAGGTTCAAGTGATCTGACTTCAAAGTGAAGGACCTCTTCTTATTACAGTCAATTTAAATGTTAGAAAGTACAACTCAAAAGTTTAAATTGTTATGTGGAGGGAGATCACAAAAAAATAAAGAGCATGTAAAAAGAGATGTGAGATACTATATCGACACCCCCTCTCACATGCAAGCTCAATTAGAAGCAGTATGTGGAACTTGATTCATGGGGGTGGATGCATATACATAAGAATGATAGCACTAATGTTGAAACAATATTAGAAAATCCAACCCGAAAAGATTAAACTGATAGATAAAGGAAAACCACAGTAATTTGAGCATATAATGCTCGTTGTTAAATGATGTGAGACAATATTCCAATACTAGATAATAAGCTCCGATTCAAATAGAGAAACTTCAATCTTCAATGTGCAGAGTCAGGAAGCTGAGTCAAGTCTATCATAAGCTGGCGTTGTTGCGGCCGGGGTCGTGAATGCTTCCTCCTGACTATCATTCTTGGAACATAGTTCTGGCCACATCTTATAGGGGAGGGGCCACCATACGAGTCAGCAATGGAGAGACTAGATTGCTGCAATAAACTCTCAATCAGCTTGCCAGATTCAAGATAATATTGGCACAAATGATGGATGTGTACTATTACATACTCAGAAAGGCCGGTCAATCTGTTGCAATGACCCCATCCTTGTTGCTCAAATACTTCCGCAATGCTTTGTCCTTCTTAAGTGCTCGATCTTGGTGGCAACTGTCCTCGCTTCATCAACCTCTTTCCCACTGACATGCAAGTTGGTTCATTTGTCAAATAGAGACTTGTGGATATTGGTGGGGATAATGATACAAATGGTCCTTAAAATTTGGCCCCATGTGCAATGTGGTCTTTAAAATTTTTAATTATTCAATCAATCCTTAAATTTTAGTCCGATGTGCAATGTTATCCCTCAACTTTTAATTTGTTCAAAGTGATTCTTGAACTTTTAATACATGTTTAAGCTAATCCTTGAATTATATGAAAATGTTTAATGAATCACATTGTATATTGGATAAAAATTCAGGAACTATTTACATTCAATGGTAATCGAGTATCTCTTGCCTCAAGCCAAAGGTAAATGCAAGGTTAGAGTTGGACTGAGCTGCAGCTGCAGGATTCACTCTAAAGAAGCGTGCAGCCAGGCTACCCACTTACATCACTGATGACTGGTCATTTCAAGTGGTAGAATGAGAGGAGTATTCCAATGAGCAGCATCATCCATTTCATGCCTCCTCGTGGTTCCTTAAAACAAAATGGAAAGGGAATGTGACTCTAGACATCATGTCTCTTCCAATGGTGCCATATGGTGGCTTGCCATTGTAAGCATTTGTCAACTTGGGATCTATACCAAAGAGAACATGATACTGACTATGTGACGTTCTAAATTTCGATCCATTTTGGGATGTGTGAAATGATTATTTCATCAATGCATTGTTGGCTACATTTACACTGAGTTGACCCATTATGAGTTAATTGACTATTTGGAAAAGCGATTAAGAATGGATACGCATACAACTAGTGAATTCAATCAGGGACTGGTTGCTCAACCACAAGCATCAAGCATGGATGATACCACACTGTTGTAGGCTAATTAGCAAATGGAAATAAATCGATTTAGCGGGAGTATAAGGTCGGATTGCGGGTGATTTCCGCACGGCTTCGATATTAACCACGAATGATGTTAAACCGATTTCCTGTTGGCTCTATACTCAAGGTGAGCAATCAATCTCTCATGATTACATGACAACCGAGGAGGCCTGATTTTAATAGGCATGATTGTGAATTGAAAAGTTATCAACCACGGGTCAAACGCGTGGAAAACCCTAAATGTTGCCCGAAAGTTATGTCGTACTAAAATTACAATTGGTTGAAATTAATTACAAAATTCAATCCGATTTCGGGTATCGAACTTTCAAGAATGTTGAGACAAAAATATTGGACAATGTCTCATTAATTCCCAAATTTATCAATAAGCCCGGAAATTGTCTAAAGTGGATTAATGCCGAGATTAGAACCGGATATTTGGGAGATTGTGCTTCAAGGGTAAAATGACCAAAATACCTCATTCTTATAGAAGTTTGTTTGAATTTTTAGGGTTTTTCTCTCTCACCTTTCTCCCCCCCCCCTCCACTTTTCCCACATTCTCTCTCTCTCTCTCTCTCTCATTTCCCTCTCTCTCTTTTGTAGCCCTTTCCCCATCCTTTCTCTCTTTTTCCCCCCTTTCTTGACTTGTCCTCTCTCCTCTCACCTAACACCCCCATGTGCCCTCTTCTGTCTTTCTCTCTCTCTCTCTCTCTCTCTCTCTCTCTCCATTTCCCCTATGCACGTACACGTGCCCCCACTCCCTGTAGCTTCTTCTTCTGCTTCTTCGTTTCCCTCTACTGGCCGACACCTTGGTTGTTGTTGTTGCCCTTTTCTTTTGCTGCTGCCACTGTTGGCGACCGCCACCTATCACCGCTGCAACACTACCGCCTTGCTCACATGTCAAACTATCGGTGGGTCGTCGTTCGCAAACCAAGCCAACTACCTTCTTCTTTTGTTTCTTCTATAAATCTTTCCCTTTGGCCACTAATGCTGCCTTGCTCCTCCATTAACTTGACTGGCAGCCATCCCCACCATTGACCGGCCTCAACCGTCTTGCTAGTTCACCGCCGGTCTCGCCGTCCGACGGTTCCACCACAGCTAGCGCCTCCTCTCTATCTTCTTCCTCCATCCAAGTGTCGCTGCTGCCTTGCTTCGGTTCTGGTTGCGCCATCGCCGCCGCAATGCCGGCATTTGGGCTGCTTGAGGACCACCACGAACCCCCTGACCACCTCGAACCCGAGCTGCTTCTGCCTCCCTATCCTTCTTCTTCCTCTCGGTTCTAGTTTGAACCGAGCCGACCGACCGCCACCCATCATAGCCACCCTCATCGTTGTCCCTCCGCCCCTATCGCCACCGGAAGCCAGCCGAGCCAATTGCCTAGCTTGAGTTGCTGCACCGCCTCCTTCTTCCTCTTGGTTCTAGTTTGGACCTCCACCGGTTGCCTAGACGCCGAAATAATGAGCTGCCCACCTTGCCGTCACTTGGCCACTTAAGCCTAGCCACCATCGTCCTCGGCTCGACCACCGTCTGTCGTCCCTTCGCCTGGCTACCGCTCGCCATCCACCCAACCACCTAAGGCCCCCGCCTCATGCCCATCTCCCTTTTGGTTTTGTTTTCCTTCGCCAAAGTCATTGGTTGCCACCCGAAGCTGCCGAACCGCCTACCCCGCCCCCAACCGCCACACCCCATGTTCCTCACCCATGCGGACAGCGCCGTTGGTGATCTAGTCCATGCATGCCGCCCGCCTTGACACGTCGAAAGTTCCCAGGCGTTCCCCTTGTCGCCGCCGTTGCGCCCGTGTCATCGGAATCATTGCCGGTGAGTTTACTCTCTAATCCCTCGATTAGTCTATTAAACTTGTTTAGGGAGAGATTATGTTAGAGTTAATCCTAGTTAAGAGGTGAATCAAGATTAATTGGATTAGGAGGATTTGTTAGATTAGTTAACTATGGTTATTTTTTATTATGTGGTTAATCGCGTTTAAGGCTAATTAACGATGGTTAATTAGGATAATTAATAATTAATAATTCCTTATTAATTATTATTTTATTAAAAAGAAATAATTTCTTATTAATTATTATTTATTAAATTCGAACTATTATTGGTTATGAAATTCGGAATTATTATTATTCTTTTTAATAATAATTTATTATAGTTTAATTATGAATAGTGCTATTTATTTATAATTAAATTGTGAGATTTATTTGACATATCGATAATTATGAAAGCATGTTGAATTGTTGATTGGATTAATTGTGTGATTGTTGAAAATTATCGCATGCTTGATTGTTCTAATTAATTATGCTTTGACGTATGAGTATTGATCACATGGGCTATAAAAAGGAAAACCTCGAGGTGTCGGGAGTATATCTATCAAGCTTCATGAGAAAAATAAGAATGATATATTTTTTGATGAGGCATGAAAGCAAGACGGGTTTTAAAATAAAATGTAACCACGTATCATTATTTCTTGCAATTTAAACATGAGAAATGTGCAGTGATTTATTATGTGAGCATGTACCACGTTTGCATCGGCTAATTTACAAGATTAAAATGGACCATGGTAGTATACTCATGTGGTCAGTTAATTAAACCCGTCACCTCGACAGTAGATCGGGGACAAAGTCCGACTTGTCGAAATTCCCAACGAGTGTCCGGATGTGGGTCGTAGTAGAGCCGAGCCTATGCTCCTTCGGGAATGTCATTTTTGGGGGCAGGCCCATGACATAGCCATGCCTACAGGGAGGGACGATGCCTAGCAAAGCCAATAGATGCCGGGGGGATCAATTGTAGCCTTAAGGGCATTAATAATCGGAACGCGCACGAATGCAAGGATGCATGAGAAATATGTTGACATGAGTTCCGATTATGCATGAGCTGATGGCATAGATTATGGTATGCCTTATTTGATATCGTGCAGGATATAGTAATGGCCAAGTGAGATCGCTTGCGATACGACTCAAGTGTGGTTGATTAATGCTATACTAAGAGTGTAGGATTCATTAATTGTGATGTGCATGTGTATTTACTGTGTAGGGTATGGCATGACCAGATAAGGTTGCTTGTGAATCGATTGCTTGTCAATGTTGTTCATTAGATTACCGAATAGATCAAGTCATTACCTAAGACATAGTGTGTTTTGCTATTGACTTGCTTGAGATATTAAACCGTGCCATAAATACCCCTAGGCAAGTTGGTGTCCTAACTTGGGCTTAGAGCAATAATTCATTGAGATTTATATCTTATAGTTATTATTTAATCATTTTCAGGTTCATGGTTTGGAGAACCAACTGGTGGTGTGTTTTGGAATGAGTAGATTAACCTTGGACCTATCTATCTTGTTGACTTTGTAGGAAGTTGCTTGTTGTAAAGGCTTGTATATGTAAACTTCCTAAGGTTAATTAGAAGATGAGTAAAATAATACTATTGATTATGTTTGTTTGACTTTCTTGGCTATCCCGATTGTTATGTTGTATGGAGATTAGTTATTGCTTCCACATGCACTTAATTGAAAGATAAAAAAAAATAGTTGGCGATGCGCTCTGAGATGTCGCATTCAAATGATTGGAAGTGAAAAGGAGATCATCGCGTGCTCGAGGGTTAGGGTGCGACATCCTCGTCGAATTTGGTATCAAAGCTTGGTCAGTAATTAGAGTAATAAGGTGCAATGGGTTATGAGATAGTAAGATAGGAAAAATATTTATTTCATATGCTTGTGATTGCTTATAGGATCTTTCGCTATAAGTAGGTTGTTCATGGTTCCTAATTCCTTGAGGAAATTGGAACGTAGGTTCTATGGGAATCCTGTGAGATGAACAATCCTATTCAAGAGCCCTAGAAGAAGGATGGTCGAGGCCAAGCAAGTTTTAAAGGTAATGCACCGGGGATCCTAGGTTGAATAGGGTCCTATAGACGTTGTAAGCCTTGAGTTTTGCTAGGCGTAGCTAGTTCGGATTAAGCTGTTGTTATTATAGCTACTATTGCCACCGTTGTTGTTGCCGTATCGCCTAGTAAGTTTATTTGGTTGGAAAGAAGAATAGTGATCAATCGATGCTTAAGTTGGTCGAATAGTTCCTTGGAGTGAGAATGGTCCGAATTTGTTGGGATGATAGATCTTAGATAACAACTCCTTGGATCAAGGAACTGGATAAAGTTTACGCGCTGCTAGAGTGCACAAGGAAAGAAAAGATTATCATTGTTGAGTTGCTTGTTAGGTCAATGGGGTTAAGATCCGAAACTATTGGAAACGGTTGTTAGTAATTCTACCCCGATAATGGATGAGGTATTGCCTGTGGTAAGATGTTGAGGGTCTAAGATAGTCCTTGTGGATTAAGATGAATTGATGGTTTTGACTATCTTAGTGAGGTATGACTTGGATATCATCATTGGGAGTGAGTGGCTCACCAAGTAATGGGCTGTGATGATGGTTATTGGAAAGCAATACAGCTTAACCCGTTGGAAAGGGTTAAATGTGAGTCCATTGAAAATCGAGGAGGATCCTCGATTCATTTGATTTCATCACCTCAAGTGATTGAGTTATTGGATAAGGGTTGCCCAAGTTAATTAGGTGATTGCAGTTAATGCGTTGGTTAAGGAACCAAGGATGGAAAAACATCACTGTTATACGGGATTATTGTGATGTTTTTCAAAAATGAATTGGCCCTAGATGGGAGTTGAAGTTTAAGGTATTTTATCGAGTTGGGTTATGTTTGGTTGATTAAAAAGGGGAAATACGCCAAAGACAACATTTCGAATGCGATATGGTTGCTAGAAAATTTATTGCAACATTGTTTGGATTGACCAATATGCCAATTGCTTTAATGGATTCGATGGATCGAGTGATATATTAGAAAATTTGAGAAATTCAGAGGAACACAAATAGCACTTGGGAATGGTGTTGTAGACCCTTTAAGAAAAAAATAGTATGCAAAGTTTAGTACACATGAGTTTGGACTTGTTCGCGTAGCTTTTGTTGATCATGTGATTTTGGACGAAGGAATTTCTATGGACAGTGGCAGAGGTTCATAATTTTCTATGACAGGCAGGTTATTGCAAACAATTCGTAGAAATGTTCTCTATGATATCTACGCCTCTGATGTGAAGGTTAATGAAAGACATAAAATTTGGATGGATGGATAAGTGCGAGAGAAATTTCCAAAGCTTAAGAATGAGTTGATTATGGCATCAATTTTGATGATATAGTCTAGTATCAAAAGTTATGAGATTTGCCGTGAGCCATCGTCTAAGGGATTGGATGACGTTGTAAGCTAACAAGAAAGTTTGATTGCTTACGCATCACGACAATTGAGGCCATTGGATTTAATGGAAATCAGATAAATTTTATCTTGATGGTTTGAGAAGTCGTATGTGTTGGATCATAAGTGATGATTTCTTAATTGGCAATAATCTTTGATAAGATTTATGATGGATAAGTGGTTGCTTGGAAGTTTCAAATGTTGTAAAAGCTATAGTGAATCATTTTGGGAGACAAGGGTCTTGTGAGTTGGACTACTTGACATGTGATTTGAATTTTACAATGAGTATTTTTGCTCTTAAGATTTGGAGACATTGCTTGATGGCATTTAGTATAATAGAATTGATCTTAGAAGTTATAAGCTTGAATGGCCGTAAGAGATGAAGTATTCTTAGTGGATTATTTTGAGAGATGATTAAGATTGGGATTGGAGGAAATTGATTTTTGTCTTTGGTGGATTGAGGATTAATTATCCCATGAGAATACTAGATGGATTAGTTGTGAGATATCATTGTCAATGATTTACTTTCGAGGTGTTAGTGGACTCGAAAAAGTATTGAAAGTTTTAGTGCTATACGAGGATTGGTTTGCACTAGTCTTTGAGTGGTTTCGATGACACCT
This sequence comes from Corymbia calophylla, assembly GCA_014182845.1. Lineage (NCBI taxonomy): Eukaryota > Viridiplantae > Streptophyta > Magnoliopsida > Myrtales > Myrtaceae > Corymbia > Corymbia calophylla. The sequence goes on along the minus strand of CM024700.1, from coordinate 17,191,839 downwards.
TTGGGGTAGGTGTGTAATTGAAATGGATGAATTGTTGAAGGTGAATCGAGGATTGCAAGAATCCATATTGCGATTTGATGGGAATTCGATGGATCATAGTTCGAGTGTTGATGAGTGATCCCGAGAAAATGACCTCATGGATTGGTGAACTTGAGAAAGCTTTTGCGGTTTGGAGTGCTTAGACGAGGTTAAAACCATGAGGCTCGGTATGAGACAGGCCAAAGCGGATGATACCTCTATGAGTTAGTCCATTTGGGAGATGACTTTTCTAGAATGGTGTATAGTTTGAAGATGCCTATATTGACTGATCCGACGAGGGCAAGGAGTGGTCGCCAGGGCTAGAGAACTTGAGCAAGGATCGATTCCTAGCAGACTTCTAGGATGTTGAAGAGGACAAGGATGAGATAAACTATGCACTAGTTAAGAGAATAAGATTTTTATTGGAGTGGAATAACAATGTGAACGAGCTTGTGAAACTCCGGTTTATTGCAATGAGGTTTGAACTGAGGGGCTAATAGCATTCCTACAGTGAGGGAATACTACATACCCAAAGAACGCTAGCAAAAATATCCTATTCATTTGAAAAGACAGGGCATTTCGAAAGAGTTCGTTCAAAAATGAGAATGGACAGGTATTGCGATTGGCCCTTAGAACCTTTCTCGCGTCTTCTCTTTTAACTCTTAGAAAATCATATAAGACCAATGCAGGCTCCACTCTAATAGGTGAACTGACCAATTCCAAAACTAAAGGTTTTCCAATGACAACGCTATATTCCTCCAAGGTGGGAGTGAGTTCATGATCACCGAATAAGAAAGTAGACATCTTGGGGCACCAAACATATGCCAATGCTCGAACGACGCCACAATGGACTTCTATCTCCAACAGGGGACACAATTTTTTGATGTGGGATCATACAAGGTCACGGCCAGTCTCATCCAGTCTATTCTAGGAAGTGTGGAACTCAACTTTGGGAGCAAAAATAATGCGAAGTTCGGGTTTTCCTATTGTATACAAACCAAGGCTACGACCAACCTAATTTGTCATGGACCCACCAAAAAAACGCAGTAGGTAAGTAAATTACAAGTGTAAAGGATTAGAAATAAAGGATTAGAAAACTTACTCCACTCACCAAAGAATGATGCCTACCACATAGACATACACATGGGATGTTGGTTAATTTCTATTCTAGTCAGCTTAGCAAAATGGAACCATGGGATTGCCGAATTGAGTTGATGTGGTTGCAACTTGGTCGGGGTTCCCATGACTCCGGCTTGGTCAAAGAGCCAACCCGTGTCGCGAGATAGTAGACCGGGGTGGGAACTCTTGACATGAGAAGGAAATTTCGGAATCGAGATGGGTGACTCGTACTACATGGTTGTAGTCGGAGTAGCATTTACCTCAACACCATCCTAAGTGATATTGTGCGGCATAGGTCCAACAGCGGATTGTATATGCTATGGTGTAATGCAATGCAAATGATACATGCACACGATTTATAAGCTAACAAAACTGAGTACATAAAAATAAACGATACATTCTTACACCTCCCTACAAGACAAAGGTGAACAAACACTTCCCCTTATACCACCCATTCTACAAAAACATGTAACACCTTTAATGTTAGGGGCGTACTGGAGTCCTCGCTATCAAACAAAAATATTTTTGAACAAGATTAATTTCGGCCTAAGTCCTCTAAGTTCTAAAACCAAATCCCCAGCAGAGTCGCCAAGCTATCGCGACTTGTTTTTTCCGTCCCGAGAGGAAAATAAATATCTATAGGTTTAGGAGTATTATCTAAAAGATGAGTCTAGATCCTTTAATTAGATGTGGGCTCTTCCAACCTCATACTCTGCGTGACATTGGATGTTCATAAAAACCTTCTAATGAGGAGTCGCCACTAGCTCATTAGGGTTGGCTAGAAACCAAGTGAGGCATGGGAGTGTGCCTCACTTTTGACGCAACTAAAGAATCTAGGGTCGGAGACATGATTACACTAATTAATCAATTAGTGCCCTTTCGATATCTAATATTGTTCATTTCAAAAAGACTTGTCACATAGTTTGGATTGATTTTAGAGTCATCCATTAACATGTGAGGTGATTATGTGGATACGCAACCGTCAAAATAACAATCAGCAACTAAAAGAAACATTAAATAAATTGCAAGAGAAAATAAGCACCTAGCATTAAGAGATAAACAAATGACAATCTTGATTAGACTAAGGAGAAACCATAATCATCGCATCATAAGCATGCAATCAAGGATAATTGTATCCAAGGATAATTAAAACTTTAAAGTGAAGCCGTAAAGGTTTGTTCAATTTTAAATATAATCTTAAATCGATAATTTTCCCACACTTTTCAAGAGAAGATTGTCCAAGAACTATTTTAAAGCCTTTTAGAGAACTCAATTTTTTAATAAAAAGGAAATTGGAAATTTTAGAATTTAAAAAAAATTGAATTTTCTAATATTTTTGAATTTTTTAAAATATATATATTTCCAAAAATTTTATAAATTTTCAAGTTTCTGAATTTTCCATGAATTTTCTGAAATTTTGAATTTTAATGAATTTTTAATATTTTTTAATATTTGTTTATTTTCTGAAAATTTGGATCCTTTTTTTATATTTTTTTTAATAAAAAATTAATTCGGACTAGGTCAGGAAACTCGGCCCTACTAAATCCACTCGGACCCTGTCGATCTAGGTCGTACTAAAAATAATTGGGCCGGCCTTAAACCCACTAAGAATTAATCAAAGGCCCTAAAAACTCCTTTAAAAAGAAAAAGCCCATCTCCAATTTTTATTTATAGCCCAATCATCCCAGCCCGCGACAAACTCGGCCCAGTACACACAAGCCCAAAGAGAAGCCATCTCATTGCCCTATTTCAATTTTTAGCCTTTTTTGTTTTTTTGTTTTTTTTAATTTTCTTTTACTTTTTTTTCTTCTTTCCTTCTGGCCTTCTTCTTCCCACAGCACACTCGCCTGAAGGCTCTGCAACCCTGTATGCTGAACCGACGCCAATGCCAACGCCGCCGTGAGTCCTCATCGGCCATTGGGAGGTCACTATGTCACCGTCTGGCATTGACCGTTCTGTCCAACCGATGCTGACCTCCGCCGACCACTATCTAGCTAGCATTCCAAAAGTCACCGGATTGACGCCGATGAGATCCAAACGCCTAAATCGACACACACAGCACGGGATAACCCACCGAAAAGCTAGGAAAACGCCGAAAGCGATGCATGACAATGGTATAATCCCTAGCAATGTAGAAAAAATAAAAGTCGAGCTCCGGTCAGGGGTTGAGTTCGGTTTCTTCAGTGAGGCGTTTTGTTGAGGGGGCTATGAACTCAAACAAAGCATGTATGAACGCACAGTAGTATTGACGAGGGATCGTCGGGGCCGAAGCTCGCATGAACTGGCCGGCCGCAAGCTCCAGCTCAGCATTTTCCAGAAATGGGGCGCTTGAAGTTTAGGAAACCTACCTCGTTCGAGGAAGAACTATGGTGGACGATGGCTGGCAAACGGCCTTTCGGCAACGACTAACCGCTCCCTCGAGCTCGCCTTCTTCCTCTGGTTCGCTCTCTCATGCTCGAACTCGCTCTCTTAGATTTCTCTTTCTCCTTGTCCCTCGCTTTCTCTCTTTCTGTCCGATCCTTTTATCACCCCCGGCAGGCGTGCCTAACTCCTGCCTTGCCAGCTTGTTGATCGGTCTAGCCCCCCACCCGCGGATCGCGCTAGAGTTACTTCCTCCCGATCTTCTTGCAACTGTACTTCACTTTTTCTTCTTCCTGTACAAAAGACCATTATGCGTAAGGGGGAAGAAGGGGAGAAGGGGCAGGCTAGGCCGAGAAAGGAAAAAAAAAAGAAAAATGGGCCAAGCTTGTGCAGAGAAAGGGAAGGATTTGTGTAGGGACCGGGCAGACCCATCCCTAGCCCGGCCTCTTTCTTTCCCTCCCCTTTCTTTTATTTTTTAATTTCAATTTTTTTAAGACTAATCCCTAATTTTTAATGCGATTAATAAAAATTAAATAAGTTGCTAAAATTTAGGTGTCAACACTAATTTATAAAATGTGTTTTTCTTAATGGTTATATCAAAGAAAGAGTTAACAAAGAACAACCTCTAGGTTTGGAAGACCATATCAGCTCAAGATGCATTTATATGTACTCAAGCAAACCCCAACAACTTGGTATGAAATAGCGAACACTCTTTTATTAGAAAAAAGATTCCATAAAGGTAAGGTGGATACAACGTTATTTTTCCAAAATAAAGGTAAAAACAACTTACTCATCCAAGTTTATATATATATATTTGGATGATCTAATCAATAACACAATAACATGTACAGGGTTTTTATCAAAGTCATAGAGAGTGAATTTGTAATGAGCATCATGGGAGAACTAAATTTTTTCTTGGGATTTCAATCGAAGCAAACCAAAGATGGAAGCTTTTTCTTACGAAAGAAGTATGCAATGATTAGTTAAAAATTACGAGAAAAATGAAACAACGCATGTTTCCATCTATCAAAATTCCATAAGTACGAAAAAAGTCCGTTGACCCTAAACTTTATAGAAGCATGATAAGATCACTACTATATTTGACTGATGTATGCTTGATGTCAATTTGATCATAAAGAGTCTCTTTTGATTGTTGTTAAAAGGATAATAAAGTATGTTGGTGATGAGGCTAACAATACAACCTAGAGATAATTAATATGTTATTTCAAAAGCTTTGGCAATTCTGCGGAAATGAGCAGCTACTATAGAAATTAGGTGTAGCAGATATTTCAAATATCTTGAAGTGCTTGTGTTAAAAGTAGATAATACTGAAAATGAATGAGCACAAATCAATTTAAAATAGTTCAGCCTTTTTACCAAGCCTACGTCCACTGTTCACACTAACAATCCCAAGTCAAGTTGCACTACTAATCTGCGAGACAAACTATAATCAGCAAGCACCGATCCCATCATAAGATAGATCACACTATCAAGAGTCAGTTACTGCTATCATAGACCTAGAATTGTGGATTTATTTGTTGTAAGGATAATCAAATCAATTATTTCCTAATATAAGAGATTTTATTCTTTAAAGCTACAAAATTGCTTGAAGATTTGATTGTTTGGGCACCAAATATCTATCAATTATATGGCATTTCTATGATGGCTAAATTGATTGATTCAAAGATCATTAAAGATTGACAACTATATAAGAAGATCAATACATGTCAAGGATATAGAGTTGACAAATTATGAAAAACCCAGAAATCAAGAGAGCTTTGCTCCTTGATACATTTGCTGAGCAAAAAGTTCAATTACTTATCCATTGATTGTAATTTCTTTTGAGAAGTGTGCAAGTGTTGTAGTAATGCATAAGTTAGGTAGTGTGATCTACTAGCTTTGGGTAGAAGCAGTAGAAGTTACAACCGTAACACCTCAAAGAATAGGATAATGACATAAAACTTTAGTTCAATGTGCAATTTAGTTCCTAAACTTTCAAATTATTCAATGTAGTCCATGAACTTTAGCATAATGTCAATGTGGTCCCTGAATGTTTAATTTGTTTAGTAAAGTCCTTGAACTTTTGATATATATTCAATATAGATCTTGAGCTATATGAAAATGTTCAATATAGCCCCTAATATTGAATCAATGGAAAGTGACTACATTGAATATTTTCATAAAGTTCAAGGATTATATTGAACATGTACAAAAAGTTCAAGAACTACATTGAACAAATTAAAAGTTCAGGAGACCACATTGCATATTGGGCTAAAGTATACGCACTAAATTAAATAAATTAAAATTTCATGGACTAAATTGCACATTGAGCCAGTGTACATGGATTATTTGTGTCATTTTCCCCTCAAAGAATCACTAATGAAATCTAGCTTGTTGATGGCTAATGTCTAGGAGAGTGGACTTAAAGCCAAACCACTATATGTCTACGTGTATCTATTTCTATTCCTCTACTTATCAATTTAACAGTTTGATAGAAGCACTGCATGTATTATTAGTAACTCATTCTTACATATATAAAAAATGTTCCTATTTATATCAACTTGATTTTTTTTTGTATTGCAAAAATTTATCAAGTTGTGTAAGACAACATATTCACCCCCTCTAGATTGCATATATAGCCATAACGACAGAAAACAACGCTATAATTGCAATCTTCTTAAAATTATCAACACTTCATCATGAGGAACATCTGCACTTATCTAATCGTTATTAAACCAAGGACAGTTTTGGAATTATCAAAATACCATAGAGAGTTTTCCCAACAAAACCCACAAACGTGATTCCTCGGTTGAAAGCATGAGAATACCCTTTCCACAGGGTCAATCCCTAGTGATAAAAAGGTACCAACATTTCTTTATACTTCCAAGATTACCAACTACTTTAACGGCCTATCAATACTTATGTCTTTGAAGTTGCTCACTTTCATTCGAAATTACCAACCTTTATATGACCGATGTACCGGCATTTGTCATGTTCAGATGCCAACTAATTACTTATTGACTTCTTATCTTGGCTTGGTTTAATGACGTACCAACAATTCTTCATACTCAAAAGAATTCTAATTATTTAACTATACCACAAATAGTCATTCTTGCTCTTGATGGCCACAAGCTCGACCGCCATGGAGGAGGAACAACTGAGCCTACCGAGATATGGATGACCCATGGTTGTCGAGCTCACTGAGATCTCGATGAGCTTGTCATCAACCTTGTGGTCACTATTATTCTTGAGCTTTTTTTTTCTTTTCTTCGATTCTTGTTACAATTCATCTTCTTCGCCACCAGCGGTCTCTCTTTGTAACCATTCACGGGGGTCAAATTTATTTCCCTCTTCAGCACTGGACAAGAGCTCGATACTTTCCAAAAATGAAAATCGCCAGGTGAACTAGTGTCGCAACCTATTTTTTCCTTCCCGTGAGGGAAATGAATATCTGAATAAATAGGTTTAGGGGTATTGTCCAAAAGGTGGGTCCAGGACCCTCATTAGACATAGACTCTCCCAAGCCCATACCCCGCGTGACATTGGATGTTCATGAAAATATTCAAATGAGGAGTTGAGTCCGTATAGCCTTAATAGAACTAATATTCTAGTTTATTATAACTAATAGAATAGTTTCGCCACTAGCCTATTGGGGTCGGCTAGAAACCAAGCGAGGCATGGGAGTATGCCTCACTTTCTACGCAACTAGAGATTTTAGGGTCGGGGACTTGATTACACTAATTAACCAATTAGTGCCCTTTCGGTACCTAATCTTGTTCGTTTCAAAAAGACTTTTGTCAGGCAGTTTGGATTGATTTTACACTTAACCACTAACATGTGAGATGATCATGCGGGTGCGCAATCATCAAAATAGCAATCAGCAATTAAAGGAAGCATTAAATAAATTGCAAGGGAAGATAAACACCTAGCATTAAAAGATAAATAAATGGCAATCCTAATTAAACTAAGGAGAAATCATAATCATCGCATCACAAACGTGCTATCAAGAGCAATTGTATCCGAGGATAATTCAAACCCTAAGATAAAGCCGTAAGGGTTTGTTCACTTTTAAGCACAATCTTAAACCGATGATTTTCCGACACCTTTTTTTAAGAGAAAATTGTCCAAGAATTATTTTAGAGTTTCTTAGGGAACTCTAAAACAAACTTGGAATTTTGGGTTTTTGAAAAATTTCTTTTTTTTTGGAATTTCTAATATTTTAATATTTTCGATTTTTTAAAAAATATATATTTTTATTTTTTTTCGAAAATTTCTATAAATCTTCAAGATTCTGAATTTCCCATGAATTTTGTGAAATTTAGAATTTTTTATATTTTTAAATATTTTCTGAATTTTTGATTTTTTTGATTTTGTTTTTTATAAAAATAATAATTCGGACCGGGTCAAAAGACCCGGCCCTAAATCACAAAAGATTAACAAGAAGGCCCACGAAATTCTTTCCTAGGAAAAGGCCCACTAAAATTCGTTTTCTATAGAAAAGGCCCATTTCTGGTTTCTCTCTTCAGCCCAATCTATTCCCAACCCGCGACGAATTCAGCCCAACGTGCACAAGCCCGAGGCGAAGCCCATTTCCTTGTTTTTTCATGTTTTTTTAACCTTTTCTGTTTTTATTGTTTTTTTTTTTAAAATTTTTGGTCTTCTTATGGTCTTCTTCCCCATGCAACCGCATGCACGCCCCATGCACCGCGGTCATCAACTTCGCCGGAGCTCCTACAACGTTTTAAAAAAAACGGAGCCGACGCCGCTGCAACGGCAAGTCCTTGCCGACATTCGGGAAGTCGCCAGGCCATCACCCGGCGTCGGTCGTTCGGTCCGACCGACGCCAGCCACCGCCGTCACCCCCTCACGGCTGAAACGACCGAACAGCCATTGGAGCTCGAAACTCAAGCCCCGACGCCCCTGCTGGCCGAAAACGACTCCAAAAAGACGCTTCCCCCGCGTCGACTTGAACAAAGAAAGAGACAGCGACGGCCATAGACGCAGCAGCCACGTCGAGGACGGAGATTCCCAACCAGAATTTTCAGATCTAGTCTAAGCATTATGTCGAACACCTAATGTGTGCTATGGAAAAGAGTGATTCTCAGTACATTCGAAACTCGAACTCGGGCAGGGACTCTCGACAAAGCAAGCCAGAACACAGAACAACTCAACGGGGAACCGGCGGGGCCGGGGTTCGCGTGAGCCGGACGGCCGCGAGCTCCGGCCCGGTGTGCGCGACTAAGGTAAAAACAGAACACAAAGCAGGACCTACCGGGTACAGTTGGAGGGCGCCGACTGAAGGGCTGTTGGGCGGAGCTTGTGCGCGGCCGAGGCGTCAGCTGAAGTTCTCTCGCTCTCCCTCAGTTGCTGCCTTGCTCGGACTCTCTCCCGCTCTCTCGTTGGCTTTGCTCCAGCCCTCGGTTTGTTCCCTCCAGCCCCCCTATTCCTCTCTCAGATCTGGTTTTTCAGAACAGACTCGGCTCTCTCTTGCTCTTGGAGTCTCTTCATGATTCACTCTCTCTCCTTTGCTACGAAATCTAGCAGCTGAGAAGCCTCCCCATTTCTTGAAACTCGCTCCATGCGTCAAGTGTTTTAAGTTTTACCAGTAGGGAGCAGACAGAAAGAAACACTCTTTTTACTTCAAATTCTTTCCCTGAAGCTTGCAAGTGTTGAACCAGACTGCCGAGCCTTGCATGAAGCTGGACAAGATATAGACGCTCGGCTTGTTGGAAACCAAGGGAAAGGTGTGAGCTTCAACCTGAAGGACTGGGTACCGACCGGAATAAACCTTCCCCAGAAAAGGTGTCCCGAGAGCAAGAAGGCAAAAGCCGGGGGTCTCTCTCTCGCTCTCTCCTTTTTGCGCTGCTTCCTTTTTCAGCTCTCCTTCTGCCGACCTTGCTTCTGCTGCTGTTCTGAATCGCTGTCCTGCTCTTTCTGCAGCTGCTCTGCGATTCTGCTTCTGGCTTGCGTCTGCTCTTTTTGCTTTTTTTTTTGACTTGCTGCTGTTGCTTTTTGCAGGCTGGTTCCGTGCGAGGTAGAAGCCAGCGAGGAAGAAGAAATGAGCGGGCCGGGCCGAGGAGAAGAAAAGAAAGAAAAATGGGCCTAGCCCGTGCGGGGAAGAGAAGAAAGGACAAAAGGAAAGGGGCTGGGCAGGCCCCGCCTTGGCCTGCCCGAATTTTTTTTTTAATAATTAATTTTTTTTAAAAAAAATTTCTTGATAAATTTTAATACTAGTGATCAAAGTGCTCCTAATATCTATATGCGATGCAATTTTAATGAATTTTTTTGTTAAGGGGTTAAAACTTAATCCCTAATTTTTCAAAGCAATTAGTAAATAATTAAACGAATCGCCAAAATTTAGGTATCAACAACTAGTCTAATGAGAAATATGGAAGGTATCGATCTGTCGCTGATAGTAATTATTAGGGCCATAAAAGGTTAGACTTTGTCAATTACACCAGCAATCTACAAAATGCAGCAGGGTCTATTTCACAGCAGGGCAATTGAGGCCACATTCACATCATCATATCATGTTATAAGAAGAGCAAAATTAGATAATGCTTCTTTTTTTCTGTCGATGAGATTGAACGAATCACACCACTTGATTCTGACAAAATGGGAAAACTTTTTCTGTAGCAGATTAATACACGTCACAGTCCATGCTGCTGTACTCTAAACTGTGAGACAAAGTTCGGAGATCAACCAAATCCTCGGAGATTTAACTCTGCTTGTTTCTTGAATGGAAGAATTGGCCATTCAACAAAACTCTATTCAATAGATTATGTTCTATGTCTAATTCTTTTGTTTTTCATAAGTAAGACAGATAAATAATTCATGAAGCAGATATAGACAATCGACAATTTACAGATCTCAACAAAAATAGAGAGCAGCTATGTCTCAACTTAATCAATATCACCTTGTCCTTTCCATGCTATCCTTCCCATTTTCATGAAAGATAATGTTATTGAACCCTTGAATGTCATATTATTAGTGGAGGTTTACACATTCCTTTTCTTTTTTCCCCAGAACAATAGATAAAGATAATCTGGGTAAATTTTGGGCTTATCTAGCCACGTCAGTACTATATGGATAATTTTTTTTTAAAGAATTGCCCCATCAATTAAATTCTTGCCTAAGAAAGCCACGTCATGATTTGGCCGGAAATTCTCACTATTGGTATCTAAGTGTTCATTTATTCTTCAATTTTGATACTTAAGTGTAATTTTTAAAAGTTTTGATACTTATGTATCCACCCATATCATGTTTTACCACTTGAGGTATACTTCTTCATCGTACTATTAGTGGAGGTTTACACATTCCTTTTCCTTTTTCCCCGTAACAAGAGATTAAGACAATCCTGGTAAGGTAATAACACATTGTAAACTATTCCTATTCTGAAATCCTTGATGAACATAATTCACATAATCTGTTGATTCTGATTGGCACGGAAAGAAAGAAATATCTGATTTTACTCAGTAAACCAACTCTAACCTCGTTTGAGCCTAATTAATCAAAACGAGTAACAAATAAATACTTTCCATATTTCTAAATACATGGAAATAAGAACATAGCAAAGAAAACAAAGGTTGATTTTTTCCTCGGAATTATTCAACTCGTGTCCGAGTGCATACAAAGAAAATAACTGTTGGCCGAATAGTTAAGAAAGTCGATAACGGTTGAATAACAAAACGACCAGCATTGTGGAAGCTTGAATTCTGTCAGCACTTAGGCCACTAAGTAATTACTTACTAGCTAGAATTTCAGTTCACTCTGGTTTGATTAAAATCCCAAATCATTTTCATCCTAGTTCAGAGAGACAACACCAAACAACAAGTGCGCTCCACACTATCTGTTTACCTCTTCTACATTTTGTACTCCTTAGTTGTTCATGAAGTCACTTTTATTAAACAATGATGAATCCAATGTGTCAGCACTCGACATGAAACAAGTTGCTCCTGCTTTCTGATAAATCTGAATAAAAGAACCATTATTTTGATGTCTCAAAAATTGTTCTTACAATGTTACGGGTGACTTAAGGGCACTTGTTTAGGCTCTTTAACTTTGCTAATGGTGCTTTTATCTTTTTCTTATATTCATATCCATTACATAAATGAGCTACAGTTTGCTCTTTAAAAACTGGACAATTGTTGCCTTTCCCTGGAAAACAGATTGCACAAGAAATTTTTATCCGGTTGTGATTTGTGCCTAGTCTTTCTGTTACCACATCCTGACTCTTGCACGCTAATGACCATACAAAGCAGATATCAGCAAATCAAATGAGTTAACTTCGATGACAACAGACACTTATGACCATATCAAAGCAGATATCAGCAAATCAAAACCATATAACTTGGATGATTACTGACGTCTCCCATAAGCTGCTACAAAAGGGAAGTTCTGCACTATGTTTTATTGAATTGTAGATCTCAGAGGAAACTTAACAACTGAGCTTTTACTGGTGGAGACTGAGCTAAATCTGGCAAAGTACGCCAATAATGGATACTGTGAAATATTAACTTTGTTCATTAGGAACATACTGGAACCGTTGGGAGGCCTTACGTCCAGAGCCAGGTGACATTTGCATTTTCTCTTTCAAGTTTCATGAGAAGCATGAGGAGGCGCGGGGGACTAAAAGTGTCCCTCACATCGTGATTCTCATGATACCACCGCAAGCCATGCTATTCTCGTGTTCTCGTTCAGGAGAACATGATATAAATGGGAACCATAAAAGCCTCTTTGTCCAAAGGAAAATCCTCTGACACTGTCAATGACCAGGCTATATGATAGGAGCCATTTCTTGACCACTCTCTGCATTGCTGATGCTTGGAGCTTCTCTTCTCAGAGATCTGGTCTGAAGAACGTTTCAGCCTTCCAATGAGAGGAAAGAGTTGTTATCTTTGCTCTATATGCTGTATGTAGTCATTTTAGCCATTGCCACTATATAAATGATGTTTGCATTTTAGAACTTAACAGATATTTCATAACTCAATCAGAAAATCATGCAAACTACCTTTTCATAACTAGCAAAAATTGTTGTTAGGGAACAATTGATTTCGCAATTTTCTTTTCTTTCTGTCATTGAGATAAATGGTAGCGGAGTATTGCTTACTTTTGTTTTGTTTTGCTTTGTCAGTTTCATGATTTTCGGCTGCTCTTGCAACTCATGTATATAACTTACGTTTTTATTGCTGTGAACTGTTCCTCACCTGATGCAGCCTCCTGTGTAGAAAGCAAAATTGTTGAAGCAGTGAATGCTGCTGAACCTCAAAATTGATTCTTTGCCTTGATTAGCAAAACAGCAGTTCAGCTCCGAAGCAGGAAGGCCGATCTCTGAGGGCCTGAGGAAAGTTTCAACGATTGGAACTCCAGATGGTTGTCATCTTGCCTATATATGATTGGTTTGATCTTGACTGAGAGCATGGAATGTCATTTTTGGACTCGACAGAATATAGTGAATCTCCGATAATTACTTGAGTCCAGGCAAGGTTCCTGCTCTAACTCAAAGGCTTATTTCCTATTGTGTAGTAACCCTGTCATCTAGTAATTCATGCTTCTGACTCAAGGACCTCTTCTTATTACAGAGATCAATCCAAATAATAAGCTCTGGCTCATATACAGAAGGTTCAGGCTTCAATACGGCAAGTCAGGAAGTTGAGTCAAGTCTGCTATAGCCTGGCGTTGTTGTGGCCAGGGACTCAAATGCTTCTCTTGACTATTGCAGCCAGGGACTCCAATGCTTCTCTTGACTATTGCAGCCAGGGACTCAAATGCTTCTCTTGACTATCATTCTTGGAACATACTTCTGTGCTACATCTCAAAGGGGAAGGGCCAGCCCTCGAATCAGCAATGCAGAGACTAGTTGAGAGATTGCTGCAATTCACTCTCAAACAGCTGGGCGGGTTCCAGATGATGGTGGTGCAAATGATGCGCATGTACTATCACATACTCAGTAAGGCCAGTCAATCTGTTGCATTGTCTCCATCTTTGTCGCTCAAGTTCTTCCACGACACCTTTTCCAGTCAAAGTGCTTGATCTTGGTAGCAACTACCCTCAGCTTCATCTAACCTTTTTCCCACTGACCTGCACCCAGGTTCATTAGTCAAAGAGAGACATAGGAATATTGATGACATTGCGTGCAGCCATAACCGAGTCTCTCTCACCTCAGGCCAAAGGTAATTGCAAGGTTAACGAGTTAAATGGGGCTGCAGGATTCAGTCCGGAGAAGGTCCGGAGAAGGATGCAGCCAGGCTACCTGTTTACGGTAGTAATGATGGATCATTTCCAGTGGTAGAATGAGAAAAATACTCTGATAAACAGCACCATCTTTTTCTTGCCTCCTTGTGGTTACCTGAAAGAACACGCAAAAGGAATGTGACTGTAGATGTCATGCCTCTTCCAATGGTGCCATATGGGGGCTTACCGTCGTGGGCATATCCCAACTTGGGTTCTATTTCAGAGAACGCAATACCTTTTTCAAGGCTCAGCACATCTTAAAATGGCAAAATGTTGTCGCAGCTACAAATGGTGGAGAATGATGTGGCCAAGGAGGGTGGCCACGGATGAGAAGGAACCAAAGTAATTTGATCGATGGTAGTCATATTTGTTCTGTATGTTAGTCGCGTCTTTTGCCAGATTAGCTTGGCTTTATTGGAAAAAGCCAATCACAATGTTCCTTTGTTTTCACAGAAAAATCAGATTCCCAAATCTATGGGTGAAAGGCAGTCAAGAGAATTTCATAAAAAGCTCACACTGAGGTATATCTTTACCTTGCTTATCCTGCTTAATACATGTGCAAGAAAAGATTTTCCATGAAAGGCAGAATCAGCTCCTTCTATACTATCATTCATAGCCGAGTTAAGAGTCAAATGTAGTTCGTTTAGAGATTCAGAACGAAGCAATTAGGAGAAAATATATATATACACACACACACATGCATACATATGTTTTTGTCTGTATTATATCTGCATCTGAAAAAAGTAGAAGAAGAGCAAACATAGAACAAGATTTATGTCTAATCTAGTTTCAGTAAATTCCGACATTAATTTTACAAAGTGTGGGCTGTGAGAGAGTCATCAGTTGTCGATCAGCTTCTTCACAACTCCTTCGAAGATCCCATCTGAGCCGAAGTTGCAGTCGGACAGTCTGGGCTCGACACGACCGGGCAGCTGAAAACGGAGAGAGAAGTGTCCGGATGGACAAAGGTTCCCCGTGCTGCTCTCAACCACCTTCCCACTTGTGGCAGTCTCTCCTTCAATTAAGACTTCGCCACTCATGTCAAGTTCCCAACTAAATGCTGCAGCATCCGAAAAGAAGTTTCAGAGAAATTCGTTTTTACCTTAACATCACCCTATGAATGAAAATCGGCAAAACGGAGAACACTCAATAATTAGCTTTTCGACCTATAATACTGAGGTTTTTCTCAGGTCATCAGAATCTTACTTTGATCTCTTCTAACCCCAGCAAGTGACACCTGGAACAGGTAACAGTCTTCAGACTCCACAAGGTTCACACGCCAGGTAGAGGATCCTGTAAGCCCCACGTCCGCAATCCCATCCACTCCAACGCCAGCACTGCAGGCAGTGGCAGCACCACGACATTGGATCTCTGTCTCACTGAGCGGAGAAAACACCAACTTAGCATCAAGTTGAGCCTTGAATTTGGTGTTGCATTCTTTGGAGAACCCTGATGACTTTGAGGAGGGTGAGCCTTCATATGGAACCATTGCAAGAGGCATTATATCTAGAGCCTCGTTATTTTTGCATTTTCTTTTTTGAGAACCATGACGAGGCATGGAAGAACGAGATCGCCCCTCTGAACATGCCTCTCGTGCTACCACTTCATAGATTGCCTTTTCTGTCATATAAACGGGTAGCCTGGCAGCATCCTTATCCAGAAGAAGCTCCTGCAGCCCAGTTAAACTTTTAAACCTCGCAACAACCTCTTCCCTAAGGTAAGAGGTGCTCGGGTCATCAATGAAGAGGATGTTGTCTATCGCCAAAAATCGATCTTCAACAAATGAACAAGGGTGCAGATCAGTCGGATAGAGGTCGATGAACCGTGGGTACAGGCTACCAGCGCTGAGCACTTTGGCTGGAAGCGTGTTGCGGAAGAAGTGGAGCAAGAAAGATGGGGCCACTATGACAGATTGACTCGCCTTCCTGAGTATGTAATAATACACGTGCATCATTTGGACCATCATCATCTGGGACCCAGCCAGCTGACTCGGAGTATATTGTGGCAATCTCTCGCGTACTCTCTGCATCGCCGACTTGTGGGGTGGCCTTTCCCCCTTGAGTTGAGGCCCGAAGTATGCTCCAAAAATGAAGGTCAGGAGGAAGTGCTGGTCATCAGTCATCATGCCTTCGCCTGCAGGAGCAGCAGTGGATGGTGCAGCAGCATTAACCGGTTGAGCCATTTTCAATCAGACTCTGCAGGACAACGCAGCGTCAGTCGAGAACGCCTATAATCTTTCTTGGACTCAACAATCACGGTAAAAGTTCGCTTGACAAATGAAAGAAATGAAATTGTTGAGCACTATTCTCTATGATGTTCAAAGTTCTTTCTGTGTATAGTATATCATAAAAGATTGACTAATTGTTGCACGTCAGGTGAATACGCATTCGTATTTTCATCAGTCTTCGCACACAACTTCATGAGCACATCGAAATAAACTAAGAAGAAGAAGAGGGCAAAGTGGCAAACCTGTTAAGTCTGAAGAACTTGGTTTGATGCTTTGGACCAGAGTAATCTTAGAGCATTAGACACTAAATAGTCAGTGAAGGAGTTGGGTGTAGCCAAAGAACTGGCAGAAGTCGAGCTTATATAGTGCTGGCTTGCCTCCATTAGGGGTTGCCTTGCTATTCAAAAGCTTTCTAGATTCACACATTTTTGGTTTAGATTTTACTTTCCTTCTTAGTTCGGACAAAATTTCCATTAATCCGAGAAAAGAAAGTAATCCATACGTACCAATGCTAATGGGTAGGCAATTTAATTCAACTTACCTTTTAATACACTGGTACTTATCTCCAATTGCTGACTAAAATATGGAAGCCACCTGTTTGTGATTAGTATTACATATTAGGTCTAAATGAGGTTAGATTCGGTCAATCACAAAATCTACAAAATCCAGAAGGTCCTTAATTTCATAAAAGAAAAATAGTTTCATACTATTGTATTTTTCTTTAATGGTAAGCCCAAATTAGTGAGCAGAATCGGATTTTTCTTTCTATATTGGGCAAATTAATTTAAATGAATTGCTTAAATTCAATTTCTTCAAACATGCTATGTTTTATCACGTTAAGGGGTTGATTCAATTATTATCTAAGGAAAGACTAAAAAGAGCATGCAAACAGCATAAGGTAAGTTCAGGGTGTAAATTTGTTGGGCCAATTAACCATACAAGGTAATGGCCAATATAGTAGATACTCTTACTTTCTCTCGAACCATAATAATATTATTTGATCAGATCATTGAAAGTAAATAACTATACAGGGTAAAGCAAAAATAAAACCAAGCTTAAAAGGTGCATTCAAGGATAATAGAATTCTGACAAATTTTTTTTTGACAAATATGACACTCAAGTTTAATAAGATGCTTTTCCAGGAAAAGGAGAAATTTTTGTTACTTGTGTTGCCCCATTTGTGGAATAAAAGTCATGTAAATTATACGAATGACAAGAGGAGCAAATCCTTTCAATCAAATAACAAAAAGTGAAAAAAGAGAGAACAGCCGGAATCTGGTCTGGATGGGGACATTGCTGTTCTCTGTATTGCTAAGATGTAAGAATTGTCAATGGCTGACATATGCTTTCTTTTACAAGAATGATGAATTGAGTCTCTTCGTTTTTTACTCCTCCAATTATGATTGCTTGTTCACTTGCCACGGATCCATTCTAATGGGAGTCTGTTATCAAAATTCATGTTTTAGATACCAGAAGTAAAGAATTTCATAGTTACGTATGGGTAAATTGGTGATATGGTGAATGTTTTTTTTTTTTTTTGAAAACCCCACACCCCGCCGCTAAACCCCTGAGACAATAAAAATATGTGTTGAATACCGCTAGAGACAATAAAAAAGTCTAGATAACCTAATTAATTGGTCTTGTGTTTGTAACTTACCAACAAGTTTTGACAAGTTAAAATATTTTACCGTTTCCACAAAATTTTTTTTTTTACTGTACTTCAAATATTACCAAATCTATAATGATCTAGAAATATTTATTTTTCTAACATACTAACATTGTGGATGTTAGAATATTTTATCTGAAATTACCAATTTTTATTTAACCTGTGTACCAATATTTGTCATATTGGAAATTACCATATACAAACTAATTTTAATCACTTACCAACTTGAAAATTATCTACATTTCTTTGTACTTCCAAGATTACCATATACTTTACGTTATTAGCATTTATTTTTTATAATTTACCAATATTTTTGAAGTTACTAACCTTTATTCAAAATAACCAACTTTGATTTGATTGATGCACCAATGTTCGTTGCATTAAAATACTAACTAATGCAAGTCACTTGCCAACTTTTCATCTTACTTGCTTTTGAAAAGTAATTACGTTTTTTTTTTCCTTAAAACCTAAGGGCACGGTAGTAATTAGCAAGCAACTTGGAAGCGAACTAATACAATAATTCATTGCCATAGCCTCCACTTAATTTGAGTTCCCCATAATAGGAATCAAATCCACGACCATCGGTTCCTAAATCGAAAGCATGGGAACGTCTTTAAGAATCTCTAGTGGTAAAAGAAGTGACCACATTTCTTCATACTTCCAATATCATAAACTACTTTAATAACACATCAACATTTATTTTTGTGGCTTATCAACGTTTTTTAAGTTACTCACTTTCATTCGAAATTACTAACCTTAATCTGGTTGATGTACCGTGATTTATTGAATTAAAATGCCAACATTTTAGTCACTTACCAACTTTTACCTTGCTTAATTTAAAAATGTATACCAAAATTTCTTTATGCTTCAAAGATAACTAACCGCTTTAGTAATCTACAAATATTTATTCTTGTGCCCTACCAACGCTTTAGAAGTGCTCGCTTTTATAAGAAATTACCAACCTTGATTTAAATTGTACCAACATTCATAAGCAACTAATTTAGTCACTTAACAATTTTTTACCCATATTTCTTTGTATTTCAAAGACTACCAATCACTTTAAAAATATACCCACATTTATTTTCATGGCTCCGTAGAAGTTACTAAATTTATCCAAATTACCAACCTTAATTTGACCATTGTAGCAACATTCCTCACATTAATATCCCAACTAACTATAACCACTTAATAACTTTCTATCTTGTTAGGTTTTGATAAAGAGTGCCGGACACCACAAATGCCGAAGCTTGATACAGGGGGATACTAAGGGTGTGTTTGTTAATGCTCCAATTTTTTGTGTGCTTTTGTTTTTTTGTTCTCTGAAATAGAAAAATAACATAAATTTGTTTGGTAACGTTAGTTAGTATTTATATTCTCTTAAAATGAAAATTATTTTAGGGAATAGATTTAGAATAGAAACAAGAAGTAGACTAAAATAACTTCTTGTTCTCAGGAAAAAATTCTAGAATATGTTTTTTTCTTTTTTTCTTCCTCTTGTTACAGAGATCAATCCAAACAATAAGCTTCAACTCATATAGAAAAGGTTCAGGCTTCAGTTCGGCAAGTCACGAAGCTGAGTCAAGTCTGCTGTAGCCTAGCGCTGTTGCGACCAGGGACGTAAATGCTTCTCTTGGCTATCGTTCTTGGAACTTACTTCTGGCTACATCTCAAAGGGGAAGTGCCGGCACATGAATCGGCAATGTCGATACAAGTTGAGAGATCGATGCAATTCACTCTCAAACAGTTGGGCGGGTTCCAGGTGATGGTGGTGCAAATGATGCACGTGCACTATCAGATACTCAGTAAGGCCGGTCAATCTATTGCATTGACCACATCTTTGTTGCTCAAGTTCTTCCACGACGCCTCTTCCAGTCAAAGTGCTCGATCCTGGTAGCAACAAGCCTCAGCTTCATCGACCTATTTCCCGCTGACCTGCAACCTGGTTCATTAGTCAAAGAGAGACCTAAGAATATTAATGATATTGCGTTCAGCTGTAACCGAGTATCTCTTGCCTCAGGCCAAAAGAAATTGCAAGGTTGAAGAGTTGGATGGGGCTGCACGGTCCATTCTGGAGAAGATGCAGCCAGGCTACCCGTTTACAGCCCAAATGACAGGTCATTTCTAGTTGTAGAATGAGAAAACTATTCCCATGAACAGCATCATCTTTTTCTTGCCTCCTCGCAGCTCCCTGAAAGAACACGCAAAAGGAATGGGACTCTAGATGTCATGCCTCGTCCAGTGGTGCCATATGGGGGGCTCACCGCCGTGGGCACTTTCCTACTTGGGTTCTATACCTGGAGAACATGATACCATTTTCAATGGTCGACACATCCTAAAATGGCAACATGTGGTCGCAGCTGCAAATGGTGGAGAATGATGTGATCAAGAGGATGGCCACGGATGAGACGGAACCAAAGTAATTTGATCGATGGAAGTCAAATTTATTCTACGTCTTAGCCGCGTCCTTTGCCAGATTTAGCTTGGCTTTATTGCAAGAAGCCAATTACAATGTTCTTCTGTCATCAGATTCCCAAATCTATAGATGAAGGGCATGCAAGAGAATTCCAGAAAGTGTCCACACGAGGTATATTCCTTCGATTGCCTATCCTGTTTAATTCATGTACCAGAAAAGATTTTCCATAAAAGATGAATCAGCTCCTTCTATACTATCATTCATAGCCGAATTAAGAGTCAAATGTCGTTCATGTAGAAATTCAGAAAAAAGCAATTAGGAGCAATTATATTCCTTTTTTTGTCTGCATTATATCTGCATCTGAAAAAAAGTACAGGAAGAGAAACATAGGACACGATTTGTGTGTAATCGAGTTTCAGTAAATTCCAACAACTCGTTTACAAAGTCTGAGCTGCTGAAACATGGGACACGATTTGGATCTAATCGAGTTTTGGTAAAATTCCAACATTTATTTAACAAAGTCTGAGCTGTGAGAAAGTCATCGGTTGGTTGTCGGTCAGCTTCTTCACAACTCCTTCGAAGGTCCCATCTGAGCCGAAGTTGCATTTGGACAGTCTGGGATCAACACGACCAGGCAGCTGAAAACGGAGAGAGAAGTGTCCGGATGGACAAAGGTTTCCTCTTTTGCTCTCAACCACCTGCCCACCCATGGCAGTCTCTCCTTCAATTAAGACCTTGCCACTCATATCAAGTTCATAACTGAATGCTGCAGCATCAAAAGGAAGTTTCAGAGAAATTCGTTATTACCTCAACATCACTTTATGAATGAAAATTTGCAAAATGGAGAACACTCAAAACTTGATAATTAGCTTTTTGACCTATAATATTGAGGTTTTTCTCAGGCCACCGAAAACTTACTTTGGTCTCTTCTGACCCCTGGAAGTGACACCTGGAACAGGTAACAGTCTTCGGACTCCGCAAGGCTCACACGCCCTGTGATGGATCCTGTAAGCCCCACGTCCACATTCCCAACCGCTCCGACTCCAGCAATCCAGGCAGTGGCAGCACCATGACATTGCATCTCCGTCGTACTGAGCGGAGAAAACACCAGCTTAGCATCATGTTGAGCCTTGAAGTAGGTGTCTCGTTCTCTTGAGGAAAATGATGACATCGAGGTGGGTGAGCCTTCATATGGAGCCATTCGAAGAGGCATTACATGTAGAGCCTCGTTACTCATGCGTTTTTTCCTATGAGAACTACGAGGAGGACCTGAAAAATGAGATTGTTCCCCTGAACGCGCCTCTGGTGCTACCACTTCATAGAATGCCTCGTCGGTGATATGAATGGGTAGCTTGGCAGCATCCATTTCCAGAATGAACTCCTGCAGCCCAGTCAAACTCCTGAACCTTGCAAGTACCTCTTCCCTGAGGTAAGAGGTGCTCGGGTTATTGATGAAGACGATGTTGTCTATCGCCACAAACCGCTCCCCAACAAAAGAACAAGAATGCAGGTCAATTGGAAAGAAGTCAGTGAACCGAGGGTAATTTTTAGCAGGACCGAGCACTTTGGCTGGAAGTGTGTCATGGAAGAACTTGAGCAGTACTGACGGGGCCAGCATGACAGATTTACTGGCCTTCCTAAGTATGTAATAATATGCACGCATCATTTGGACCACCATCATTTGACACCCAGTCAGCTGATCGGGAGTGTACTGTGGCAATCTCTCGACTACTCTCTGCATTGCCGACCTGTGGGGCAGCCTTTCCCCTCTGAGATGAGGCCCAAAGTATATTCCGAAAATGATGGTCAGGAGGAAGCCTTGGTCATCAGTCATCATGCCTTCGCCTGCAGGAGCAGCGGTGGATGGCACAGCAGCATTCGCCGATTGAGCCATTTTCAATCAGAATCTGCAGGAGAACGTGAGGTTAGTCGAGGAACAGGACATCAGCAAGAGTGCCAACAATCTTTCTTGGACTCAACAATCACTGTAAAAGTTTGCTTGACAAATGAAACAAATGAAAATGTTGAGCACTGCTCTGCGAGATGTTCACAGTACTTTCATTGCACAAGAATAATATGAAAGATTGACTAATTGCGCACATCATGTGAATACATGTCAGTTTTTTCATCATTCTCAATGAGCACATCAAAATTAACCAAGAAGAGCAAAAGGGCAAAGTGGCAAACCTGTAAGTATGAAGAAATTGGCTTGTTGCTTTGGACCAGAGTATTCTTAGAGCATAGACACTAAATACTGAGTGAGATTTGGGTGTGGCCAAAGTACTGGCAAAAGTCGAGCTTATACAGTGCTGGCTTGCCTCCATTAGGAGTTGCCTTGCTATTCGAAAGCTTTCTAGATTCACGCATTTTTGGTTTAGATTTTACTTGCCTTCTTCGTTCGGACAAAATTTTCATTTATCCGAGAAAAGAAAGTAATCCATACGGACCAATGCTAATGGGTAGGGAATTTAATTCAACTTGCCTATTAATGCACTGGTTCTTATCTCCAATTGCTGACTAAAATATAGAAGCCACCTGTTTGTGATTAGTATTAGCTCCAAATGAGGTTAGATTCGGTCAATCACAAAATCTACAAAATCCAGAAGGTCCTTAATTTCATTAAAGATAAATGGTTTCATACTATTATATTTTTCTTTAACCGTAAAGCCCAAATTAGTGAGCAGGATCGGATTTTTTATTTTTTATATTGGGCAAGTCAATTTAAATGAATTGCTTAAATTCAATTTCTCCAAACATGCTATGTTTTATTACGTTAAACTGGTTGATTCAATTATTATCCAGGGAAAGACTTAAAAGAGCATGCAAACGGCATAAGGTAAGGTCAGGGTGTAAATTTGTTGTGCCAAATAACTATATAAGGCAATGGCCAATATAAGTATATAACTATACATGGTATAGCAAAAATAAAACCAAGATTAAAAGGTGCATTCAAGGATAATAGAATTCTGACAAAAAAAAATTGACAAATATGACACTCAAGTTTAATAAAATGCTTTTCCAGGAAAAGGAAGAAGCTATGGTTACTTGTGTCGCCCATTTATGGAATAGAAGCCAAGTGAATTATAGGAATGACGAGAGTAGCAAATCCTTTCATTCAAAACACAAAAAGTGAAAAAAGAGAGGACAATTCGAATCTGGTCTGGATTGAGACATTGCTGTTCTCTGCATTGCTAAGACGTTAGAATTGTCAACGGTTGACATATGCTTTCTTTTACAAGGCCTATGAATCCAGTCTCTTCCTCTTATTGCTCTTCCAATTTTGATTGCTTTATCACTTGCAGAGGTCCATGCTCATAGGAGTCCCTTATCACAATTCATGTTTTATGATATCAGGAGTAAAGAATTTTATAGTTACGTGTAGGTAAATCGGTGATATGGTTGGTGAATCTTAATTATCGATAGAGACAAAAAAAAATTCTTAATAACTTAATTAACTGGTCATGCATTTGTAGTTTGATCCACATTTACGCCAATTCTCGAGTCAGGGACATCCCTCGATTATCATGTGACCTCGGAGGCTCAATTGATAATCTCGAGTACAAGATGAAAATGATTTGATTTAGCGTCATTCGTAGTTCGTATAGGATTCGTGCGGAAATCACCCGCAACCTGACTTCATACTTCTACCAAATTGATTTATTTCTATTTTCCTAATAGTCCAATACTAGAGGATGTCGTTCTCACCCAAGTCCTCATGGTCGACGGGTTCATTCTTGTTCGAAATTACGAATCGTATACGTATAGCTTTCTATCGGCGCCTCCCTATAATCCGTTATCCCAAGAATAAATAGTTCGGAATATTTGTACTGACTAGGCATTCGACTAACATCGCCATTTTATAAAATCCCAAAATGGAGTCGATTTTGAGGATGTTGCATCTTAAGTCTAAAATTAGATTATGAAGTTCAAACTCTCATTAGAAATAGATCGAAAGAAAAAAAAAACACCAAAATTTAGATTAGGAGAGAAAAAAAGAAGGAAAAAAAAGAAGGAAAACTCAAATAGAATCGACAACTAATGGAGGGGAGGATGAGACTAGCTCAAAGGTTGAAGATCCCTTATATATAATCTGATAATTTATTGTTCAGCAAGGACTTCTTTGCTGCCAAAAATGATTAGCACGGGGCTTTGTCTTACTCTCTAATAAGCTTGAAGTTGTGTTGCGCCGTCTTGGGGAAAATTATCCAAAAAGTTCTAAACCTATTGCACTTTTGTTAATTCAGTAATAAATCTTTCAATTTTGTCAATTTTGTCCTAAACATTTTCATATTTTATCAATTTAGTCTTAAACATTTTCATTTCTTACCAATTGAGTCTATCCAGCTAATTTTTGGATGGAAATTGCTGACATAAATAGACAATGTTGATATGGCATTTTTTAAATATTTTTTGAATTTTTTTATAATTTTTTTCTTTACTTATTTTTTTTGCCTTTTTATCTTATTTTCGAATTTGGCCGACTAGCCAACCCTCGCCGGCCACATGCGAGAGCTTGGGAGCCCTCACCTACAACCAACAAGGGTCGACTCGTCCTTGCCTATGGCCAGTTAGGGTTGGCCAACAACCCTTACCATCAATGGCCAGATCTAAAAACCAAATAAAAAAATAGAAAATAGAAAACCATTAAAAAATTTAAAATATTATTAAAAAAAGCCACATCATTGTCAGCCATTAACGTTAGTAATTTTAGGTCAAAACTGACCAGATGGGTTCAATTAACAAAAAGTGAAAAATGCTTATGACAGATTGGCAAATTTGAAAAATTTATCACTAAATTGGCAAAAACGCAATAAACTTAAGATTTTTTGGACAATTCCTCTTCCAAGGATTGGTTGGACTAATAGTAGTAAGGGGCTTAGCTGCTATTTATTCTTTATTTTTCGGTCGAATGTGCTTAGCTGCTAAAATGGGCTCAAATTTTTGTATATCGCTTAATTTAGTGGGACTGCGTCGCTCGCCTCTTTGCCGTTGTCATGCCCTAGCCAATCTATGCGAGGGTCATCCTCGAGGGTGGTTACCCTTGCATGGCCACCACTCACGAGGATCGATCAGCCCTATAGGGAAGATCACACCATGGTGATCATTACCGGCGCTTAACAGCATCCTCGTCGGGGAAGGAGGGATGACCTGCTATTGTGATCAGCAATATTTAACAATTTGCTTTCATGCCAATCAAGTAAACTTGATAGAATCGCTCATGATAAATTACATGGGAATCTAATTGCACGACTCAAGTAAACAGGTGGAGGATGTAATTACATAAAAGAGCTAAAAATACTTAATTTAGACAACTAATGAGAAATGAGTCAACTTAATCTTTGGCCTCCATGGTCTCCTCTCTACAGTCCAATCGTATATAGATGAATCAAATGATGAAATCACTTGAAGAGAGTTTAAGTTAAAGCCCATCAATATATCCAATTTAACCCACTTTCATTCAAAAGTTTAAATTAATGAATTATGAGCTAACTATGATATATTGACCACTTTACACAACTCACATGTGCTCCTAACACTCTCATATGCAAGCTCAGTATTAGGTTTACTCCCCTTAATCCACAGTATTATTCTATATCAATTTATCTCAATTGACTCTTTAATTGCCCACCTTCATCATTGGTCTCTTTCTTTGGACCAAACCATGAAATCCACTATCAGGCCCACGTTACTACATTACAATGTTCACTACTCAAAAATCAAGTTGGTCACCAAATTCCTCCCTTGAGATATTCAATAATCATGGAATAGAAGGCCTGCCAATCTACCATCAAATCTAATACCATTTGTTGGAAGTACAACATATTTCACTTGGGGAGATTTCTAAGAGATATCTAATCTAAGCCCATTAACATATCAAATTTAACCCATTTTCATTCAAAAACTTAAACCAATGAGTTATTGCCCAAATATGACATATAACTACTAGTCACTATATCAATTATCCGATATGAGATTTCTCTAACATAACATGTTTCTTTAACACTACTCGTATGTGCTCTCTCACATGTGAGCTTAGTATTAGGCTTTCTCCCCCTTAACGCAAGGTATTCTTTGGTATCAATCTATCTCAATTTGAATTTCTAACACCCAACTTCATTTCTAATCTCTTTCTAGTGACCAAACCATGAAGTCCATTATTGGGATCGTTTTGCTACACCATAACGCCCACTACTCGAAAACTGAGTTGGTAGCAGATTCTTCTCTTAAGATATTCACCAAACACAAAATAGACTAGAGATTTGCCAATTTACCATTGGCTCTTATACCATTTGTTAAAAGGGCAGGCATGCCAATCTATCATCGGCTATGATATCATTTGTTAGAAGCACATAATGAAAGCTCAATACCTTTCACTTAAAGAGATTGCCAATAAGGAGCTCAAATTCAAACCCATCAATATATTCTCTTGAATCCACATTCACTCAAAAACTTAATCCAATGAGTTATGGGCCAAATAAAATATATTAAGTGCTCCAAACCATATCAATTATCCGATACATGATTTCTCTAACACAACTCACATGTGTTCCTAATAAAAAAAACAAAATTAGTGTTGGTGCATGCAAATGTGTAGGGACCACCCCTTGTACATTTCATTGGAGGCTTGCACTATTATGTTAAGTTATTGATAACTCCACCACAAAGATTTGGGTTTATTTTTTAGAAAATAAATTTGATGTGCTTTGTATTTTAAGAGATGAAAAGATGAAGTGGAGATTAATAAAGTTGTGGAGTCTGATAGAAGAAAATATATTCAAGCATAGAATTTTTACTACTCATGCCATATATAATTTTCATGTTAATGCAAATAATAGAGTTTTTACTACTGCTAATGACATATATATAATTTCTATCATAACTGTGGTTTAGCCTTAGACAAATGTTTTTAGAAAAATGTAAATACCTTTAGGTTGAAAAGGCTTTCTAAAATGCAAATAACGTTTAGTAAATTGTAATTTAAAAGTACATTTTGAAACAACTTTGTCTTAAATGTCGTTAAGTAAAAACTACATTTTGCAAAGAATTTTTGCTAATTTTTTTATAAAAAAAGTTTTAAATATTTTTTTTAATCTAGTAGTTAGCGACTCAGGCAACTACCACCTGAGGTCGTGTGACCTCATGCAGCAATTGCCAAGTGGTCACCACCCTCGGGCGGTGGTTGCCGGGGTTGGACGACCCCTCAAGCAATGGTTGTCAACGCGAGCAACCCCTTGGCCAGCGGTCATCAGCCTCCAATTGCTTCTTCGAAGAGGAAGACGAATAGTAATCATGAACAATGAACCGACTCGCATTCCGAAAATGCAATTTCCAAATGACCTCCAGACCTACTTTAGGTTAAAAGCTTTTAGAGCCATTTGGAAATGCAATTGCATCTTGCCGAAGCCCTTCAAAAAATTGAACCAATTGGGTTTGTAAAGTTGGTACTAATACTGATAGTGGAGAAATTGTTTAGTGCGATGCCATAATTTTTCTTTTTTGATTTTGAAAAGGATTTTTCACTTAAAAATTTGCTTGTTTTCTTCTCTATTTTTCTCTTCAAAGATTTGTGTTCCTAACATGAGAGCCTCCCAATCATGCACGTTTTAACAACCACCTATCTGTCTCTTTTGATGTAGACAAGCCACTCGTCTCCATGTGAGATCAAGAGCTGACAAAAAGCTTAAACCATTTCAGTTGGTACGACATATGGCCCGAATCATTATTAGATCTAATTGCTCTTCCTAAGTCTGGAAACACAGTATCATGCATTTGTCACGAGCACCATCCTATAACCTGTTAATCTCGAGATGTATTGGCCCCCCAAAAAAATTTGGATCAAAGAAGGAAAGAGTCCTTTCTTTCTTTTGGCACAAACAGTAAAGGAGCATAGCAAACTTTCAGTAGCGATAGCATAGTAGTAATATATGATATGTTACACGTATGACATTTAATTACAATGCATCTCGGTACTAGTCGTATCATTAGATGCCTTATGGCTTAATAGATTATTAGTTTGATCTACATATTCTTTTTTTATTACATTAGGTCCTTTCTGGTGCACTTACCAATAATCCATTTCAAAGTTACTTTGCCTGACATTGGCCAATAATTTATATTTTCGTTGAATTCCCTTTTCTGATTGTTCACATACTTTCTACATTTAGACTTGTCTTAGAAGCGGGTTGAAATGGGTCCAGTCATCTAATCTTGGATAATAAGACCTGGTCAACTTATATCCGACCCTCACATAATCCAAATTATTTTCGTACATGTTCCCCCAATATAGTAGGCCCTCTTGCCAGAATGGAAGGATTTTTTCCAGTATATGCCCTTAGGACCGAAAAATAGAAAATCCATGCATCAATTGTCACGCTTTCAAATTTAAATTTAATTTCAATGAGCTAAATCATAACAAGTTAGAAGATGGAAAACCTTCACCTTCCCTATGATTAAATATTAGTGATATTAAGCAGTGAAAAGAGTACATAATATAGAATAAAAATACACCCATTAGAGAAAGCAATACATCCAAAAAGAATAGCAAAAAATACGATTAATTAGTTTAAGGAAGGATCATTCACGAGGAAAAACATGCTAGTTCTTCTTTCCTTTTATTACAAGTATAATTAAAGAAAATCTCCTACCAAGGCAAAAAGATTAAAGCCGTTGTTTGTCAAGGCAAAAAGATTGAGTAAAGAATGAGGAGCGAACGAAAAGTAGGGGATTTTTTTTTAAGGCTGGCGAGGGTCACCGGTGGCCCTCGCCGGCCCTAGAAGATCAAATACCCTGTTTGGAAAGGCCATAGAAAAGAAAGGTGATAATTTGGAGGGTGCAGAAAATCAACGGTCCCTCTAGAAAGGCATCCCCTTCATACAGGACTGACAATTTGCGTTTGCACGTCATTATTGTGCCAATTATTTATATACTTTCTTTAAAATAAGATGTTTCAAAATAATTACATAATGTTTTCTATTAAAATGGGAATTGTCCAGTCACTTATGCCAATTTAATCCTAAATTTTTCAATTTTGTCAATTTAGTCATAAAACTTTGCGCAAAATTCCAATATAATCCTTCCGATCAAGTTATTGCAAGCCCTTCTATTTGTTGCACCGCCACTGCAGCGATTTTCAATAAAAATTAGATGGAAAGGCTATATTGAAATTTTGCACAAAAGGTTTAGAAATAAATGAGCAAAATTGAAAACTTTAGGAATCAATACAATAAGTTTAGTAGTGACATGTTGTCCCGTTGAGTGTGTGTTGGTGCCGAGCCTCACCCCTTGTATAGTTTTGTGGTTAAAATCATATATAATACTTACTTTTACCAAAAAAAAAAAAAAAGTACAATAAGTTTAGGATTGATTGGGTAATTTTCCCCAGTAAAATATTGGCCCCTCAATTTACATAATGTAGCTTTTGATTTTATCTTAATTGATAAGATTGCAACTATGGAAAGTGATCACAAAAACGAAACATAGGATAATTATGGTTATATTATCTTTAATTGCTATAATACGCAGGATATTCTTAATTTATCTATTATTAGCAACTATTGATTTTAATCTTCATGAGGAAAAAAAAAATTCTGCAAGGAAGATTCAAGTTACTAACTTTTCTTAGCCATGTTCCTTATTCAGCAAGATACACGATTCAAATCACCAATTGAATATCGCCAAAAGAAGGAAACACTGACTGAAATTACAAAGAATAATTACGTAGAGGATTTGATAGTTAATGAAAAATATTGGATTGCAAAAGAAAATATTCTTAAGAAAGCTTCAGTATGCTAAATGAAAAAATTATAAACCAAATTAGTAAAGTCACATTCGAGTTTCCATACTGTCAAATTAGCCTACTATATATTCCTGCCCTTCACTTCAAAACCAACAGTCAGCTCCCTCAGCGATGAAGCTCTCCCCCTCCATTCCCCTCTCGTCCTTCTTCCTTCTTCTTCTTCTTCCTCCTCCTCCTTGTTCTCAGGTGAAGCTCGAATCACATTCGCCTTCCTCCTGTGCTTGTTCACCGTGAACTCGACTTAGAACTTGTCTTTTTCACAATGCTCGACTAGATGAAAGGCAGTTCTGAATATACGGTGATGAGAATCGTTGCGTTTTTTCTCTGGTAATGCAAATTACCGGCCTACCCAATAAGCTCTGGTGGCTCTTTTTGCTGACTTATATTCTCTAATGTTGGAGATATGATAGGCGGGTTTGTCGTGAATTCAGCATGGAAGTTTTGGAGAAACCGGGCGACACTTTCAGAAACTGACTCGTTCATGTCTCTGTTGGTTAATGATAACTTGGTTGGTCTCGGATTTTTTGTTGTGAGTTGCTGTATTTAGATTACTTTCCGACAACTTCTGTGTTTTGAGTTCCTTTAGTTGCTATTTCGCTTGAATAATTGTGGCTTTAACAAAGATGGCCTCGGATATCTTTTCGTATTTTGACAACATCGTAAAAGTTCGTGTGTTAAGATACTAATTTGCACAATAATGTTGGTTGGAACATTTGTATGCATATGGCAATGTATTGTATTCAGGAGTTCTAATTAGGTGAAGCAAGTAGCAAGACTAATTTCGATTTTTCAGTGTCTTGTCTCAAGAGCGTGCTAGCACCCCTCCAAGAGGTTGGAATTCTTATGATTCCTTTTCCTGGACCATCTCGGAAGAAGAGTTTCTGAAAAATGCCGAGATCCTTTCCCAGAAGCTACATGCTCACGGATATGAGGTTATATCCATACTACCGTGACATTTGACAGATATCAATTGTCGCATTTTTATCTAGAATGGCAGAGAACTCTTAAGGGAAAAGTACAGCGGGAGTGCTAAAACTTGGCACGGAGGGATACTTAAGTATCAAAACTTACAAACTTACACTTAAGTGTAAAAAAAAAATGGATCACTTAAGTCGTCGGAACCTTGCCGAAAATCCTACGTGGCAATTTTTTATTAATTTTTTTGCCTACATGGCTCGCCGGAAATTGAAATGATAAAAAATAGCGCAAAACGAGTCATTTTTGCAAAAAATTATTAATTAAATAATATTAAATAATTTAAAAAATAAATTATTATAAAATTGATTAATTTAAAAAAAAAAAAAAAAAGGGAAGGGAAAATCGGCGAGGGTTGTGTAACCCTCACCGCCCCACCGTCGCGGTGGGCGGGGTTGGCCGGGGGCGCGGGCCCCAACCAATGGCCGGCGACCTCGGGCGGCCTCGCGGGCCCGAGGGCCGGATCTATGGCGAGGGCGCGACCCTCCCCTAGATCCGGTGGGTCGGCGGCCCTTGGCCCGGCGGGGAGGGGACGGCAACCCTGCCGGATGGGCTCCCTCACCCTAGATTCGGGCGAGGGCCGGCGGGGCCGACCGCGCCCACCGGCTTGGGCCCAACGACCCCGGCCGACCCTTGCCCACCATCGCCGGCCCTTCCCGGTGACGGTGGGGGGCGGTGACGGTGGCGGCGGCGAGGGGCTTCACAGCCCTCGCCAATCCCCTTATGTTTTTTTTTTTTTTAAAAATCGATTTTAATTTTTTTATTAAAATTGCCACGTGGAATTTTTTTTTTAAAAAATGCTTCCGTCAACAAAATGAAGTCGCCGGAAAATGGACACGTGGCAATTTGGCCGGATTTTCTCGCCATTGGCACATTTAAATGATCCATTTTGCTCCGATTTTGTAACTTTAAGTGTACGTTTATAACTTTTGGCACTTTAAGTGTCCCTCCGTGCCAACTTTTGGCACTCTTGGGGTCCGTATCTCAAATTCTTAGTGAAACGAAACCATTTTCTTTTTTTATCCTTCTTTTTTCTATCTCTTCCCTCGAAAATATGCAGTATGCAGTTGTCGACTACCTTTGGTACCGAAGAAAACTGCCAGGCGCTGGCCACGATTCTGAGGGATTCGATGTGATTGATGAATGGGGAAGGATGATCCCGGACCCAGATCGATGGCCTTCGTCTAAGGGAGGGAAAGGGTTCACCGAAGTCGCGAACAAAGTCCATAGCATGGGTCTGAAGTTCGGGATACATGTCATGAGAGGAATAAGCACGCAAGCTGTCAATGCTAACCCCCCCATCCTGGATACAACCACGGTTTGTTCTTTAACTCGTAGGCTTCCATTTGCTGATTTTTCTCCTTGTTGCACAAAGCCTTCTTTAAGACAAGATTGACATGAAATATTCTCATTGATGTTGAAATTCCTCGTTTGAGTTGAGTTTCTTTAAACTATTTATGTTCACTTTCTTCAAATGATCTAAATGACTGATCTGCTGCCATACTCTTGGGAAGAGTAGAGCTTGACCCTCATTTTCTGTGAAATTACATTTGTTCTTCTATTCTGGTTCTCTACTAGGGACGTGCATATGAAGAGTCCGGTCGGGTTTGGCATGCACAAGATATAGCTCTTAAGGAACAGACTTGTGCTTGGATGCCACATGGGTTCATGAGTGTAAATACTGACTTGGGAGCTGGAAAGGCTTTCTTGAGGTCACTTTATCAGCAATATGCTTCGTGGGAGGTTGATTTCAGTGAGTGACAATGACTTCTGTGTATTTTTTCTGCCGCAGTCACCTCTTACATTCAAACTGCTTCATTAGTTTCTAACAATGATATAACAAAATATGTTACTGGAGACAAACTTAATTTTAAATCACTTAAATCATTATCTTAACGCTAACTCTTTATCATTTTTATGCAGTTAAAAATGACTGTGTATTTGGCGATGATCTAAAAATCAATGAGATCACCCACATCTCCGAGGTGCGATGTGATGGCTCTTTATCTTTTATTCACTTACTCACACTGTCCTTTCTACAAATGAAAACTGAAGTGCGTCCAAAATCTGGTGTGGCCTTGCACAGGTTCTAAGGGCGCACAATCGTTCCATCCTGTATTCTTTATCTCCTGGAACTAGTGCGACACCAGATATGGCAAAGGCTGTGAGTGGATTGACCAACATGTACAGAATTACTGGGGATGTTTGGGATACATGGGCAGATGTTGCGGAACCTTTTGATGTTGCAAGGTGACATGACATGTGACTGCAGAGTGCAAAAGTCATGGACTTAGAACAGCTATAACAGTCTCCTTAATTTATTGTTCATCAGGGACTTCGCTGCTGCTAAAATGATTGGCTCCAGTGGCTTGCTGGGGACATCATGGCCTGACCTTGATATGCTACCACTGGGATATCTCACTGATCCAGGTAATGACACTGGGCTTGTCTTGTTCTATAAGAAACTTGAAGGTCTCTTGCCCCATTCTACCCCTGAGGGATTGGCTGGACTAATTAGTGGGTATAAAGCTGTTATAACGGCCTCAGCACTCTGTCAAATTAATTAATGTTACCTGCAAATGGGTCTGATTACTGCTACATGAGGAGCCAAGAGATTACACCCACTAGTTCAGGTGCTAGCAGATCGCTTTGGATTTTCAAAACAAAGTAATTAACAAGCTAATCGTGTGATGTTGTAAAACCTAATGTCCACATAGCCAGACAGAGGCTTTGGCGTGATGGTAAGTCCTCACCCTCGAAGACTGTTCCTTTGGTATTTCAACATGGTGGACTCTGTTATGCCTTGACTGTTCCTTTGGTATTTCAACATGGTGGACTCTGAAAATTTTAGTCCACTTTAAACTTTTCACATATAACTTATTTGAATAAAAATTTGACATCAAATTTATAAAGTAAATTAAATAATAGTTAGTAAATAAAAAAATGTGGATCATTTTTTAATTATTGAAGATTGAAAGGAGAGAGGTTCTCACAGTAGATCCATATTTGATGCAAGCTAATGTTATGCCAAGCTAATGTTATGTGCCCTAGCATAAAATTACAGCTTGTGACCAAGCTCTGTATTGTCAAGTTGCCTGCCATTTTAGAATGCAGCAGATGGGCAGTGTGATACTATCTGGGCTCATTCCTTATGTAACTTTTGCAGTTTTTGAATTTTCTTGTGAACTCTGTCTATGTCTTCGGAAAAGTAGATGGAGTGATGTATTGCTAAAGTGAAAACTCTCTCTTTAACTAGCCGCAAATGAAGGCCCTCATAGGAAGTGTAGGCTTACCATACAGGAGCAAAGAACTCTGGTATGTGTTCGATGAGGGTATCTTTTTACTTCACTATTTGCGCCAATCAGAAAATCAGATTCCGTGCTGACAGATTATAGTTGTAGGTGACTTTGTGGTCAATCTTCAAGTCCCCACTCATGTTTGGTGGAGATTTGAGGAATATGGATGATACAACTTTCAGTCTTATCACCAATCCTACTTTGCTTGAGATAAATTCCTACAGCTCAAATAATGCGGAGGCATGTACTCTCTCTTAACAACTGATTTTAAAAAAAAAAAGAGGTTTTGATGTGCTTTTAGGCTACTTATGTGGACAAATTTACAGTTCCCGTACATCTCTGGGTTGAGTCCAAACGGTAGAAAACTCGGGTGGTCTAGAAGGTACCCGACAAGTGCGGAAGAGTCAGAGGTAGATGCATTGGGTATGACTAGTTGCAAAGATCCAAAAGCAAACGGATGGCTGGTCGAAGAGCTGGACCAAGATCTTGAACGGATCTGCTGGAAAGAGAACACGGAGAATAGACATGGAGAACCTTTTTGCCTAAACAAGAGAAATTCTTCAGCCGAATTGTAAAAATGCTCTCCTACTTCTAATATTTTCATTTGCTGTTCTCTTCCCGTAATTGTTCATTTGTGTATGCATGTGCTGCGTGACAGAGACCAAGAGGTAATGTATGGGAGCCAATATCAGGGAACACTCCACTTATCAGCTTCTGAAAATATGAAGCTCTGCTTAGATGCATCTCCAAAACGCAAAATCGCATCTAGTGAGTTTGCGAGAGGCTCATTTTCCCCCTGCACGTGGAATGCTAATCAGGTATTTTTTAATCATTAGTTAAAGATTAGTACAGAAGACAAACTTTGGACACAATTAGTAAACTCCTTTACTTTGTTGCATTTTTGGAACGTGCTGATATTATCAAGTAGATGAGGTTATTGCAACATTTTGCACCACTTTATTTTTGTCTTCAAATTAGACTTCATCGTCCGGATCACATTCATGCAGATGATAACATACTGATTGCATATTTTTGACAGAGGTGGAAGTTTCACGGTAATGGGACGCTGACAAGCAGCTATTCTGGACTATGCGCTAAAATGAAGAAAGTCAAAGGTTAATAAAAGGGTTACCGATCTCAAACGCCAGAAATCTAATGTTTTGTATGTCTTATTTACGGCCACGTTGTTTGTGCAGCTAATGCTGGTGCAGCCGGAGCTCGGTCCTGGATCGCAACTGGAAGCTCGGGTTTGACTCTTATAAATTGCATCTCTCCCTCTTTCTCGCCCCCCTTCTTCCCCAGTTTAAGCCATAAGGACTTGCATAATCTGGAACAAAATGCAATATAATCCAGTTTCAAACAAAGCATCAAAGGCCTTATCAGCAGTCCTTAATAGCTTTGCCACACGATCTATTTAAGCAAGTATGAACATTTTCTAGACCTTATTTTTGTCTCAAATTTGTTGTTACATCAATGCAGGAAAAATATTTCTGGCGTTTTTCAACCTGAACTCCTATGACATGACGATATCTGCACTAGTCTCTGACCTCGCCAAGGCGCTTCCCGGTCGGACCGTCAGTTCTTGTATAGGCAACGAAATATGGAGCGGCACTCAGATTGACCGCCCAACGCTGGACTCTGTATCAATATGGGTACAATCACATGATTGTGCCCTATATGTCCTCAACTGTCGCTAATTAAATCGAATGATTGCAAATAAATTTTGATTTTCAGAGTCTGTATCTCTATTCCTCGTTATGATCTTCCTTTCATTGACATCATTGCGAAAAACAAATGATGCTGAATCTAAGAATCATGCAGTGGAGCAGGGCGAGAAATATGTGGAAAAATAAAGAGATGCCTGACTGCCGATTTATTGGACCTGGTTTTGTCGATCAAGGATTCAAGTCAGTCATATTGGCAATGAAGTTAGGCCTCGATTTTTACTCAAAATGAGAATCTCAAGCTCGTTTGCTTTGCAGAAAAATTTCTAACAAATAATATATTTTTTAATTTTTCAGCGTTTGGTTCGATTGAGAAAATGAATCATTGAAAATTGTTTACATACTCAAGGAAGCATATATAATAACACCTGAATTTTCTCAATTGGGCAGATTTAGAAAATTCTAGATCCGAATTCCCCTTATCATGGTGACACTTTTTCTTGGACAAAAACAACTAGATAAATGTCCTTAGCACCTCAATTGCATGTAGAAATTATGGGCATTGCATTTCATCAGTAACTAAATAAATTAGGGGTTAATATAGAGATATCAACTTTTCAAGTTCACCAAGAAACTTTGAATTCCTTGCTTGAAATGCCTGAAGCATGAGATAAGCTGAATGCCGATTCATTTATCTGTCCTAACTCTTTTGTGGTCAATTCCTTTAGTAAGCATTCTAATGTTTTCAATGATTGTGGTTCATGAATGGAACGTGCAGGTGGATCGAAAAGCTTGGGAAGCTTCATTGATTTTTTTTAAGATTAAAGTTAGTTCTAGGGTTTAGACTCTACATTAGACTAGATCTTAGATTTAGACCTTAGTTGGATATTTTTAGAGATATCATTAGATTAGTATCAATTAGACATAGGTTCAATAGCTTAGCTTATAGATCACCTTAAAAGAAAAAAGATAAAGATAAAATTGGTAGTACTCAGCTTAGTTGAAGTTAGGACTGTAACATCCTGAAAATTGACCATATTTTGGGATTTTATAAAATGGCAATGTTGATCAAGTGTTTGATCAGTGCAAATATTTCCAAACTAATAATTCATGGAATAATGAACTATGAGGAGGTGCCGATAGGGAATGATATGCGTACGACCCACAATTCCTATCAGGGATGAACCCTTCGACCATGAGGGCCAGGGTAGGAATGATACCGTCCAGTACTAGACTATGAGGGAAACTAAATTAAATCGATTTGGCAGAAGTACGAAGTCGGTTGCGGGTGATTCCGCACGACTTCGGTACAAGTTACAAACGACACTAAACTGATTCCTTTTTATTTTATGCTTGGGATTATCAATTGAGCCCTCGGGACCATGTGACAATCGAAGGACAACCCTAACTCGAGAAACGGCTTAAACGTGGATCGATCGACTATCAACCACAGGTGAAACGTGAGGAAAAATCCTAACGAGGACGCCAATAGTCTAATTGTACTATGGTTGCAATCAACTCGATTTAGCCTCGAATTTTACTTCGATTTTAGGTACCGACTTCTTAGTGATGTCATGACTAAATATTTGGACGTTGCCTAATTTATTCTCGAGTTTTTCAAAGACTTTAAAGTATCAGAAAAGGAAAATTTTGGATCAGGCCCCACTAGAGAGCTGGCCCAAGACCGGTGGCCCAATGGGCATTGCGCCCATCTAGCCCAGCCCAAGGTGGGCTCCAAGTTGGCCCATTTCCTTCCCCTTCTTAGCCCATGTGTCACACCCCGACTCTCGAGTACGCGGCAACCCCTGTTCTCTAGCGGTCATTTAGATGCGACGTCCTAGGACGTGTCGTCGACCATTATTTTTATCTTGTAATTAAGCACATGCGGAAATGAACACAAACCTCCAGTCAATTACAAAAGCAGGGATAGCAGGAAAACCCAACAATAACACATTCAAAAGTACTGCTTTATTTATCTACTGATTAACCCTAGGAAGTTTACAAGTACAAGCCTTTACCATGGGCATCTTCCTAACGAGCCAATGAGACCAACAAGCCAGGGTTAATCTACTCCCTTCAAAGATGGCCACGAACCGTAACACGCGTCGACTCTCTATCCTACGGACCTGAAAATGGTTAACCACGACGGGTTGAGATAAACTCAGCAAGTTAAAGTCCTAAGCCCCGGTTAGGAACTTTGCTCGCCTCAGGAGTTTAACATACAACCTAATCCATCAAATCAAGCAACACCACCTCAGAGAAAATGACAACAGATGACAGTTTAATAAACAGGTGCAATCACAGACGACCCTACCTGGCCTTAGCACACGCAACCTACAGAACTGTCATTTAAATCATCACGACATTAAAAGCATGCGAATAATCAGAACATCTCACACAACTTTCTCATGTTTCACATCCATACATATGCTTCGATTATTACGACCCTCTAGGCCACGGCACAACCTTATGGTTGGCGATCAACTGGTCGTAAACCACGTATCGTCCTCCCCTATGAGGCACGGCGACGTCATAGACTATCCCCCATCGACGGCATTCCATAAAGAGCATGGGTCCGGCCTCAACCGTGACTCCGCATCTGACCACTGTCAGGCGATCCAATGGTCACGGCACAACCCCGAAGGATTGGAGGTCATCCAGCTCAACCGGGCTATCAACTTTAATCTAATCATGCAACACATCAACAAATAGTTCATTCTTGTCTTTGTTTTTGCTTGGTCGTGAATGCAACATCGCTCATGCACTCATGCTCATACGACATGCCATCTCAGATAACCCACGCATTATGCCATGCGGTATCACTCAACAATTCCAAAATTCCAAATTCCACCAATCAACAATCACGTACATTCCCTAATTCTCGGGAATAACTCAATAAATCAAACACTTTCACTTCCACTCAGTCTTCGATCATGCATTTTATTATTATTCACGCATATAATTAACAATCGGCACTTCAAGAAAGCATAATAACCAAGAACACAACAATTTGAAATCAAAATTTGCTTCTGTATGAACAATGCCGTAAACAGTAATCGTGAACAGTAATCGTGAATAGTAATTATGAACAATAATTTGTGAACAGTAAATTCGTCCGAAAGTAAATAAATAAATAAAAATAAATAAACTTAACCATGGTTACTAAATTTAACCTAACTAGGGTTAATTAACTCAACCATGATTAATAATTAACCATAGTTACTTTAGAAACTAACCTTAGTTACTTTAATTAATTAACCTAGGTTACTTTAACACTAACCATGGTCAATTAACTAATCCTCATCAGTCTTAATTAACCAACATAATCAACCAATCAACTTTAATTAATCACAAACATACAAATACACTAATTAACCCCTAAGCAAGATTAACCTTTAACAAGGATTAGGAAGTTAACTTACTTGGATCAGAAATCCGGTGACATCGGCGCGTTGAAGGGGATGAGGGCTACGAGGGGTAAGCTCGAGGACGACAATGGACGACAAACGGTGGCCGAAACAGGCCAAAACAGCCCCTGGATTACCGTTCATGCGGAAGAGAGCTATTGTACGGAAATGGCCAAAATGAACGGCTAACGGCAACCAAGGGTGGCCGGCGGTGTGCGGCTGGCTCCCTAACTTCCGTGACTACACTTTGGGCAGTGATGGCAGCTCCGGTGACGGCGGCAAGGCTGGATTCCGGCGGGAAAACAGAAAACACGGCAAGAAAAGGAAGAAAAAGGAAGAGAAAAGAGAGGAAAAGGGGTGGCGGTCCGGTGATGGTTGGGCGGCTCCTTGATGACGGCAAGGCAGCAAGGATGGTAGCTAATGGTGGCTGGTTCGGGGGAAACACAGCGGCACAGCTGCTGTTTTTGGAGGAAAACCAGAAAAGAACAAAAGAGAAAGAGAGAAAGAAGGAAATGTGGGAGAGTGGGGAGGAAGAGAAAGAAATGTGGGGAAGGGGCTGCTGAAACTTGAGGAGAGAGAGAGAGAGAGAGAGAGCAAGTAAGAAGCCAAGTCCAACTTCCCTTCATCAATTTGCCCCAAAATATCTCATTTCCTTGACTTTTCTTGGCTTTGTCCTCCAACAATAAATACCACTTCTAGAAGGGATAAAATGGTAAATTCCAAAAGTATAGTATACCTCACTATACGCGTACATGGTCCAAGAATTTATACGGGCTAGAAGAAATCGGTTCGGCTCAAATCAAAGGGAAACAGGCTAGAAAAAGCTAACGGGTTCAAAGGCTTGAAGTTGGGCTTCCTTGGGCCCACTTGGCTAGCTTAGGCCCACGTGGCCGACCCCTCAAAGACGCAAGGCCCATTGGGCCTCCAATCGGTCCAATTCCTCTTGGTTCCAATTTTTCGGCTCATTGAATTCTTTTTCCGATACTTCCCGGGCTTACCAAAATTCGGGATGTTACACCATGAGCCTCTCTTCTAGATATTTTATTTTGTGGTCCCCATTTGGCTTTGTTTTGCTTGCTTCTCATTGGCCCTTAGCCAAATTGGACTTACTACTTGTCTTGGCCTATTGGATTAGCTTCTCCAACCCCCCTCTCTCTCCTCCAGCCCTTGTCGCCGACCACCCCTCCTCAGCCACACACACTCTCTCTCTCTCTCTCTCTCTCTCTCTCTCTCTCTCTTCCCTTTTTCCCTTTTTCCCCTCCTTGCTATCCACTGCCGATTGCCGCCCTTACTACCATCGCCGGAGCTGCTACCACCATCCGGAGGCTAGCCACTCACTGCCAGCCACACGCCCAGCCGCCAATAGCCGCTGCTTCTTCTCCGTGAAACAACAACACCGGCGCTAATTTGGTCGGAATCAGCCGCCGTCCGTTGTTTGTCACTGTCCTTGAGCTAACCCCGCATAGCCCTCTCCCTCACCGTCGCTCCGATGTCACCGGAATTTTAGGCCATGTGAATTAATTTTCTAATCCCTTAGTTAGGGATTAATATTGCTTATGAGTAGTTTAATTAGTTTAATCATTGATTATACTTTTGGATGATGGATGATTAACATTTTATATTAGTGCTTAATCTTGCTTAGTGCTAATCATGGTTAGAATAAAGTAACCGTGGTTAAATATAAAGTAACCTTGGTTGGTTGGTTAACCATAGTTGGGTTAGAAGGATAACCATAGTTAATATTAATTAATAATATTATTATTTTTGGAATAAATAATAATTACTTATTATTTATTATTTTTTTTATTTTATAATTTCGAATTATTATTATTATTTATTTCT
The DNA here is from genome assembly GCA_014182845.1 of Corymbia calophylla. NCBI lineage: Eukaryota > Viridiplantae > Streptophyta > Magnoliopsida > Myrtales > Myrtaceae > Corymbia > Corymbia calophylla. The sequence continues at coordinate 17,150,822 of CM024700.1, read as the reverse complement.
GAATATTAATTATTTTTGGGAAAAATAATTAATTGTGATTATTTATCAAAAATGGTTTTAATCGAGAAATTTTGTGAGAAAAATTATTAAGGCCTATTTTTCTAATGTTAATTGTGAGTAATTGCTTGGTTATTAAGGGACATGATTTTGTTAAATAAAGGTTTTGGAAGTGTAGTTAATTAAGTTGATTAATTGTTTAAATACTATTGTTAAATGGGAATTATGAGGTGCACTTGATTATTTAATTGATTGTTATTCGCTTTTGAAGTACGTGATTGATTAATTACTAATTGTTGTAATTTTGTGAGTAGCTGGACTGATATTGTTGTATGTGAATGCCAGATATTGATGCATTACATTATACGCATGTTAACAGTAATAGCATGTCGCGTGAGCACAATCATGTTTGCATACACAATAGAGCCAAGAAAAGAACGAATTAATTGATGTTGCATTGCATGGTCACCTTAAGAGGAGAGCCCAGCGCTACCGAATGACCATCAATCCTTCGGGGTTGTGCCGTGGCCATTGGGTCGGCTAACAATGGTCAGTTGTGGAATCACAGTAGAGATCGGACCCATGCTCCTTCGGGAATGCCGTCTTTGAGGAGAGCTTTTAACGTAGCCATGCCTCATGGGGGAGGACAATGCCTTGTTTAGAACAAGTTGATCACCAATCATAAGGTTGTGCCATGGCCTAGGGGGTCGTAATAATCAGAATACGCATGAATATTGAGGCATGAGAAAACTATAGACAATGCTTTAATTATTTGCATATCTCTTGATCTTATTATGATTTAAATAACGGTTTCTGCAAGTTGCATGTGCCAAGACAAGATAGGATCACCTATAATTGCATCTGATTATTGAATTGTCTTCTGATAATGTTTCTCTAAGGTGCGGTATTTGGTTGATTGTCGAGATTAGGTTGTATGTTAGGCTACCTTGAGGAGAGCGAGTTCCTAATCGAGGCTTAAGACTTTAACCTATTGAGTTTATCTCATCTCGTTGTGGTTAACAATTTTCAGGACCTTAAAATGACGCAATACCCGATGAGGTTTGGCGTCCCCATGGACATGAGCACCACCATTACCACGCAGCTCGTCTCGGGCCACAATTTTGTGTACGAGCACTATGTGAGGACAGTGTGGGTAGAGGAGGGATCGAGAAACCACTATACGCCTCACGTCTTTAAGGCATGGTTCATCCGGATTGGGGACATGCCATACGGTCCCCTAAGAGGTTTTGATGGACTAGTTCTACTTGTGGGGCCAACTAACAAGATCTAGATCCTATGGACCTTGATCCCCTTGATGGTGAGATCTTCGACCCAACAACAGGAGAGACCGACCTTTCAGAGGACAACGATTAGGCATTTGTGGCCTAGTCTCTTTTTTATGAGCCCTCCCCCACTTTTGCAAAGATAGGTTAGTCGAGCTGGTCCTTTTTTAGTAGGCCTTAGCATATCACCTGTAGTAAAACGTGTATATATATGATGTTGTTCAAGCTAACCTTGCAAATAAATAAAATGGTGTTATTGTCTTTCCTCTACTGTATTTACTGTTATCCTTGTTGGTTACTAGTTGGGGTGCTTGTTTCACTTCTACATGTGCTTAACGATAAGATAAAATGAATTAGTTGATGACAGTACCTGAGACGTTGTATGTTTAGACCACAAGTGAATTAGGTTTGTCACGAGCTCAAGGGTTAGGCCATGACAATGACTCACCTCAAAAAATTTCTTTTAAGTTTAGAATTAAAATTAGAATTAGAATTTATGATTAAATTCAAAATCAATTCATAAGTTCACAATAGATGCATTATTGTCACAACCCGACTCTCGAGTTCACGACAACCTCTATCTCACTTGCGATCATTTGATTTGCGACTTTCCAGGATCCGTTGCCGAACATTCATTATTAACTTTCAAGTTATGCGCATGCGAAAATAATTCAAACTCCACCCAATCAACAACAATAGCAGAAATAAAAGAAAGACACATCATCAATAGCAAAAGCATAACTTTATTTATTTATCGATTAACCCTAGGAAGTTTACATGTATAGGCACTTACAGCGGGCAGCTCTCTATACGCCAACAAAAGGGAATATCAGAGCTAGAGTTAATTTACTCCTTTTAATACATTGCAACAAGCACCACCTATCAATTCTCCATCCTACGGACTTGAAAAGTGGTTATACAATAACTACTGAGATAAAATTTCAGCAAGTTAATAACCTAAGTCTTGATTAGGAGACTTACTCACCTCGGGTGCACCCTAAATGTGCAATCTTTCTAACGCCAACAATTCAACAATAGGAACACCCATTCGACCATTATCAGGCACATGATTAGGCCAAAGTTCATATGCAATCATTAACAATTAACTTTTGCAATCACAGGTATCCTTATCTCACTCTTAGCACACGCAACTTGCATGATACGATTTATTATATGCCTCCCTCAATGCAACAAGTATATCAAACAATCAGAACACCATTCAAGTTATCACATGCACCATGCACTCACTCATGTTTCATTTATTAACAATTTTAGGGGAATTTACTTCTACCACACTAGTTGATAGTCTATTAGCCTAATTGGGTATCATCCCATCCCATTGGGCACGGCGTCATTCTGGACCTCATCCACTAAATGGCATTCCAAAAAGGAGCTTTGGTCCAACCTCTATCGTGACACGGCTTCCGATCCTCCAACTGAGAATTTTGATAAAACAAACTCCGTCAACCACAAACCCCTCACTGGGTGACGAGCTCTTATGTGACCACGCAAGCACATAAATCACTCATGCTCATTTCATTATCTTTCAAGGAAGCCAATGCCGACATGATTCGTACTTGCACATGTTAATTCACCACAATTTCTACATGTAATGCGATAACATTTCACACACGGTGTTCAAAGAAGTGAAGAAAAGTGAAGAGCTCCTTCCGGATGAGGGAGTTCTTGGGACGAAGGTAAGAATGAAGTAGAAGGGCTCCCTGAGTTGTTCGAAGCCTATCTTCTTCTTCTATGCAAAGGTCTATTTAAAGGAGAGACAACTTACTACAGACAAAAGGTGAACAATGTGTTCACGAGTAATTACTATTAGTCTACAGTAAAAAGTGACTTGATTGAACTGAAAGTGCACAATGATACAGTGAGAAAACGTACTAAATTTCAAAATATAGAATCTGATTTGACCTAAAGAGCACAGAGATTCAGTGACAACCTTTGTGCATAACTTATGGAATCTGATTTGACCTAAAGAGTACAGAGATTCAGTGAGAGTCTTTGTGCAGAATTTATGGAATATTTGAGCAGAACCACGTGATGAATCCTTTGGCATTGGTTGTTCCACCTTTGCTTTTCAGTCTTCATCTTCTGCCAAATTAATACCATAGCAATCATCTTCGTTAGTGTTGCCACTATGGTGAGAGTGGGAAAAGCTTGAATCTTCCAACTCACTTATTGCCTATTTTAAAAGTCATTTGAGTTGATCTTGAGACTGAGCTAAAGCCAATTTAGATAAAACGAATCCCTTATCATGGAGGAAAGGGGTAACTCCTTCAGTGGAAAGGATATTAGAACAATCATGGCTAGGGTTTCTCTTGCTCAACCAGTCAGTGACCGATTGTTCACTTATCCTATCAAAAAATTTAAAACCATCCCACCATCTTACTATTCTACTCTTATGCTTACAATTATATTTCATTTACCTCAATTATAATTCTACATCATATGTTTCATCTCATCATCACCATTACTCCGTTACTAATTCTTAATTGAATCCGTTTTTCGAAACCATTAATTAAGATTAAGCTTAGCTTAAGCTTAATTATTTCTCTAATCTTTCTCTATTCCTATCTCTAATTACACCTTAGATCCTTGGTACGTTGTATATATATTTCTCTCTCATTTGGCTTCTTGAAAAAGGCCAAGTCAAATTTCCCAACATTCACATCATTTCCCTTGACTTCCCCCAAGTATGGTACACCATACTATACGCGTATACGGGCCAAGATTTTATACAAGCTTTAATAAAATTGGTTTGGGCTCAAAAGAATGAGAAACGGGCTTGAAAATGCTAACATGCTAAAAAATAGGCTCATGGGCTTGCTTGGGCCCACTTGGGCTTGGTGGGCTTGGGTTGGGGCACACTTGGCTGAACCTCAATGGGCACAAGGCTCATTGGGCCTTTGTTAGCCTATCTTTTCTTGGTTCCAATTTTTTGGCCCGTTGAATCATTTTTCGATAATTTCAAGAATTAATAAGATGACGTCCAACATTTTAGTCTTGACATCCTTGAAAGTTCGTTGCCTGAAATCATATTGAAATTCGTAGTTAAAATTGATCAATCATGACTTTAGTACGACCTAACTATCAGGAGATGTTTAAGGGTTCTCGCACACTTGACCCGTGGTTGATAGTTTTTCAATCCACGATCGTGTCTATTTTAATCGAGGCGATCTTTGATTGTCATGTAATCATGAGACATTAATTGCTCACGCTGAGTACAAGGCCAAAAGAAAATTGATTTAATGTTGTTCGTAGTTAATATTGAAGTCGTGCAGAATCACCCGCAATCCAATCTCGTACTTCTACCGAATCGATTTATTTCCATTTACTAATTAGCTTGCAACAGTGTGGTATCATTCCCATTTGATCCTTATGGTCGAGCGGCATATCCTTGATTGAATTCACTGATCGTATGCATATTGATCCTCAATTACATTTTCGACTAGTTAGTTAACTTGTGAGGGATCAACTCAAAGTAAACATAACTAACAATGCATTGATAAAATAACAATTTTCATATATCCCAAGATGAGTCAAAATTTAGGACGTCACAATTATGATACTCTTTGCCTGACACCATAGTGGGTTACTTTTCATATTCTATTTTTGCTAGTTTTCCTTACTATTTTTTATGTGTTTCACATTACATAGTTTCTTTAATTGGGTGCTTTTAGTTTAATTGAATGGTTAGACTAAGATATTAGGACTATAATCAACTCAAAACATGGCATGATGAATTTAGTGGACAAAACCTTTAGGATTCATTATTTAATAAAAAGACTGTGTGAACAACTTAGAAAACAAGTCAATCCATTGGGTATCAAGGGGGTGTCGGCTCAAATAATTAATGTAGTCAAGTCTCCATACTTACTTCTTAGGTTGCAAAGGAAGTGAGATAGTCGACCCTAATAAACTAGTGACAACTCTTTATCACCTAGAATTCTCATAAGATCAATCAAACAAAATAAAAAATCCCAACGTAACTCATGCCAATTGATGACTGTTTGTTCACCGTTAGCATTACCTTTAAACCTTTCTTCCCCCTCTAGTAGTTTTGCAACAATATATTTTTAATTTAAAGAAAAAGATTTCTACTTTAAAAAATTAGAGATTATTTTCCAAAATACAAGTAGACATCAACATTTAGACCAAATACCTCAACGTTTGGGCACAAGAATGTTGACTCCCATAATCTAGTCCTTGACCACTAGGCCCGAGACATCAATGCTTGGATACTCGGCTCTCAAGCCAATGTCACCAATTAGCGCCCTATCTCGAGTCCATCAAGACTGAGCTTGATTCCTCAACAACTAGGCCTGAGTCCACAAATACTAGGCTTGAGTCCCTCAAGGTTGGGCCCAAGACCCTATTACTCATATCAAGGTCCCCAATGACCATGACCAATGTATCTAATTTTATGCCCAAACTAGTGATGCTTGGACACCAGTCCACCAAGGCCGAGCTTAGGACCTCATACCAATGCCTGGGGCCCTTATAGCCATACCTAGGTACTCCGCATCTGCATCCAATTCATTGAAACCCAAACCCAAGTCTATCAAGGTTGAGCCTAGTTCCTCAACAAAAGACGTATGGACCCCAGGAGTGCCAAAACTTGACATGGATGGACACTTAAGTGTTAAAATATACAAAAACAAAAATCGGAGCAAAAGGGATCACTGATAAAAATCTGGCCAAACGACCAAAATTTATTTATTTTTTCAAAATAAAAAATACATGTGGCAATTTTAATAAAAAAAAAATTGCCACGATTAACAAAAAAAATTGATTTTAAAAAACTTTAAAAAGGGAGAACCGTCGAGGGCTACATGCCGCCATCGTTGTCACCCCACCATCGCCAAGAAGGGCTGACGAAGGTGGGTGAGGGTCGGCCGAGGTCGGCCGGGCCTGGCCGGCCTTCGGGGAGGGCCTGCGAGCCCGAGCCCGGATCTAGGCCGAGGGTCGTGACCCTCCCCCAAATCTGGCAAGGGTCGCCGCCTAGATCGGCCGAGGTTTGGGCGGCCCTTGGCCCGGCTGGGCGGGTCGGCGACCCTCGCCAAATATAGGGGAGGGTCGCGACCCTCACCCTAGATCGGGTGAGGGCTCGTGGCCCTCGCCGCAAGCCCCCGGGGTCGCTAGCCACCGCCGGCTTGGGCGACCTTAGCCTACCCTTGCCCACCGTCACCCGACCCTCCCCAGGTGATGGTGGGCCGACGGCGGCGGCGGCGGCGGCGAGGGCTGCATAGCCCTCATTGATTCCCCCTTCCCCACATTTTTTTTAAATTAATCAATTTTATAATAATATATTTTATAATTATTTAATATTATTTAATTAATAATTTTTAAAATCCACGCCAGCGCTGATTTTTCATCGATTCAATTTCTAGCGTGCCACGTAGGCAAAAAAATTAATAAAAAATTGTCACGTAGGATTTCCGATAGGGTTCCAACGATTTGGCACTAAAGTGATCCATTTTTTTTGAAAAGTAGCATTTAAATATACCATTTATAAGTTTTGGCACTCTTACTGTACTTATGCCTTCAACAAAAGAACCCAAGTCTACAAATATTGGGCCCAAGTTCCTCAAGGTTAAGCCCAAGACAGCAATGCCTATGCTTAGGTCCTTAGCAGTTGAGCTCGAGAGCCTAGCTCTAATGCCTTAGTCACCAGCATCGAGACCCCAAATCTATAGAGATCAGGCCTCGAACTATGGTGCTATTAAAAGAGTTCTTATTCAACCATGCCTAAGACTTTAATGCCCATGCTTGGGCCTAGGTCCTCGATAGAATTGCCTAGTACCTAGCTTCCATGCCTAAGTTACTAGCACCTAAGCTTGGGTTGATCAAAGTTGGACTAAGACCCAAGTGCCCATGCCTAGGTCTCAAGCAACCTTCCTTGTGTATTCAGCTCCTGCACCCAAGCCACAAAGCCTTAGGCTTTAGTCCTAGCACCCATTTTGAATTGCTTGTGGGTGGGCCGAAGACATCCCGACGTGCAGGCCTGACTCCCTCAAGGCCGAGGGCATAGTCCCTAATGCCAAAGCCGAAGTCTTTGACACTCAAGGTTAGGACCTAGTAGCTAGGTTGAGTCCTTCGAGGCCAAGCCTAAGACCACAACACTCTTTGCAAGTCCCACGCACTCGTGCTCGGGTTCTTAGTGGCTAGGCTTTAGAAACCTTGACTACTATAACTAGGACATTGGTAGCTAGGTTATGGCACCCCGACAGCTTGGCTCAAGTCTATCAAGGCTAAGGCCTATGCCTAGACACTCAATCCTAGGTCCTCGACACTCAAGTTTGGGACCCTAGTGGTCAGGCTCGAGTTACTTAGGGTCGAATCTAGGATGTCATTGCACGTACTTGGATCATCAACGGTCGTGTCCAGGTATCGGGGTCTCAATTGTCAAACTCAAGCCTCCTATGGCTCGGGTCCAAGACCTTGAAGCTCGAACCAAAGTACCCCAACATAGGAGCAAAGCACTTAAGGCCAGGCTTGCAAACTAAGCTCCCAAGGTTGAGTTCCACAAGAAAATAATGACACAAATTTAGAATCTATAAAAGTTTTTATGTTATGAAAATTTAATTCGATTGGTAAACTCTTACCGACTCTAGCAATCCCCATAGCCGATGGGATTGCGAAGGCCCTGGGCAGGGCCATCACAACCTTGCAGGCCACAAGTAAGGCGGCTAGCAAGGCCTTCACTGACCACAATAAAGAAAATAATAAAAAATTCAAAGAAATTCATAAAAATTATTAAATTGCAAAATTGTCCATGTTAGTATTGACCGTCCTACGTGGTATAGCGAATGTTCTCTTCAATGATTTTTGACCAAATTGTCAAGAAGCACTTATTTGGCAAATTGTCAAAAGGTTTAGGACTAAATTGACCAAATTGAAGTGTGTGAATTGAATTGATATTTATTTGGCAAATTTTTGAAAGAAAATTCTAGGAGGAGCAAATACCATATTTGGAAGGGCTATAGAAAAGATAGGTCAAGATTGGGGGGTAAAAAAAAATCAATAATCCCACCGGTCATAATGTTAGCATATCATGATCATTTTGACTATTCTAATCCTTTTGTGTCATCACAAATTATGTTTCAATATAATTTAATAATGTTTCAATAAAGTGTTGGCCCATCAATTTACATAATGTAAATTTTGAGTTTAACTTTAATTAATAAGAGTCATTTATCTAATGAAAATTAAATATCAGATAATTGTGAATGTAATATCTTTAATTGTTCTCTATAATGCACTAGTTACTATTAAAAAGGTAAAAATTACCAAAAGTCCAAAACCATGTGCATTAGGACATATTTACCATAAAAAATTTTCTACGACACCAAAATTCTCAAACTTGTTTTATGTGACAATTTACCCTCCGTCAAGTTCTGTCAATAAAAATCATTATAAATTTGCCTACACAGATACCAAAAAAGCAAAAAGCATTAACATGATGCCCACATGACTTTAGTAAATGAAAATGACATTATTTTGGCTAAAAAATCATATAGCAGAACTTTGATATAGAGTAAATATGTCACATAAGTACAAATTTATAGTTTTTATATCCCAAGAAAAAAGTTTAGAATAGAAATGTCATAATAGGCATAGTTTAGGGTTTTTTGTGACTTTTTCCCTTCTTAAAATTATCCTTTTTTTCTTGAGATCATGGATTTTCATCTTTCATGAGGGAAAAAGAACCTCACCGGGCATTTTCTGACTTTTCTTGGCCATGTTCATTATCAATCAGGTGCATGATTCGGTTTGCCAATCAAATATCAACAAAAGAAGGAAACGCTCAAATTGCGTTTGGTCATCCAGGATTTTCAAACAAGATAGGATAAAATAGGATAAGATAAAAAATTCTTAGATTTCTTCATATCTTATTCATTGTTTGGTGAACTGTAGATTTAGAGTCGGATATATTCACATTGTTAGAAGTATTAAGGGAAAAACGGTCTTTAGGACCTTTGAGCTTATCTTGATATATATATACTAGACTATTTTGAATAGAATAGACAACTTTTTTCTCTCACATGGTATCAAAGCCAAGTCCCCATCAAAACAAACCCTAGCCGTCAAAATAACCTATCACCACCAACAACCCACCTTCGGCGACTCGCAACGACCTAGATCACGAGTCCCGCGGGTCACCTCTAGGTGACCTACCCAACCCACGAGCCGTGCAACCCAGCCCGCAAGCTGCACTACCTAGATTGCAAGCCATGTGAGCCTGAGGCACGCAAGTTGTGCGAACTTGAGACACGCAACCCCTCACTTCTCCTCTTTGTGTGCGACAACTTCCATCTCACCTGGACTACTTGTCAATGTTATAATAAAAATTTTGTTGCAGTTATTGTTGTCCTCTTGCAAATGTGAAGTGATGTGCTGATTCATGTCCTTGATGTGTGCTTCGGCCAAATATAGAATTTGGCCAAGTTCTGTTTTATGATTTTCAGCCCTTAATGTGTGAGTGTTTGAACAATCTGGCTCTAGTTTGTTAGTGTGTGATGTTTGTGTGTGGTGGAGACCTTTTTATGCATGATATATTGTCAATTGTGTTGAACCATTGAGGTTAGGTGTCTAAAGGAAAATATTGCAAGGATCCTATTGGAGAATGGGTGATTTTGTGAGTAGTAAAAATGGGGGTGACCTTGAGAAGAATCGTTTTGTGACGATGAATGAGATTTCCTCTTCAATTATCAAATTACTGACAAGAAACTTAAGGGTGGTTCTAATTTCTTTCAATGGAAGAAAATTGTGAAGCTTACTTTGACGATAGGAATCAACATAGGCACTTAACTGGGCCTAAACCCGAAGATGATGAAACTTGGGTTGTTATTGATGCACGTATCCTTAGTCAAATGTTAAATTCTATGCAAAGTACTATAGTTGATCTAGTAACTCATATTAACACAGTCACTGTGGGTGTACTTGGATGCATTATATTCTGGTCAAAATAACCTAACATGGATTTATGATCTTTCGCAAGAGTTTTATCAATTTCAAAGGAAGGGATGTTCAATTACGTAATACTTTGCTGAGTTTAGGAAAACGTATGAGGAATTAAATGCTCTTTTCCTATTTCTACCAATATTCAGCAAATGCAACTTCAAAGGAAACAATTAGTTGTAATGGGATTCCTAGGAGGTTTAGGCTCGGAATATGAAGCTGTTAGGTCTTAAATTCTTGGAGAAACTATTGCATCACTCTCAAAATATTTGCTTGGGTTCTTCGGGTATCTCATGAGTCTTCTCAAGACACTACATCTATGGCAAATAATTCAGCTATTGTGTCTTAGTCTCACATTGGTGATAGTAGTAGGAGCAATGGAGGAAACTATGGAGGATATAGTGCATGTAGTGGCCAAAGTGGAGGTCGAGCTACAAGATTAGGGAGAGGCTAAGGCCAACAGCATCATTATGGACAATCTCATGTGTCTACTAATAACTTCGAGGCTAAATGACCTTGTCATTCATGTGGCAAACCTGTTCATATCCAGAAATTTTGTTACAAGTTACATGGAAGACCAGTGTAACAACAACGACTTGCCAACATTGCATCTAGCATCGACTCTTCTCCAAAATCTTCTGAAGACAAGAAATTGGTTATGTCTGATGAGGAATTTGCTTCTCAGCCTACTTCTTCCACATCTACTTTGGTACAGACATATAATGTTACTACATGCCTTTCAGCTGCTTCTCGCCCATGAATCATAAGGGCTTCTTGTCACACCTCAACTTTCGAGCTTGTGGTAATCCCAATTAACTTGAGGTTTAACTGTACGACGTCCTAGGTACTATCGTCGACCAATTCATTTTATCTTATAATTAAACACATGTGGAAGCGAAACAAAAATCCCAATCAAAAATTAATAAGGATAGCAACAAATACACAAGGAAAAGACAAAAACACTATTTTATTTATCTACAAGGTTAGCCTCAACAACAGCACATATTTACACGCCTTACTACATGCGATATGCTAAGGTCTACTCAAAAAGGCATCGACCTAGCTAACCTATCACTATACAAGTGGGGGACGCTCATCAAAAGGGAATAAGCCACAACTACCTACTCGCTATCCTTAGAGGGATCAGTCTCTCCAGTCGTCGGGTCAGTGATCTCGCCATTAGGGGGATCCAAGTCCATGGATCCCAGACCTTCTCAATCAACCCCATAGAAGGGACTAGTCCATCAAAACCTCGGAGGGGACGTACAAAATACCTCCCATCTTGAGGAACCACGCCTTAAAGACGTGAGGCGCGTAATAGTCCCTTGACCCCTCATCCACCCATACTATAGTCACGTGGTGTTTGTACACAAAATTGCGGCCCGAGGTAGGCCGCATGGTGACATAGTATACTCATATCCATAGGGACACTAAACCTCACCGGGTACTACGTCATCTAAGGTCTTGAAAATTGTTAACCATGACAGGTTAAGATAAACTTAGCAAATTAAAGCCATAAGCCTCGGTTAGGACCTTCACTCATCTTGGAGTAGTCTAACATACAACCTAACCCATCAAACCATCAAACACCACACCTCAAAGAAACACTAATAGAAGATAGTTTAATAAACAGATGAAATCACAGGCGACCCTACATGGCCTTGGCACACACAACTTGCAGAAACTGTCAATCACTTCACAACAACAGTAAGAGGCATATGAATAATCAAAGTATTGCACAAAGCTTTAACATATCCCAATATCCACATATGCTCAGATTATTACGACCCCCTAGGCTATAACACAACCTTATGGTTGGCGGTCAACTGACCTAAGCTAGGCATCCTCCTCCTCTTTGAGGCACGGCGACATCATGGGCTATCCCCCACTGATAGCATTCTCGAAGGAGCATGGGTCCGGCCTCTACCGCGACTCCGCATCTGACCACTATCAAGCGACCTAATGGCCACGGTATAACCCAGAAGGATTGGCGATCATCCGACAATACCGGGCTCTCATTTTAATGTGACCATACAACACATCATCAAGCAATTCATTATTTTCTTTGCTCTGTCATGAATGCAACATAGTTCATGCACACACGACATGCTATTGCAATTGACACGTGTATAATAAAATGCAGCAATATCCAACAGTCACGTACAACAACAGCAGTTTGAGTACTCATGAAAATTCAACAATCAGCAATTAATAGGCCATGTATTTCACCAATGGATAACGACAATCATCAATCAACAATCACGTACACCCCATAATTCTCGGAAAAATAACCGACATTTAATAATAACCATAAAACAATTCATCCAACCAATAATAACAACAATAAATTACACTTCTAAAACCTTCAATTGACAAAACAATTCCCTTTAATAACTAAGAAAGGGTTTACAATTAATCTCGGGAAAAATAGGCCTAAATCAAAATTTCCATGAAATTTCCCGATAAAAACCGTTTCCGATAAATAATTACTATTAATTATTTTTGTCAAAAACAATTAATATTCCGAATTAAAAATTAATAATAATTCGAAATTATAAAACAATAATATAATTAATAAATAATTATTTAATTATTCCGAAAATAATTTATTATTATTATTTAATCCAAAAATAATAATAATTAATAAACTTGTCAATGGTTACTAACCTTAAACCCAACTAGGGTTAATCAACCTAACCAAGGTTAACTAAACTAACCTTAGTTACTTTATAATTAACCAAGGTTACTTTTAATATTAACCATAGTTACTTTAATACTTACCATAATTAACACTAATCTTAATCAGCCACAATTAACATGCTAATCCATCATTAACTAAAGCATAATTCAATTATTAATTTAATTAAACTAACCTAAGCAAGATTAACCCCTAACTAAGGATTAGGAAATTAACTCATTTGGCTCGGGAATCCGGCGACATCGGTGCGAAGGTAAGAGCGAGGGCTATGCGAGGTTAGCTCAGGGAAGGTGGTGGACTACGGATGGTGGCCAAATCTGGCCAAAATAGCGCCGGAAGGGCTATTTAGGCGGAAAAGGCAGCAACGGCGAAAGTGGCCAAGCGAGCGACTGGCGAGGACTAGGGGTGGCCGATGGTGAGCGGTTGGCCTTCGAACGTCAGTGGCTCCATGTTGAATGGTGGCAGCAACTCTGGTGACAACGGCAAGGGCAGCAACCGGCGGTGAATAGCAATGGCAGAAAAAGGAAGAAAAAAAAAAAAGAGAAAAGGGGGAGAGAGAGAGAGAGAGAGAGAGAGAGATGGGTGGCTGAGATGGGGGAAATGGAGGAGAGAGAGAGAGAGAGAGCTTCTAAACTTGTCCAAGAAGTTAAGGCAAGTGGCTAGCCCACTTGCTTTAAGAACCAATGAGAAACAAGCCAAAACAAGCCAAACAAAGCCCACTTAGGCCACCAAAAAAAAAAGCTAAGAAGAGAAGCCCATGGGCTGAGAAGATAGGAGGGAATGGGCCAGCTTGGGCCCCTCTTGGGCCGAGTTGGATCGACACAAGGCCTAATGGGCAACCGATCTTGGGCCAACCCATTAACGGGCCCGAAACCCGATCCAAAATTTCCTTTTCCGACACTTTAAAGCCTAATGGAAAACCAAGAATAGATGAGGCGATGTCCAAATATTTAGTCTTAACATCCTTGAGAAGTCGGTTCCCGAAATTGGATTAAAAATCAAGGTTAAATTGAGTCGATAGTGATTGTAATACAATTTGGATGATCGGACACCCCTTTAGGACTTTTCCTCACATTCAACCTATGGTCAATCATTTTTTGATCCAGGTTTATGTCAATTCTCAAGTCAGGGATGTCCATCGATTGTCTTGTGATCTCGGGGCTCAATTAATAATTCCGAGTACAAGATGAAAATGATTCAGTTTAACGTCGTTCATAATTCATATCCAAATCGTGCGGAAATCATTGACAACCTAACTTCATACTTCTGTCGAATCGATTTATTTCCATTTCCCTAATAGTCTAGTACTAGAAGATATCGTTCCCACCCAAGTCCTTATGGTTGAAGGTTCCATTCCTAATTGAAATTGCGAGTCATACGCATATCACTTCCTATCGGCACCACTCTATAATCCGTTATCCCAAGAACAATTAATTTGGAATATTTGTACTAACCAAGCATCCGACCAACATCATCATTTTATAAAATCTCAAAATGGGGTCGATTTTCAAGATATTACACTTCTAATCACATGCCGGGTCTCTCAGGTGTATTCTCCTCTCTTACTCCATCTTCATCCATAGTTTCCCTTGCCAATGGATCATCTACATATGTTAAGGGGGTTGGCATTGTCTATCTAATTCTTTCATTGCCATTGTCCTCTATACTTTATCTTCCTCAATTTTCATTTAACCTCATGTATGTTAATAAGTTAACCAAAAACTTTTAGTGTTCAATAACATTCTATCATGATTTTGTATTTTCCAAGATCCGGCTACGAAGAAGAAGATTGGTATAGGAAGTGAGGTAGGGGCTATATGTGCTTGAAGACGCTCCTTCCATTGCATGCTTTAGTGTTGCATCCTTACATCAAATCCATTGTCATCTTGGTCACCATTCTCTCCATAGTCTTCTAAAGTTAGATTCTAGCCTTCAATCCATCTCTAATTTAGAATGTGAGTCATGCCAATTCGACAGATAACATCGTATCAATTACCCACCTTGAGTCATTAAATGAATAGTGGCCATTTTTTTGTTAGTTCATTCAGATATTTGGGGCCTTGTCTTGTGCTTTCCAACTTGGGTTTCAGATATTTTTCACTTTTATTGATGACCATTCTAGAGTCACTTCGTTATATCTAATGAAAAGTCATTCAAAATTGTTTTCTATATTTCATGCATTTATATATGAAATTCATACTCAATTTGATGTGCATGTTAAGGTTTTACGTTCTGATAATGCTAAGGAATACTTTTCTACACCATTTTTTGAATTTATGACTCGACATGGTATGATTCATGAATCTTTTTGTCCTAATGCACCACAGCAAAATGGTGCTACTGAAAGGAAGAATGGACATTTATTAGAAGTTACAAGATCCATGTTGTTTAAGATGAAAGTTCCCAAAACCTTTTGGTTTGATGCTGTTTTGACTACATGTTATCTCATTAATCGCATGCCTTTTTCTATTTTGTGAGGTGGTATTCCATTTTCTACTTTGCTTCCAAATGAGTCACTATTTGTTCTACCTCCTCGTATTTTTGGGTGTGTCTGTTTTATTCATGATCATCGACCCGGAGTATTGAAACTTGATCCCAAGACCATCAAGTGTATGTTTTTGGGTTATTCCCGTACTCAAAAGGGATATGGATGTTATTCTCCATCATTGAGAAAATACTTTAATAACTGCTTATGTTCATTCTTTGAATCCACCCTATATGATGATGCTCCTTTTACTGTGTCTGAGTAAATGAAGACTTATATATGACCATCATTCGGTCCATTGCTCCAATTGTTTCGTTAGTATCTACACAAGAATCACCTCCTTTATAGGTTTATACTCAACGTCCTCAAGTAGCTACTACTCCCCATTTCCTACAGTCACTATTACATCATCTTCTGCTCCATAACCTCCAATAACTGACCCTCCTCTTCCTTCTGATCTTAATATCCCTATTGCTCATCACAAAGGTAAAAGTGCTTGCACTCAACATTCCATTACCAACTTTATCTCATATTCCTTTGTATCTCCTTCTTTTCAATCCTTCTTATCTATTGTTGAATAGTATCTTGTTCCCAAGTCTATGTCTCGAGGCATTACAAAGTTCTGGCTAGAGGGCTGCACTAGAAAAAGAATTACAGGCCCTTCAAGTTAATCAAACTTGGGAGTTAGTACCTCTTCCCTTAAGCAAAACCGTCATTGATTGTCGTTGGGTTTTTGCTATAAAAGTCAATCCCAATGGCTCTCTTGCTCATTTAAAAGCAAGACTTGTTGCAAAATGTATGTGTAAGTGTATGGGGTTAACTATCTGGACGCATTTTCTCCTGTTGCCAAACTTAGTTTAACTTCTCTAGCTACCACATATAACTGGCCCTACTTCAACTTGATGTCAAGAATGATTTCTTGCATGGTACTCTTCAAGAGGAAATTTATATGGGCAATCTCTAGGGTTTATTACTTAGGGGGAGTCTGGGAGATTAGTTTACAAACTAAACAAGTCTTTATATGGTTGAAAGCAATCCCTACAGGCATAGTTTAGAAGATTTTCTGAAGCTAGACTTTCTTTTGGATTGTCTAGATGTGGAAATGAGTACTTGTTCTTCTATAAACACTCGGGGGAAGGCAAACTATTCTTGATTGTGTATGTTGATGATATTATCATCATGGGAGATGACTTGATTGGTATATCTAAACTAAATATTTATCTTCGGCAACAATTTCAGACTCAGGATTTAGGAAAGTTGAAGTATTTCTTAGGAATCAGAGTGGCACAGTTACATAAAGGTATTGTTCTGTCGTAGTGAAAATATGTCCTAGATTTGCTTACTAAGACTAGTATGTTGGGATCAAAGCCTCTGATTCACCCATGGAACAAAGGGGCTAAACTAACTGCTGAAGGAGAGACTCTTGAGAATCCTGAGAGATATAGAAAGCTAGTAAGTAAGCTGAATTATCTCATAGGTACTCGACTAGACATTGCCTTTTCAATAATTGTGGCAAGCCGGTTTCCATCTTCCCCTCATATGTTTCATTGGGATGCAATTATTCGGATATTGAGGTACTTGAAGAAGACTCCAGGGAAAGGAATTGTTTATCAAAACCATGGTCATAGCATGATTGAAGGATTCTCTAATATTGATTGGACAGGGTCTCCAGATGGTAGGAGATTAACCATTGGCTATTGTACCTTGGTTGGAGAAAATCTAGCATCATGAAAGAGTAAGCAACAGAGTGTTGTTACCTTCTCTAGTGTTGAGTCAGAATATAGAGCCATGGCTCAAGCTACATGTGAATTAGTGTGGGTTCAACAATTATTGACTGGGTTAGGCTTTGAAACTTCAATACCCATGCCTCTATGGTGTGATAATAAAGTCGTAATGCATATAACTTCCAATCCTACGTTTCATGAGAACAAAGCACATTGAGATTGACTATCAATTTATTCGAGAGAAGTTGCAAAGTGGAGTGATTCTTCCTAGTCATATCCGGATTGGTGAACAACTTGCAGATGTTTTTATTAAACCTTTGGGTGGTGGGAGGATAGAATATATTTGTAACAAGCTGGGCATGATTAATATCTATGCTCCAACTTGAGGGAGAGTGTTAGAAGTATTAAGGGTAGAATGGTCTATAGGACCTTTGAGCTTATCTTGATACATAAACTAGACTCTTTTGAATAGAATAGATAACTTTTTTTCTCTCACACACATTATACCATGTATATCAGTGTAAATAAACATAAAAGTTCACAAACAAAGATGGTAATATCTTTGGCAACACTCGTGCTAACTTTATTTTTATTTGTCCTTTTCTCCTTGCTTTCTTTAATTTTTTTTCCTTTTTATTTCTTTCTTCTCCTTCCATCATTTTCTAAAATAAAATTTTATTAAATCATAAACGGTACTAATATACCTAAAATACTAAAATACCTAAAATATGTACTAAATTTAATACATATATTAAGAAGATATTATAAGATAGAATTAAATTCGAATAAATAAATAAAAATAAGGTTAAATTAAAAAACTAAATTGATATTTTTTGTTATTTTGAATTTCTTATATTAGAATTCAAATATTTTATATTGACATATGATATTAATTTTATTAATTTAAGAATTTTGTTATTTGAGAAAATTAACTTTCCTATTATAGATAGTAGAAATCATATCCATTTTTATCTCACCTTCCTCATAAGATAATTTTATTCGGATTATATTCCTTTTATATCAAAATTTATCCTATCTTGAGTAAGAGCCAAATGCTATTTTGAATTTTATCCTAACTGCCCAACATAGCCTCACTAAATTAAGAAAGACAAATTACAGAAAGGATGAAATAGGTATCTGAGTAAGAGCCAAACGCTATCTTGAATTTTATCCTAACTGCCCAACATAGCCTCACTAAAGTAAGAAAGACAAATTACAGAAAGGATTAAATAGGTATCTTATCTTGAATAAGAGCCAAATGCTATCTTGAATTTTATCCTAACTGCCCAATATAGCCTCACTGAATTAAGAAAGACAAATTACAGAAAGGATTAAATAGGTAATTAACTAAATTTAGATAAGAAAATTTCCGTATGCTGCAACAAAATAATTTCCTACTATAATTAGAGAAATTTTCTTCACTCGAAACCATATATACACGTACTCCTCCTACTGGTCACTATAGGCGTAGTTCCGAAACACACAGAAAGTTGACGCCTCCTCTCTTTTCCTTCCTGCGTTTCAGTTAAGCCAACGGTCAGCGCTCTCGGCGATGAAGCTCTCCCTCTCCATTTCCCTCATTTCCTTGCCTTTCTTGTTCTTCCTCCTTATTGCCAGGTGAAGCTCGAATCACATTCGCCTTCCTTGTGTGCTTGTTCACTGCGAATTCGAATCAGATTTTGTTTCCTTTTCTTAATGCACGACTAGAAGAAAGGCAGTTTTTGAATATAAAGTGACGAGAATCGTTGTGTTTTCCGTTTGGTAATGCAAGTTACCGACTTATCTAATAAGCTCTGGCCGCGGTTTTTGTTGACTTATATGCTCTGGAATGGTGGAGATATGATAGGACATGGAAATTGGAGGTCGATGCGTTCATCGTGAGTTCCACGTGAAAGTTTTGCAGAAACAATCCAGACCTGTTTCGTGCGAGTTCTGTTTAAGCTCAGTGTGATCTTGGGAAACTGTTTCGGTCATGTCTCTGTTGGTTTATAACGACTGGGGTTGGTCTTGGATTTTGCATTTCTTAAATATTTTTGTTGTGAAATGCTTTATAGATTACTCTGCGACAATTTCTTTGTTTTGTATTCTGTAGTTGCTATATTGCTTGAGTGATGGTGGCTCTAACAAAGATGGAATTCGATATCTCCAGCAAAACTAATGCTTTGATGTATTTTGACAACACTGTAAATGTTAGTGTGTAAAAAACACTAACGTACACGATAGCGTTGGTTAGTATCTGCGTGTATTTATGGGAATTTATTTCCGGCTCAGATGTTAATTCATTGGGTCAAAAATTTCTTGCACATGTGAAGAATTCAGTAGTTCTGTTTAGGTGAAGCACGTGGTAAGACTAATTTCAACTTTTCAGTGTCTCATCTCAAGAGCACGCTAGCACCCCACCAAGAGGTTGGAATTCCTATGATTCCTATTCCTGGATCATCTCCGAAGAAGAATTTCTGCAAAATGCCGTGGTCCTTTCCCAGGCGCTCCGTGATAAGGGATATGAGGTTATATCCATACTACTGTGACATTTCACCGATATGAATTGTTGCCTTTTAGAATAGCGGAGGATTCTTAGTGAAACTAAAGCATTTTTTTTTTTATCCTCTCTTTTTTGGTCTCTTCCCTCCAAAATATGCAGTATGCAGTTGTCGACTACCTTTGGTACCGAAAAAAAGTGCCAGACGCTGGCGCCGATTCCCTGGGATTCGATAATATTGATGAATGGGGAAGGATGATCCCTGACCCAGATCGATGGCCTTCGTCTAGGGGTGGGAAAGGGTTCACTGAAGTCGCAAACAAAGTCCATAGCATGGGTCTGAAGTTCGGGATACATGTCATGAGAGGAATAAGCACGCAAGCTGTCAATGCTGACCTTCCCATCCTGGACACAACCACGGTTTGTTCCTTTAACTCGTAGGCTTCCATTTGCCGACTTTTCTCCTTGTTGCACAAAGCCTTCTTTAAGACTAGATTGACATGAAATATTCTCATTGGTGTTGAAATTCCTCGTTTGAGTTGAGTTTCTTTAAACTATTTATGTTCACTTTCTTCAAATGATCTAAATGACTGATCTGCTGCCATACTCTTAGGAAGAGTTAAGCTCGACCCTCATTTTCGGTGAAATTACATTCTTACTTCCATTCTGTTTCTCTACTAGGGAAATGCATATGCAGAGAACGGTCATGTTTGGTATACACAGGATATAGCTCTTAAGGAACAGACTTGTTCTTGGATGCAAAATGGATTTATGAGTGTAAATACTGACTTGGGTGCTGGAAAGGCTTTCTTGAGGTCACTTTATCAGCAATATGCTTCGTGGGGCGTTGATTTCAGTGAGTGATGACAACTTCTGTGTATTTTTACTGCCGCAGTCACCTCTTAAATTCAAACTGCTTCAATTAGTTTCTAACAATGATATAACTAAATATATTACTGGAGATGAACTTCATTTTGAATCACTTCAATCACTATCTTTAATATAGTTGTTTATTATTTTGATGCAGTAAAGAATGACTGTGTATTTGGTGCCGATCTGAATAT
This sequence comes from Corymbia calophylla, assembly GCA_014182845.1. Lineage (NCBI taxonomy): Eukaryota > Viridiplantae > Streptophyta > Magnoliopsida > Myrtales > Myrtaceae > Corymbia > Corymbia calophylla. The sequence continues at coordinate 17,130,119 of CM024700.1, read as the reverse complement.
AAATGAGATCACCTACATCTCCGAGGTGCAATATGATGGCTCTTTTATCTTTTGTTCACCGTTGTCCTTTATGCAAATGAAAACTGAAATGGGTCTAATATCTCGTGTGGCCTGCACAGATTATAAAAGAGCTCAACCGTCCCATCCTGTATTCTCTATCTCCTGGAACTAAGGCAACACCAGATTTGGCAAAGGCCGTGAGTGGATTGAGCAACATGTACAGAATTACTGGGGATGATTGGGATACATGGACTGATGTTGCAGCACATTTCGATGTTGCAAGGTGATTTAACATGTGACAGTAGTACGCAAATGTCATGGACTTGGACCACCTATTAATAGTCTCGTCAATTTATTGTTCATCAGGGACTTCGCTGCTGCTAAAATGATTGGCTCCAGTGGCTTGATGGGAAAATCATGGCCTGACCTTGATATGCTACCACTGGGATATCTCACTGATCCAGGTAATGACACTGGGCTTGTCTTGTTCTATAAGAAACTTGAAGGTCTCTTCCCCCATTCTACCCCTGAGGGATTGGCTGGACTAATTAGTGGGTATAAAGCTGTTATAACGTTCTCAGCACTCTGTCAAATTAATTAATGATACCTGCAAATGGGTCTGATTACTGCTACATGAGGAGCCAAGAGATTACACCCACTAGTTCAGGTGCTAGCAGATCGCTTTGGATTTTCAAAACAAAGTAATTAACAAGCTAATCGTGTGATCTTGTAAAACCTAATGTCCACATAGCCAGAGAGAGGCTTTGGCCTGATGGTAAGTCCTCACCCTCGAAGGTTATGCCTTGACTGTTCCTTTGGTATTTCAACATGGTGGACTCTGTTTGGGTTGCACATGGAGATTGAATTCTCACAGTAGCTTATGCAAGCTAATGTTATGTGCCCTAGCATAAAATTACAGCTTGTGACCAAGCTTCCATATTGTCAAGTTGCCTGCCATTTTAGAATGCAGCAGATGGGCAGTGTGATACTATCTGGGCTCCTTCCTTATGTAACTTTTGCAGTTTTTGAATTTTCTTGTGAACTCTGTCAATGTCTTCGGAAAAGTAGATGGAGTGATGTATTGCTAAAGTGAAAACTCTCTCTTTAACTAGCCGCAAATGAAGGCCCTCATAGGAAGTGTAGGCTTACCATACAGGAGCAAAGAACTCAGGTATGTGTTCAATAAGGGTATCTTTTTACTTCACTATTTGCGCCAATCAGAAAATCAGATTCCGTGCTGACAGATTATAGTTGTAGGTGACTTTGTGGTCAATCGCCAAGTCCCCACTCATGTTTGGTGGAGATTTGAGGAATATGGATGATACAACTTTCAGTCTTATCACCAATCCTACTTTGCTTGAGATAAATTCCTACAGCTCAAATAATGCGGAGGCATGTACTCTCTCTCTTAACAACTGATTTAAAAACAAAAAAAAAAAGGTTTTGATGTGCTTTTAGGCTACTTATGTGGACAAATTTACAGTTCCCATACATCTCTGGGTCGAGTCCAAGCGGTAGAAAACTCGGGTGGTCTAGAAGGTACCCGACAAATACGGAAGAGTCAGAGGTAGAGACTTTGAGTCTGACTAGTTGCAAAGATCCAAAAGCAAGCAGATGGCTGGTCAAAGAGCTGGACCAAGATTTGGAACAAATCTGCTGGAAAGAGAACATGGAGGGTAGAAATGGAGAACCTTTTTGCCTATCCATGAGAAATTCTTCCGCCAAATCGTAAAAATGCTCTCCTACTTCAGATCTTTTCATTTGCTGCTCTTTCTACCGTAATTGTTCATAACTCAAGTATTTGTATATGTATATGCTGTGTAACAGAGACCAAGAGATAACGTATAGGAGCCAATATCAGGGAGCACTCCACCTATTACCTTCTGAAGATAAGAGGTTCTGCTTAGATGCATCTCCAAAGCACAAGATCACGTCTAGTGAGTTTGCAAGAGGCTCATTTTCTCCCTGCACGGGGAATGCTAATCAGGTACTTTATAATTATTAGTTGAAGATTAGTGCAGAAGACGAACTTTGGACACAATTAGGAAACTCCATACTTGTTGCACTTTTGGAACTCATTGATGTTATCAAGTAGATGAGGTTATTGCAACATTTTGCACTGCTTTATTTTCGTCTTCAAATTAAACTCCATTATCTGGCTTAGATTCATGCAGAAGATAACATACTGTAGGTTTAATCTTGACAGATGTGGAAGTTTCACGGTAACGGGACGCTGATAAGCAGCTACTCTGGACTATGCGCTAAAATGAAGAAAGTCAAAGGTTAAAAAGAGGGGTTACTGATCTCAAATGCCAGAATTCTAATGTTTTGTATGTCTTATTTACGGCCACAATGTTTGTGCAGCTAATGCTGATGCAGCAGGAGCCCGGTCCTGGATCGCAAGTGGAAGATCAGGTTTGGTTCTTATTAATTGCCTCTCTTTCTCTCACCTTCTCGCCCCCCATCTTTACCCAGTTTAAGCGGTAAAGACTTGCATAATATGGATCTACACACTTTTTAAGACGGGAACAAAATGCAATTTAATCCAGTTTTAAACAAAGCATCAAAGGCCCAATCAGCTGTTCATAATTATGCAAGTATGAACATTTTTTAGACTTATTTTGGTCTCAGTTTTGTTCTTACATCAATGCAGGAGAAATATTTCTGGCGTTTTTCAACCTGAACTCAAACACCATGACCATATCCGCGCTAGTCTCTGACCTGGCCAAGGCGCTTCCTGGTCGGACCGTCAGCTCTTGTACAGGCTCCGAAATATGGACCGGCGCTAAAATTGACCGCCCAACGCAGTACGCGATATCAATATCGGTGCAATCACATGATTGTGCCCTATATGTCCTAAACTGTCGCTAATTAGAACAAATGAATGCGAATAAATCTTGATTTCGAATTCTGTTACTTTATTCCTCGTTACCATCTTCCGTTCATTAGCATCATTGCGAAGAACAAATGTTGCCGAATCTGAGAATCATGCAGTGGAACAAGGTAGGAAATATGAGGGAAAATAAAGAGATAAACCTGCTGCAAATTTAGAGCAGGTTTTGTCGATCACGGATTCAAGTCAGTCGGATTGGCCATGAAGTTTTTGACTCAAAATGAGAATCTTGAACTCCACGTGCTTCGCAGAAAACATTCTAATGTAAAATATTTTTATTTTTATTTTTGGGCATTTGAATCGCTTAAGAAAATAAATCAATGAAAAATATTTACATAATCAAGTGAACGTGTATTTTAACATACGAATTTTCCCGATCGGTCAAACTTAAAAAATTAGAGATCCAAGATCTCCGATAATGGTGAGACTTGTTTCTTGGTAAAAAACAACTAGATAAATGTCCTCGGTACATCAATGGCATGTAGAAATTATGGGCATTGCATTTCATCAATAATAAGAAGATCAGGAGTTAAAATAGAGAAATCAACTTTTCAAGTTTAATTAACTTTGACTTTCCTTGCTTGATATTATGGACATTGCATTTCTTCAGTAAATAGATGATTAGTTTGATCTACATATTCTTTTTATTACATTAGGTCCTTTCCAGTGCACTTATCAATAATCAACTTCAAAGTTACTTTGCCTCACATTGGCCAATAATTTATATTTTCATTGGAGTCCCTTTTTTTTTATTGATCACAAACTTTCTACATTTGGACTTGTCATAGGAGCGGGTTGAAATGGGTCCAGTCATCTAATATTGGATAATAAGACTTGCTCAATCTATATCAATGGGAAAAGTGTTAGAAAATTCCTAAACCTATTGCATTTGTCCCAATTTAGTCCAAAACCTTTCAATGGTACCAATTTAATCCTAAACCTTTTGACTTTGTGCCAATTCAATCCTAAACATTTTTATGTCACCAATTCAATCCTAAATCTTTTGAATTAATATCGATTTAGTTCTAAACATTTTGACTTTATGCCAACTTAGTTCTTCCGGCTAATTTTGGCTAAGTAATGAATTTGTATCAAGTCAAAAGCTTTAAGACTAAATTAGCACTAATTCAAAAGGTTTAAGACTAAATTGGCACCATTAAAAGGTATAAGATTAAATTGATACAATTAAAAAGTTTATGATTAATTTGGCACAAATGCAATAAATTGAGAATTTTTTTGACACTTTTCCTTGTACCCAACCCTCACATAATCGAAATTGTTTTAGTACATTTTCCCCCAAAATAGTAGGCCTTCTTTCCAGCATGGAAGGATTTTATCTAGTATATGCCCTTAGGACCGGAAAATAAAAAATTCATGCATCAATTGTAATGCTTTCAAATTTAAATTTAATTTCAATGGGCCAAATCATAACAAGTTAGAAAATGGAAAACCTTCACCTTCCCTATGATTAAAGATTAGTGATATTAAGCACTGAAAATTGTACAAAATACGGCATAAAAGTACACCCATTAGAGAAAGCAATACCTCCAAAAAGAATAGCAAAAAATGCAATTAATTAGTTTAAGAAAGGATCATTCACGAGGAAAAACAGGCTAGTTCTTCTTTCCTTTTATTACAAGTATAATTAAAGAAAATCTCCTATTTTAAGCCGTTGTTTGTGAAGGCAAAAAGATTGGGTAAAGAATGAGCAGCGAACGAATAGTAGGGGGAGAAGTTCAAATACCCTGTTTGGAAGGGCTATAGAAAAGAAAGGTGAAGATTTGGAGGGTGCAAAAAATCAACTGTTACTCTAGAAAGGCATCACCTTCGTATAGGACTGACAATATGTGTTTGCATGTCATTATCGTGTCAATTATTTATATACTTTTCTTTTAAAAAATATGTTTCAACGTAATTACATAATGTTTCAATTAAAATGGAAAAATTATCCAATCACTTCTGCCATTCAATTCTGAACCTTTCACTTTTGTTAATTTAGTCTTAAAACTTTGCACGAAATTTCAATATAGTCATTTCAATCAAGTTATTGCAAGCCGTCCTATGTGTCATACTGCCACATCAGCAATTTTTAGCAAAAGTTGATTGAAAAGATTACATTGAAATTTTACACGAAGATTAAGAATTAAATTAGCAATTTTGAAAAATATAGGAATTAATATAATAAGTTTAGGGATAATGCCACCAAAAATCCAAAACTATGTCACTTTGAACAATTTTACCCTAAAATTTATTTTTAAGTCATCAAAAATCCCAAACTATATCACTTGGGACAATTTTACCCTAAACTTTTTTTATGCCACCAAAAACCCCAAATTATGCTAATTGGAACAATTTTACTTTGAAATTTTTCTTGTACCACAAAAAACCTTAAATTATGCCACTTGAAACATATTTACCTCAAATTTTTTAACTGAATGGCATTTTTGTCTTTTTACTTTTTTACTTTTTTTCCTGTTTTTTTCTCTTCCTCTTTCTTCTGCTGGGTAGAGGGAAGCCAGCGAGGGCCGCCCTCGCCAACGGCAGCGTCTGGCGAAGGCATCCCTCCCCGATGTCAGGCGAGGGTGGCCCTCACCGAATCTGGCGGGGCCAACCCTCCCCTGCGTCGGGCGAGGGTCGCCCCCGCCAAATCCAACAAGGGCCGCCCTTGCCCAGTCAGGGGCAACCCTCCCCGACGAGGGCGGCCCTCACCGGCTTCCCATGGCAGAGGAGGAAGAAATAAATAAAAAAAAGTAAAAAAGTAAAAAGATGAAAATGCCATTTAGTTAAAGAGTTTGGGGGTAAATGTGTCTCAAGTGGCATAGTTTAGGATTTTTTATGGCATAAGAAAAATTTTATGGTAAAATTGTCCAAAATGGCATAGTTTGGGGTTTTTGGTGGTACAAAAAAAGGTTTAAGGTAAAATTGTCGCAAGTGACATAATTTGTGGTTTTTTATGGCACAAAAAAAGTTCAGGGTAAAATTGTTCTTGTTGGAAAATATTGTGAGCAATAAGGGTAAAATAGTAACTTAGTTTGTGAGTAGGGTTAAGCACATATAAGCATATATATATTTGTAACCCTATTTTTTATGAAGTAAGAGAAAACAATTATCTTTTACATGGTATCAGAGCCATACGTAAAACCCTAGCCGCCATATTGCCGGAGACCACTATTTCGTCACCGGAAAAAGGCCGTGTCACCGGCCAACAACAGGTGCTATTTGCATCACCACAACGCCTTGGTGTCCTAAAGAGGGCCGCGCCAGCCGGTGACCCATGACGCCGACCGGCGAATCCCAGCCGTCGTCGTTCGGGTTGCCTTGCGTTGATTAGTCTTGGGAACGCGTCGACCAGCCGCGGCGTCCCTCGGCGTCTCTCGGCCACGATTGCCCATGATTCCTCCGAAGAGAGACGATTCCCCAGTTCGTCTCACAGATCCTCGTCACATGAAGAGGTCAACTCCTATGCAGTATTATTTCTGATTTTCTGGTGATTCTTCAAGCATTTTCGATCGCCAACCAGCATCCCAAAGCAAATCCCGTCAAATTTCCAGCGAATTCCGAGAAGTCCCCTCCCGAGTTTCCTCTGTTCAGCGAGTTCACAGTCTCGACCAATCTCGTGTGGCCAGTCCAGATGCAAAATCGATCCCTGGGGTGCAGCGATTCGCAAGTTCGATTTTTTTTTTTGACGCGGAGGGAAGAAGAATCTAACGCCCGCACATGAAAGCAACATAGCGAAAAGGGTGCAGGTTTATATTTTTCTTTTTATTCTTTCTTGAGTGAATACGAGTTAGCTGAAGTTCGACTACAAAGCAACCAGCCATGGATGTTGATTCAAAGCCCACAATGGAGGAGACAAATATTAGTCGGTGATGACTTTGTGATGAGGATAGAGTTGCTGAATATTTGGGTTTGCTACTGAATTTTTTGGGTCTATATATTTGTGTTATATGTTGAACCGAAGGAGATGGTGAGAATAAATATGCTAGTACTTGGGTGATTCGTATTGTTGCTGATAAATGAAATGAGTTTATGAAGTGTGATCAAATTGATGCAATTAGTGGTGATTACATTGAGGTCCTTCTGTTCGAAATTATTGTTTATTTGAGTGCATCATTTGAATTAAGTATTGGTGACTGTGGAGTTCATCTCTTGGGCTCAATCACACTTTTTATTCACTAATGGCGAACAATGGATCAACTTCTGGATCCCTTTTTGGCCATTTTCAGTTAACATCTGTCAAGCTAGATGGAACTAATTATCCATCCTGGTCTAAAGCGGTTGAGGTCTATCTTACTGCCACTAGACAACTTGAATATCTCACATCTACGATGCCGTCGACAAGAGTAAAGCTGCAGATTGGATTGCAGGAGATGCAATGATTCGGACCCTATTGTGGAATAGCATGGACCCTAAGGTTAGTCCTCACTTTATTCAATGTGACTCAGCTAAGGCAGTTTGGGATAAATGCGCATTACTCTATTCGGGGCAAAATAATATGATGCGAGTATGTGATACGTGGGAAAAGTTGTTTGATATTCAACGTGGAGATCAATCTTTGTCCGATCATTATGCTCGGTTCACAACTCTTTGCCAACGATTGGATACTTATCTTCCTGCCTCGAATGATCTAGATGTTTTGACTAAACGTCAAGAGGATTTGAGGGTAATTCTATATCTTAAGTCACTTTGGGGCACAGAGTATTCATCTCTTCGTCAACATATTACATCCCAGAGTACTCTTCCCACAGTAGATGAAGTCTTCTCTCAGGCCCTCCGTTCTACAATTCCTGAGAAAATTCCTTCCACACTAACAGCGGAGACTAGTGCTATGCTTTCTCATGGTCTAAGTGGACGTGGAGGTCGAGGTCGTGGTTATCGAGGTCGTGGAGGTTCTAGTGGACGCAGTTTTGTTCATCGTGGAGCTCGTGGAGCTCGTGGAGCAGGAGTTGGGAATCATGGTACCATTGGTTCTGGGAATGGTCGTGGTTTTCGCTATTGCCATCACTGTCAAAGAGCTGGACATACAGAAGCCTATTGTTATGCGCTTCACCCGGAACTCAAACCATCCATTACTGCATATGCAGAGGTTGAAAATTCTCTGGATCCTCCCTCCACGGTTCTACCAAATTCGACTAAAGTCGAGAAGACAAGTGATCCCGTTACATTGACACGTGTTGAGTATGATACATTGGTTCGCTCCCAACAAGTGACAGGATCTTCAGCTCCTACTGCAACTCTAGCACAAACTTCTAAAGGTAGTTCGTCTTGTTTGTTGTCTGCAGCGTCTAATTCTTGGGTTATAGACTCTGGAGCTACCAATCACATGACTGGTAACTCTAACCTACTATCTTCTTTTCATTCTACATCTCCTTCATTATCAAACTCAGTTACATTAGCAAATGGGTCACAATCTCAGGTTACTGGTATGGGAGTTGCTCATTTGAGTCCCTCTCTTTCTTTGTCATCTGTCCTTCACTTATCAAAATCTCCTTATAATTTGATTTCTGTTAGCTCGTTGACCAAAGAACTAAATTGTTCTGTCACCTTTTCCTCTTCACGTTGTGTCTTTCAGGATCTGAGGACTGGACAGATGATTGGTGGGGGACATGAATCAAATGGCCTGTACTATCTTGATAAGAAGGTTTTAGCTGCTGTAGCTACGAAGCATACATCTACTGATGTATATCGGATGCATTGTCGTGCTGGTCATCCACCACCGCACATACTTCGACGTCTATTTCCTGAGTTTGAGTCTGTGAGTTCCTTTCAGTGTGAAGCTTGTCAACTTGGCAAACATCATAGAGTTTCTTTTCCTTCTCGCATTCAAAGTCGTGTGTCTAGTCCATTTGAGTTGGTTCACTCAGATGTATGGGGTCCGAGTCGTGTGTCTGATGTCTCTGGATTTAGATATTTTGTTACATTCGTGGATGATTTTTCCCGAATGACTTGGTTGTTCTTAATAAAAGACCGTACTGAGATTTTCCGTTGCTTTCAATTGTTCTATTTCGAAGTATTGAATCAATATAATATCTCTGTCAAATATTTACGGTCAGATAATGCTAGAGAATACCTAGCTGCCACTTCTGGTTTCCAGCCATTTCTTGAATCCCATGGTATTATTCATCAGACTTCCTGCTCATACACTCCACAACAAAATGGCATAGCTGAACGTAAAAATCGCCATCTTCTTGATGTTGCCCGTTGCCTCATGTTTCATATGCATCTACCTAAACATTTTTGGGGCCCTGCTGTTCTTACAGCATGTTATTTAATTAATAGACTTCCAACTACTGTCCTTCAGGGGGAGACACCATTCTCAATTTTACATCCAAATCGTCCCCCTTTTTCTTTACCTCTTCGAGTCTTTGGATGTGTATGTTTTGTACATTCTCTTACTCCAGGTCTTGATAAACTGGCTCCTCGTGCTGAAAAATGTGTCTTTGTGGGATACTCTCGGACTCAAAAGGGATACAAATGTTACAATCCTACTCGTCGTCGTATGTTTGTGTCTGCAGATGTGACATTTTTTGAAGATCAGTCATATTTTCCTTCTTCGGTGGTTTCGCCAACACATGGTGATGGTGACGAGTGTGTCCTACCAATGGTTCCACTGCCTTCCATTTCTCCACCTATGACAATACAATCTTCATCGGCATCTCGATTCATCTGTTCCCCCATCGATTCTGATGCCGCCTCGATCCCGATCCGCCTGTTGCTTCTCGAAAAGGTACACGTTCTTGTGTTGGTCGGCCTATTGATCGCTATGCTCCTTATTCTGGTCTTTCTGATTGTGTTAGTACGCGTCATCCTATCTCTAATTTTTTGTCCTATGAGCGTTTATCTCCTACCTTTTCTGCCTTTGTCTCGTCGTTGTCTTCTGTTTCTGTGCCTAGCAGTATTGCTGAAGCTCTTGCTCATCCGGGTTGGCGTCGCGCTATGGAGGACGAAATGCAGGCACTAATTCAGAACCAAACTTGGCAACTTACTTCCTTACCTACTGATAAAAAACCTGTTGGTTGTCGTTGGGTTTTCACAGTTAAGGTTCATCCGGATGGCACTCTTGATCGATTGAAGGCACGATTAGTTGCAAAAGGGTATACTCAAACTTATGGTATCGACTATGATGACACCTTTTCTCCAGTGGCCAAAATTCCATCTGTCCGTGTCTTTATTTCACTGGCCGTACGATTTGGTTGGATCCTTCATCAATTAGATGTAAAAAATGCCTTTTTACATGGTGATCTGGCTGAGGAGGTCTACATGGAGCAACCACCTGGGTTTGTTGCTCAGGGGGAGAATATGGTATGTCGTTTACACAAAGCCTTGTATGGACTTAAACAATCTCCTCGTGCTTGGTTTGGTAAATTTAGTGATGCAGTTATCAAATTTGGATTAAAGCGATGTCAAGTAGATCATTCAGTTTTCAGCTCTGTATCTTCAGCAGGTTGTATTATTCTAGTTGTATATGTGGATGATATCATCATTACCGGCGGTGATTCGGGTGGTATTCGAAAAACTTAAGCAATTTCTGCATAGAGAATTCAATACTAAAGATCTTGGACGTCTTCGATATTTTCTTGGTATTGAAGTATCTTATTCACACGCTGGTATCAACTTATCACAACGGAAGTATATATTGGACATCCTTGGTGAGGTTGGATTTCTTGGAGTAAAGCCAGTAGATACTCCTATGGATCCCAATATAAAACTTGATGCAGAACATGGAGAATTACTACATGATTCAACAAAGTATCGAAGATTAGTTGGTAAGTTAAACTATCTTACCGTCACAAGACCTGATATATCCTTTGTAGTTAGTGTAGTAAGTCTGTTTATGAGTTCTCCTCGTACTACTCATTGGGATGCGGTGCTTCGAATTGTTAAATATTTGAAGGGAGCACCAGGTAAAGGACTACAGTTCAAGAATTATGGCCATCTAAACACCACGAGGCTTCTCGATCTTGGCGGGCTGGATGTCCTATGAATAGGAGATCTACTTCAGGCTATTGTGTGTTTCTTGGAGGTAATCTAGTTGCATGGAAAAGTAAGAAACAGCATGTAGTCTCTCGATCAAGCGCTGAAGCTGAATATCGAGCGATGGCACATGTGACAAGTGAATTACTATGGTTGAGAATGTTACTATCGGAGATTGAAATGTTTCCTTCAAATCCATCAACCTTGTACTGTGATAATCAATCCGCTCTTCATATTGCATCTAATCCTGTCTTCCATGAGCGAACTAAGCACATTGAGGTTGATTGTCATTTTGTGCGAGAAAAAGTTCAGAAAGGAGAGATTATTCTTCAACACACAAAGACGGAGGATCAGCTTGCAGACATTTTTACGAAATCTTTACGGGGGAATAGAGTGAGCTTCTTATGTAACAAGTTGGGATTATTTGATATTTACATCCCAACTTGAGGGGGAGTGTTGGAAAATATTGTGAGCAATAAGGGTAAAATAGTAACTTAGTTTGTGAGTAGGGTTAAGCACATATAAGCATATATATATTTGTAACCCTATTTTTTATGAAGTAAGAGAAAACAATTATCTTTTACAGTTCTAATGAGCATAGTTTTGCGTTTTTGGTGGTATTTTCCCATAAGTTTACGATTGATTTGATAATTTTTCCCAATAAATATTGGCCCTTCAATTTACATAATGTAGCTTTTGATTTTATCTTTTATTGATAATATTGTAACTATGGAAAGTGATCTTTCATTGATACGACGAAAATGAAACATCGGATAATTGTGGTTATATTATCTTTAATTGCCAAAGATAATATGCAGGATATTCTTAAATTTAAATTTACCTATAATTTCACAACCATTGATTTTAATCTTCGTGAGGAAAAAAAAACTCAGCAAGCAAGATTCAAGTTAGTAACTTTTCTTCGCCATATTCCTAATTCAGCAAGATACATGATTCAAATTACCAATTGAATATCGCCAAAAGGAGGAAACCCTCGCTGAAATTACAAAGAATATACGTAGAGGATTTGATAGTTAATAAAGAAAATATCCGATTGCAAAGGAAATACATTCTTAAGAAAAATTCCATATGTTAGCTCCATTCATTTCATGGAAAATAACTTTCAAAAAACATTTTCTAGATTTTCCAACGTTCGTTTCACGGAAGATAAATTGGTTGGAAAAACATTTTCCATCAAAGAAAAAAAAGCCTTCTAAAATGGGAAAAATGTTTTCCACTTTTGAGAAAGAGAAAAATATTTTACATATCTTCTCTCACCTCACTTTCTTTTACCAAATACTTTTTATTTTTTTAAAAAAATCAATATTTAACTTTTTTTAATCTTTTTCTTTTTAATTTTTTTCTTTTTTCTTTTTTTCATTTTCTTCTTCATTTGGTGGTCGACGACCTGTGGCGAGGATCCAACTCGCTTGCAGTTGATCGATGGCCTTTGGTGAGGCCGAGCTCGCCTAACACCAACAAGCTCAAGCCTCGTTGAAATCTAGCAACCTAGGCAGGGCTCAAGCCTTGCGCGAGGTTGTTGAAGGTTCTAGTGAGGTCGAGCCTCACTAGCCTATGGTAAGACTCTAGCTCACCTACGGTCGGCAACCGGCCAAATAAAGAAGAAGAAGATGAAAAAAATGATTTTAAAAATGATTTTAAAGATAATAAAAATCGATTTAAAAAATTATTAAAAAATTGTACAAAGGAAAAGATTTACTTTACTGGACAATTGACACTTCCTTTTCAGATTTCGGTCGAATACCAGAAAATAATTACATTTTTTTGAAAAATGGCTTCCTAGAATCATTTTCTAAAAACGTTATACTGAACCTAACTCAAAAAATTATATGTCTAATTAGTAAAGTCACATTCGTGTTTCCATAGTGTCAAATTAGCCTCCTATGTATTCCTGCCCCTCACTTCAAAACTAACGGCCAGCACCCTCAGCGATGAAACTCTCCCTTTCCATTCCCCTCTAGTCCTCCTCCTCCTCCTTCCTTGTTCTCAGGTGAAGCTCGAATCACATTCGCCTTGTTCGTGTGCTTGTTCACTGTGAACTTGACTTAGAATTTGTCTTTTTCACAATGCTCGACTAGAAGAAAGGCAATTCTGAATATACGGTGATGAGAATCGTTGCGTTTTTTGCCTGGTAATCCAAATTACCGGCCTAGCCAGTAAGCTCTGTGGCTCTTTTTGCTGATTTATATTCTCTAATGGTGGAGATATGATAAACGAGTTTGTCGTGAGTCCTGCATGAAAGTTTTGGAGAAATAATCCGGGTGACACTTTCGGAAACTGATTCGTTCATGTCTCTGTTGGTTAATGATAACTTGGTCGGTCTTGGATTTTTTGTCGTGAGTTGCTGTATATAGATTACTCTGCGACAACTTCTGTGTTTTGTGTTCCTGTAATTGCTATTTCGCTTGAATAATGGTGGCTCTAACAAAGATGGCCTTGGATATCTTTAGGAAAATTAATGGTTTGACGTATTTTGACAACATTGTAAAAGTTCGTGTGTGAAAATACTTAATAATGTTGGTTGGAACATTTGTATGTATATGGCAATGTATTGTATTCAGGAGTTCTAATTAGGTGAAGCAAGTAGCAAGACTAATTTCAATTTTTCAGTGTCTCATCTCAAGAGCGTGCTAGCGCCCCTCCAAGAGGTTGAAATTCTTATGATTCCTTTACTTGGACCATCTCGGAAGAAGAGTTACTGAAAATGCCGAGATCCTTTCCCAGAAGCTACATGCTCTCGGATATGAGTTTATATCCTTACTACTGTGACATTTGACCAATATGAATTGTCGCATTTTTATCTAGGATGGCAGAGGATTCTTAGTGAAACTAAAGCATTTTCGTTTTTTATCCCTCTTTTTTCTATCTCTTCCCTCAAAAAGATGCAGTATGCATATTTGGTACCGAAGAAAAGTGCCAGGCGCTGGCCATGATTCCCAGGGATTTGATGTGATAAATGAATGGGGAAGGATGATCCCGGACCCAGATCGATGGCCTTCGTCTAAGGGAGGGAAAGGGTTCGCCGAAGTCGCGAACAAAGTCCATAGCATGGGTCTGAAGTTCGGGATACATGAATTGAGAGGAATAAGCACGCAAGCTGTCAATGCTAACCCCCCCGTCCTGGATACAACCACGGTTTGTTCCTTTAACTCGTAGGCTTTAATTTGCTGATTTTTCTCCTTGTTGCACAAAGTCTTCTTTAAGACTAGATTGACATGAAATATTCTCATTGGTGTTGAAATTCCTCGTTTGAGTTGAGTTTCTTTATACTATTTATGTTCACTTTCTTCAAATGATCTAAATGACTGATCTGCTGCCATACTCATAGGAAGAGTTAAGCTTGACCCTCATTTTCTGTGAAATTACATTTTTACTTCCATTCCGTTTCTCTACTAGGGACGTGCATATGAAGAGTCCGGTCGGGTTTGGCATGCACAAGATATATCTCTTAAGGAACAGGCTTGTGCTTGGATGCCACGGGGTTCATGAGCGTAAATACTGACTTGGGAGCTGGAAAGGCTTTCTTGAGGTCACTTTATCAGCAATATGCTTCGTGGGGCGTTGATTTCAGTGAGTGATGACGACTTCTGTCTATTTTTACTGCCGCAGTCACCTCTTAAATTCAAACTGCTTCAATTAGTTTCTAACAATGATATAATTAAATATATTACTGGAGATGAACTTAATTTTGAATCACTTAAATCACTATCTTAACACTAACTGTTTATCATTTCGATGCAGTTAAAAATGACTGTATTTGGCGATGATCTGAAAATAAATGAGATCACCTACATCTCCAAGGTGCAATATGATGGCTCTTTATCTTTTATTCACCTACTCACACAGTACTTTCTACAAATGAAAACTGAAGCTGGTCCAAAATCTGGTGTGACCTTGCACAGATTCTAAGGGAGCAAGATCGTCCCATCCTGTATTCTTTATGGCAAAGGCTGTGAGTGGATTGACCAACATGTACAGAATTATAGGGGATGTTTGGGATGCATGGGCAGATGTTGCGGAACCTTTTGATGTTGCAAGGTGACATGACATGTGACTGCAGAGCACAAAAGTCATGGACTTAGACCAGCTATAATAGTCTCGCTAATTTACCGTTCATCAGGGACTTCGCTGCTGCTAAGGTGATTGGCTCCAGTGGCTTGCTGGGGGCATCATGGCCTGACCTTGATATGCTACCACTGGGATATCTCACTGATCCAGGTAATAGCATTGGGCTCGTCTTCTTCTCCAATAAACTTGGAGGTCTGTTGCTCCATCGTACCCCTAAGGGATTGGCTGGACTAATAAGTGCGTAGAAAGCTGTTTAAACGGCCTTAGCTGCTTGCAAGGGTCAGATTACTGTTACATGAGGAGCCGAGAGATTACACTGACTAGTGCAGGCGCTAGCAGATCACTTTGGACTATTAGAACAAAGTAATTGACTATGTGATGTTGTAAAACCTAATGTCCATATGGAGCCAGAGAGAGGCTTTCATGTGGTGATAAGGCCTTCCCCTTGAAAGCTATGCCTTGACTGCTCCTTTGGGGTTTCAACATGGTGGACTCTGTTCGGGTTGCACATGAAGAGTGAATTCTCACAGTAGCTTATGCAAGCTAATATTATGTGCCCTAGCATAAAACTAAAGCTGGTGACAAAGCTTCCGTATTGTCAAGTTGCCTACCATTTTACAATGCGGCAGATGGGTAGTGTGATACTATCTGGGCTCCTTCCTGGTGAAACTTTGGCAGTTTTATTATCTTGTGAACTCTGTCAATGCCTTTGGAAAAGTAGATGGAGTGATGTATTGCTAAAGTGAAAACTCTCTCAAAAACTAGGCTCAAATGAAGGCCCTCATAGGAACTGTAGGCTTACCATACATGAGCAAAAGAACTCAGGTATGTGTTCAATGAGAATTTTTTTTTTTTTTTACTTCACTATTTGGGCGAATCAGAAAATCAGATTCCGTGTGACAAGAGCTATAGTTTTGGAGCTACCAAAGCCAGAAGAGATGTATATCAGTCCTAATGCTTTCATAAACATGAGAAAGTTGAGATTGCTCATCTTGCTTAATGTAGATAATTCTTTCCAAGGTCTCATCCATCTCCCTAATGAGTTAAGGTGGTTCGAATGGCCTAATTGTGTCTCGATTCCAGATTTTAGCCATGGTCCAAAGAAGTTAGTTGGACTTGATATGCGGAAAAGCAAAATCAAAGTAGTGGGGGAACAATTTAAGGTGCATATTTACATGATCCTTTTTTCATTACTTATATGTATCGAATCTGATTATGTACATTGTTGTCCTTAGGAAACCATTATAGTTACTGTGTTCTTTACACATATTAAGGCATCAAATGTAGGCTGTCAATCAGTACGTGAACCATTGAATAAAAACACTGCCTTCTAGTTGACAACTTGCTGGTTATATTTGAAATACATATAGGAAAGATTTCATTTTTCATCCTTGTACTTTAATTGTTTTTCTGATCAAGTACATGTGTTTTTAATTTATCTAAATAATCTAGTCATTCTACTTGTACAAAATGTCTAATTAAGTCTCTTTGGCATCATATCTTGCCAAATCCAACCAATGTGGTCATCGGAGTATGATGTGGATTGAATATTGCCTACATCGATAGCCATTGTAAATAATGAATGAATGCCCATGTATGTGTTATATTTAATCCACGTTACAGTGCGGGACTGTCCACTGGCCACATCATAGATTTGGCTAGATTTAGTATTAGAGAGGATTGATTAGATAATTTATGTAAGTAGAAGTATTTGATTAGAAAAATCAAAAGTACAAAATGTTTATTAGAAAAGTAGTGAAAGTATCAAGATAAACTAAAACTTTTCTGTAGATACATGAAAAATGACAACAACAAACTCAAATCATAATGATTTTGAGAAGAAAATTGAAACAAAAGCTCCTTGGTTTGTAAGATAAACATTTGAGTGCTGAATGTGCATAAAATATACCATGAAACTTTTAATTTTTTTTTGGTCAGACTGAAACTTTTAATTTGATCTGTAGGTTTTTGATATATAGTTGGTAACGGTCTCAGTGCTTTCAAGGACCCTTCCCATGAAAGAATAGAGAAGTCACGCCTTTAGAACTCTTTGGATGGAGATGGGTAAATCTCTTTTCCTTATTAAGTCAAGATATTGTTAGCAATGGAGTTTGACAGTTACCAATGTCTTTCACCCTTACCAACATGGAGCAATGTTCCGATTTTGCATTTCAGAACAGCAGAACCACCCCTATGTAATTTGTTCAGGAAAATTGTAAGGACAATTTATTTGCCTGTGGACAAATAGAAGTGTTACTAGTTGATCCAAGTTTTGGGGTAATGCTTATGAATTTTGATGTGTGAAGACTTTTTTATATAGTTTCCTAGGATGTGGACATACCACTAGTTTTTTAATTGAAAACTTAGAGTCAGTTTTTGAATTGAATATTTATCACCGTTTTTTTTTTTCTTGTCTGGAATGGTTCATGCAGGACTTTAAAAAATTGAAGTTCTTGAACTTCAGTGAATGCCAGTGGCTTGTTTATATGCCGAACCTCGATTATATTCCAAATTTAGAGCAATTGGATCTCCATGGGTGCAAGAACTTGGAGCATGGCTTAAAAGATATTACTACAACCAGAAGAGAGATGGACGGGGGCGGAGCTCGCGCAAGCCAGTTGGCCGTGAGCTTCCGCTCGGTGCGTCAGTGCCCAAAACAGAAAAAGAAGCGGGTAAAAGGTTACCGGTTTGGCTCAGGCGAAGGACCATGACGGTGATTCGTCGGTCTTGGCTCAGGTGAGGTTACTGGCGATCTTTCTCTCCCGCTTGCTTCACTGGCTCGACCTTTCTCCCTTCGTAATGCTCTTTGGTTCGCTCAAGTTTTCTCTCGAGCTTATTCTGTCTTCTTCTTTTTTTTGTTTTTCTTTTGTCTCAGGCTCCTGCATTTTTTTTTTCTTTCTCTCGGCAGCAAGCATCCGAAGAAGAAGGATCTCAACCCTCAACAAAATCCAGAAAATCCCTTCGGCCCCCTCCTCAATGGCCGAAGAAGACGATTCACCCTCACCAGCAAAACCGACCTCTGTGCTCTTTCTTTCTGTTTTTTCGGTTTTCCTTCTGCGTTGCCTTCTCTCTGTCTTTTTCTTGCTCTCTCCTGCAGCCGAACCCTTCCTCAAGAAGCCCAATCTCAGAGAAGTCCCAAAAAACAGGAAAACGACGTTCATGGCTCTCTTTCTCGCGCTCGAGATTCCTCCAAAACCCAGAAACCAGCTCCTTTTTTTCTGCGTTTTCCTTTGGTTTTCTTCAGCTGTTGTTTCTTTCTTCCTCCCTGCTCAGTCCCTCGAGCTCTCTCTACCTTCTGTCTCTCGGGCCCTGGTTTTCCGCCCCAAAAAGCCGAGAAAGCCAGAAAACGGGAAGATGAAACCTGCAACTGCTCCCTTCCAAAACCAGAGAACCGACCCTTCTTTTTTCTGCGTTTTTCTCCTGTTTTGATCTCTCTCGAGCTCTCCCCGTCTAGCCAGTAACTCCCCTCCGATTCTCTCCTTTTTCCTCCTCCAAAACCCAGAAAAACAGCCCCTCCTCCTGCGTTTTCCTTGCTGCCTTTTTTTCGTCTTCAACCCAGAAAATCGGAAAAACCCCCGGATCTCAACCTGCGGCTTCCTTCTTTGTTATCTACCCCCAAAACCCAGAAAGACCGACCTACATTCTCCTTTTTTCCCAGCCAAAACCAGAACCACAGTTCTGAAATGGAGTTTGTGTACCGGTTCTTCTCAATGCACTGATTTGACCAGCTCCCGTGGATGAGTACCATGGTGGTGCTTGCAAATGCTTCATTTCTTTAATGAAAAATTCGACATTTTTGAAAAATGTTTTTTAAGAAATTATTTACTAAGAAGATGATAATATTTTTTGGTGTTTGGTTGAAATCTGAAAGTAAATTGAAAATTATTTTCCATTGTTGGAAAGAAAAATATGCTTTTATTTTAATCCAAATAGACATGCATTCTTTGCGTGATATAAGGACTTGGCCTAAAATGATGTGCTTATATATTCCAGTCGGCCCATCTTGGAAAACAAGTTCGAGACAATTACGTAAAAGCGAATTGTGTTATGACAAAAATTACAAAAATGACGGGTCAAATTGCAATAACATGAGAAAAAAGAGTAGTGGGTCAATTGTCAAACGGAACCTACTAGAGTATATGTACTAGCCCGCCAAGATTGTATCATAAATGCAACAAACCGCTGCGAAGACAGAACGTCTATCATATATGACCGTAGTGTTATATCCAATCCGATTGCCTAATGAAGGATTAAAGAAGGTGCCATGAAGTGACAGGAAAAGCTATACTGAATTTTTTTTTTTTGGTCAGAAAAAGAAATAGTTCATTAGACTAATGAAAGGTGCAACAACAATGGAAGTAAGCTTAGTGGAAGGAAATACATAAATGAATAGATTTAAAATTTTGCATATATACATGCTAATAATTTGAAAAGGAGACTACACGATAATTCATTTGCATTGAGGTCTTGGGCCCCCTTAGGAACCCAAGCCTTGTTGTTGGGGTCCCGAGCCTAGTGTCGAGGAACTTGGCTTGGGCATGGATTACTAGGCCTTGACCCTAACGACCTAAGCATTAGCCGCTATGGTCCTTGGGTCAAAGGCACCGGGGTTCCTCAAGCTCAGCCATTAGGAAGCTGGGCACTAGTGCCAGGAAATTGGGGCTCGGCCTCGAGGGAACCTGGCTTGGGCATTGGTGATTTGGGCACAAAAGTCGGGTGCCAAGGTACAGTTGACAGGAACCTAGATAAGGTTATCGAAGTTTATCGGCCTAGCCTCAACGGCCTCGGGCCCAGTTATCAAGGACCTAGCGTAGGGGTCATCATCCCTATTCCTAAAATTGCGGGTTTCATGTCTAAGCGCTAAGATTTGATTTGATATTATTGATAAAAGAACAAATCAAATTGAGAGACTTAGGACTGCGAAATTTGTTTGGGCTGAACAAGACCTTGAAGGTTAGAATTTGTATGCTTTTATTGAGACTCGAGTTAGCTCGGAATGTTTATCACGCTTGATGCATTGGAAATAAGAAAATCACATTTCTACATTAAGCTTACAAGAGACTTTTTCTATTGATCCCTCTGAATGCATTAATTTTGTTTTCGGGCCAAATGCATTTCCTTTATTTCTCAAATATAAACATCAAGCGCCCTTGTGGAGCATCAAAATAAAGTAAGTCCTAAAAGACCGGCGGACATTGGGCAACCCAATATTTGGAAGGACCTTTTCTTTATGCAAATTTGCAACCCAATCCATTATTCTGTCAATCTCTCTACTACGTGGGCTAAAATTAGATATGAGAAGTGGAGGGGTAGATCACGGGCCTCGGAGATATGTGCGCTCTCTTCCTGCACCAACCCATCTGCGGACTTCCAAGAATTTGTCAAAAGTTGAAAGCTCTTCTGAAAAAAGAGAAACTTGAGGGTGTACACCATGGCTAGGGTTTCCAGCTTGATGTGCAGAGGAGAGGCGAGGTGAGTTCGCGAACCCCTTTGATGAAAGTCAGGAATTACGACATATGCAGGCTATCGCTCCTTCGATTATTCCGGTTACGTGAGGTCCGTCTATATCAACCTCTGGAGCACCTCGTTTTGAAGGAATCCATTCTGGAGATGAGTTTGTCTCCGTGTTTCCCTGCATAAACCTCATCTTATTTTACATCAGGAGGCATACATTCCATTCATTCTGAATTAATTATGCGGGCTAATCGGCCAGAACTCTGCAGCTGGACTTGATGAGGCTCTCGGCCTTGATGGGGTTGTCGCTAGAGTCACGGTAGCTAAGGAGATTGATGTGATTGAAACGCTTGTATTGCCGAGGGTGTGCTTCGTCGATGAACTCCTCAGGCATCTAGATCATCCCTGTGACGTATGAGAATATCCTAAGAGAGTATCTCACTTGACTCTCTTCTATAATCGTCATTCGGTGGTCAAAAGTCTTAATCCTTCCATTGCTCCATGCCTGATCACGAACGAACCACATAAAATGAGAAATGACTTCAATGAACTAGCATGAACTAGTGCTGAGAAGAATTTTCATGAGCAAATAAGTGACTCACCACTATGCATCACTGGCCATGGCCATAAAATTGTTGATTTGGTGGTCTAATTAGTGTCGGCCTCTATGGAATTGGGCCCACCTGTTGAGGATTTGGATTGTTTTCATAAAATTGATATAGGAAATCAATTCGAAACAAGATTAATACTAACCAAGCTTAGATTGGTTGACAAAATTGATGTACTAAGGCGGGTTGTTTTGGCTGAACAACACCTTGAGAGGTGGATTATTTCTGCTTTTTTTTATGCTCGAGTTAGCTCGGAATGTTTATCATGAATTCGCTGGAAATTAGAAATCACTTTTCTCGATGCACCGGTCAAACACGTTTCCTTTATTTTTCGGATCGGGCCTTTGTATCCCAATCAAATTCACTACGGTGGGCTAAAGTTGGATCTGAGAAGTTGAGTAGCAGATCACGGGCCTCGGAGATAAGTGCGCGCTCTTCCTACACGAACTTGATCAGCAGACTTAAAAGACTATACCAAACTCAAACAGTCAGGCTCGAATTGAATGCTCAAAAGCTCCGTATCCACGAGGATTCGCAGAGAAGACGAGGCTTCCTTTTTTGGGTTACGGGCCTTAACGCCTTCTCTCATTGCTTTTGAGAAGCACCATCGAATTCAAGGCATAAAGGGGAAAAGGCAAAGGAGATTGATGTACTTGTTATTTAAGGCATATTTCGTGCGAATTTTGAAGCCGGCTTTTAGCTTTCAACTGGCCTTCGGCTTTTAGCTTTCAACCGGCCTTCAGCTTTTAACTTTGAAGCCGGCTTTTAGCATTTGGCGGAATGTTGAAATTATTTTTTCCTTCCAAAACTACCATCACTAATTCTTCATATTTCTGATTTTGTCCTTGATTTTTTTTAATTGAAAAAGGAAGCAGGGCGAAGGGCTACGGCCGTCAACGAGCCAGATCTAGTGCTGACGGCCGTCGACTAAGATCACCCGACCTTGGGCGACCTCCAGCGACCCTTGATTGGGTTGCGCACCAGAGGTCGCCCGACCTCAGGCGACCTCGGCCGACGGCTACCGGCAGCTATAGCCCTTTACCGGTCCGGTGAAGGATTTAGTCCAATTTTACCAAAAAAAAAATATATATATATATATATATATATATATATATATATATATATATATATAATACCCCTCAAAGCCCATTGCGAAAGTTTTTTTACCAAACATACATTCAACTCAAAGTCCATTTGCAAAGAAATTTTACCAAACACAATTACATTTCCCTAAGTAGTTTTGGGTTTTTAGTATTTCCATTGACCGAAAGCCCATTCTGGTTCGAACCAAACGCACCCGTAGTCGAGTTGGCTTGGATGTGCAAGTGCAAACCCCTTTCCTCTTCTTCCCTTTCTCTTCTTCTTCTTTTCTTGTCTCTCTCTCCTCTTTCCGGACTAGTTCGGGCTCTTCCCTTTGTTAACACCCAAATTTTGGCAATTTATTTATGTGTTCATCGATTGTATTAAAAAATTAGGGATTAATCTCTAATCCCTTAACAAAAAATTTTCTTTCACTAAAATTGCATCACATATAGATATTTGGAGCATTTGCACTACTAGTTTTAAAATTTATTAAAAAAATTAAATTAAAATAAAGATTAATTTTTAAAAAAAAATCCCGAAAAAAAAAGTCTGGGCCGGGGCTGGGCCCGCCCGGCCCCCCTTCCTTCTGTTTCTTTTCCCTCCGCGTGGGCTTAGCCCACTTTTTTTTTTTTTTTCTGTTTTCCTTCCCCCATGTGGGCTCAGCCCACGTTTCTTCTTTTCTCCCCCGGTTGGCCCGTCCAGCTTTCTTCTTCCCCCCCGCGCAGAGGAGCGACCTGTAGGAGCAGGAAACTGAAGCATGTTGCAGCGTGGGCAGAAGAGGAGATGTAGGGAGATGGCAGCGTTTAGGTCAGTAGGTCAGACGGCAGAAACGAGGTCGGCAGAAGGCGAAAGCAGAAAAGGGAAAGAGAGAGCAGCGGGGAGGGGTCTTCGGTGGAGCTTAGTCGAGAGAAAACCGAGGAAAAAAAAGACGGAAAAGGAAAGACAGAGAGGCGGAGAGGGAAAGAGAGGAAAGACAGAAGCCGGAGAGAGGGAAACCAAGATAAAAAGGAGGCAGAACCGAGAGAGAAGAGGGACAGAAAAAAAAACGGAGAGAAGGAGGACCGGAAGACCGAGAGAGAGAGAGAGAGAGAGAGAGAGTTCAGAGGAGAAAGAGCGAACCGGGGGGAAGAAGGAAGACTCGGGGAGCAACCAGCCGTCGCCGGAGGCCCATCCGCCGCCGTCGTCCACCGCAGGTCGTCCCCGAACGAGGTAGGCCTCCCTGAACCTCGGTTGTGCCATTTCCGGAGAATAGTGGGCCGGAGCTCGCGGCCGACCGGCTCGCGCAAGCTCCGGCCCTTGTCGCTCTCCCATGTTGTTCCCACATCCCTTGTATGTTGTGTCCGAAGACCTCTATAGCATGTTCGTGGCTCGGTTGAGCCGGAAATCTTTGATTTTCGTAGCGCCCGTTAACTGTTCGACGAAATGCCTCAATGAGAGAACCGAATCCAATCCTCGACCGGAGCTCGGCTTTCGGCTCCCGTTGCGTCATTCAGAGTTGTATCTTTGTCACGCATCGTTTCAGTCACTTTCCCAGCTTTTCGGTAGGTCATTCCGCGCCATTTGGGGTAAACCGAGACACGCACTTCGCCGGAGTCAATCCGGTGACTCTCGGACGCCAGCCAGGTGACGACTGGCGGTGCTCGGCGCCGGTCTGACGGAACGACCGGCGCCTGGCGGTGGCATGACGACCTCCTCGGGATGGGCAGGCCTCGCGGCGGCGTCGGCGTTGGTCCGGCGAAGCAGCTGCAGGCACGCTCGGAGGGGGGACGTCGGGCACGCATGGAGAAGAAGACCAGACCATAAAAAAAAAAAAAAGACAAAAAACAGAAGGGCCAGAAATTAAAATAAGGAAGGGGCTGGGCTGAGGCTTTGTCGAGCGGGCCTGGACCCGCGCCAGACATAGGGGGAATGGCTGGGCCGAGAGCAAAACTTGGGAATGGGCTGTCTTTATTAAAATTTTGTGGGCTTTTAATTTTTTTCTTCGAGCGGGCTTTGGAGGGGGAGTGCGGCCCGGTTACTTTGGCCCAACCCGGACCGACAGGGTCCGGATCAGTCTAGTAGGGCCGGGTCCTTTGACCCGGCCCGAATTATTTATTAAAAAAATCTATTAAAATAAAAAAATTCACAAAATATAAAAAATATTAAAAAAATCATAAAAAATTCGAAATTTCACAAAATTTATGGGAAATTCAGAATCTTGAAAATTTATAGAAATTTTCGAAAAAAAGAATAAAATATTTTTTTAAAAAAATCGAAAATATTAAAATATTAGAAATTCCAAAAACAAAAAAGATTTTCAAAAATCCCAAAAATTCCAAGTTTGTTTTATAGTTCCCTAAGAAGCTCTAAAATAATTTTTGGACAATTTTCTCTTAAAAAATGTGTTGGAAAATCATCGACTTAAGATCGTGCTTAAAATTAAACAAGCCCATACGGCTTCACCTTAAAGTTTTAATCCTCGGATACAATTGCCCTTGATAGCACGCTTATAATGTAATAATTATGGTTTCCCCCTTAGTTCAATTAGGATTGCCATTTATTTATCTCTTAATGCGAGGTGCTTATTTTCCCCTGCAATTTATTTAATGTTTTCTTTAATTGTTGATTGTTATTTTGATAATTGCGCACCCGCATGATCACCTCACATGTTATTGGTTAAGTTTAAAATCAATCCAAACTTCCTGACAAGTCTTTTTGAAATGAACAAGATTAGGTACCGAAAGGGCACTAATTGATTAATTAGTGTAATCAAGTCCCCGACCCTAGATTCTCTGGTTACGTAGAAAGTGAGGCACGCTCCCATGCCTCGCTTGGTTTCTAGCCGACCCCAATAGGCTAGTGGTAACTCCTTGTTTGACAATTTTTACGAATATCCATGGCGCGAGGTATGGGCTTGAGAGAGCTCGAGTTAATTAAGGACCGTCGATCCGAAATTAACAATACCCCTAAACCTATTATTTAGAAAATTTAGGTCACGACACCCTTTAGTGAGCCAAGCGCCTACTTTGCTTCTCTTCCTCCTCTTTTTTACTTTTCAACCATTTATTTCCTTTTTCTTCTTTTTTTCTTTTTTAAAATAATAATTGATCCCACCACTCCTCTTTGACCCACTCAAAAGTCCCAAATAATACACTTCTATTCGTGTAAATTTTATAAATGGAGATGCTCCCTCACCAATTTGTGCGAGATCCTTGTGACCCAAACTTTCTAGTTTGACCAACTTTCTTTGAGCTATGAACCTACAAAAAAAGCCCAAAAAAATAAAAAGACAAAGCAAAGAAAGAAGGAAGGAAGAGAAGAGAGGACAATATGCGATCTTTTCTTTAAGATTTTAAGGAAACGTTGCGACTTGCAAGAAAGCCGAAAGAGACAAAGTGGGGAAATGGAGGGTAAGGGTAAAGGCAAGGCAAGAAAAGCCTCAAAAGCATCAAGGACCAAAATCCCAGCTAAGTCAAAGGCGTATGGATCTTGGAAAGTTAGATAGAAAGAAAACCATTTTCGTTGAAGAGATTCAGCATTCTACTTCCATAACAAAACCACAATCATTTTTGTGCGCACGTCGCTTGCCCGTTGCTTGAATACCGCCCGCATGTCGCTCACTCGCCACCTACACATCTCCCGCTTGAATGTGTAGGTGGTGAAAAAAATGGGAAAAGATTGAGCACCGAGTTGGACAAGAGAGAGAGATAATAACTCAAGCATTCACTAACAATGACTAATGAAAAAACGATAACCTGAGAAACCTAAGCTTCACCAACGATGACCTGAAAATACAACGACATCACTCATCATCGTTAAGCTGCTTTATGACATTGATGAGTCCCTTCAAATGAACAATCTCTAACTCGAGCATCAGCTTTGAGAGGCAAAGCTTTTCCAGCAGAATCATTTTGCGGTAGAACTCCTCATTTTGTCTTTGAAAAAACATCATTAACTATCAATGAATAATATGAAATTAAATGAGAACAAGTAGTATAAAGCAATTACCTTATGTTCTTGGGCGAGTTTTAGCGTCCTTTTTGTTTGATAGAGTTTCGAGTCATTAGCTTCATCGAATGACTATCCATGCTTGTTTGCATATAGGAGAGAATTGGTTTGAAACAGAACAGGAGAGAATTGGTTTAAAACAGAAGAGGAAGGGGCCAAGAGGTTTAAGAAAGGATGAAGAGGAAGAGAAATGAAAGAATGTATAGTGTCATCTTCTAGATCATCTGACCAAACTTATCTTCCCATTTGGTAAAACAAGAATAAAAAATCCCTAAATACTAAAGAAGGTGAAAGACATTCCGCAAGTACTTGTGTATTTGGAGGCCAAAGTCTCCCGCTATCCAACCACCGCCCACGCGCCACCTGCACGTTGCCCGCACGCCATCCGCGAGAGAGAGAGAGAGAGAGAGAGAGAGAGAGAGAGAGAGAGATAATAACTCAAGCATTCACCAACGATGATTAATGGAAAAACGATAACCTAAGAAACCTAAGCTTCACCAACGACGACTTGAAAATACAACAACATCACTCATCATCATTAAGATGCTTTATGACATTGATGAGTACCTTCAAATGAGCAATCTCTAACTCGAGCAGCTACTTTGAGAGGCGAAACTTTTCCAACAAAATCATTTTGCGGTAGAACTCCTCATTTTGTCTTTGAAAAAAACATCATTAATTGTCAATGAATAATATGAAAGTAAATGAGAGCAAGTAGTATAAAAGCAATTACCTTATGTTCTTGGGCGAGTTTTGGCGTCCTTTCTGTTTGATGGAGTTTCAAAGTCATTAGCTTCATTGAATGGCTGTCCATGCTTGTTTGCACGTAGTAGAGAATTGGTTAGAAACAGAAGATGAGAGAATTGGTTTGGAGAGAATTGGTTTGAAACAGAAGAGGTTTAAGAAAGGATGAGGAGGAGGAGAAAGGAGAGAATGTATAGTGTCATTTTCTGGACCATCTGACCAAACTTATCTTCCCATTTGGTAAAATAAGAATA
This sequence comes from Corymbia calophylla, assembly GCA_014182845.1. Classification (NCBI taxonomy): domain Eukaryota; kingdom Viridiplantae; phylum Streptophyta; class Magnoliopsida; order Myrtales; family Myrtaceae; genus Corymbia; species Corymbia calophylla. The sequence continues at coordinate 17,103,033 of CM024700.1, read as the reverse complement.
AAAAATCCCTAAGGACTAAAGAAGGTGAAAGACATTCCACAAGTACTTGTGTATTTGGAGGCCAACGTTTCTCACTATCCAACCGCTGCCCGCACGCCACCTGCACGTTGCCCGCACGCCATCCACAAGAGAGAGAGATAATAACTCAAGTATTCACCAACGATGACTAATGAAAAAATGACAACCTAAGAAACCTAATTTTCACCAACATCACTCATCATCTTTAAGATGCTTTATGACATTGATGAGTCTCTTCAAATGAGCAATCTCTAATTCGAACAGCTGCTTTGAGAGGCGAAGCTTTTCCAGCAGAATCATTTTGCGGTAGAACTCCTCATTTTGTCTCTGAAAAAAATATCATTAACTCTCAATGAATAATATGAAAGTAAATGAGAACAAGTAGTATAAAGCAATTACCTTAAGTTCTTGGGCAAGTTTTAACGTCATTTCTGTTTGATGGAGTTTCAAAGTCATTAGCTTCATCGAATGGCTGTCCATGCTTGTTTGCACGTAGGAGAGAATTGGTTTGAAACAGAAGAGGAATGGGCGAAGAGGTTTAAGAGAGGATGAGGAAGAGGAGAAATGTAAGAATGTATAGTGTCATCTTTTGGACCATCTGACCAAACTTATCTTCCCATTTGGTAAAACAAGAATAAATAATGCCTAAGGACTAAAGAAGGTGAAAGACATTCCGCGAGTACTTGTGTATTTGGAGGCCAACGTCTCCCGCTATCCAACCGCCACCCGCACGCCACCTACACGTTGCCCGCACACCATCCGCACGTTGCCCGCCCGCCACACCCTCGCCCAATGCACTTCAATTCCAAGCCCAAATGTATTCTCCGAAGTAGCTTTTACAAGGAGCTGGTGGGGCTGGAGTTTGCGTGAACCAGATGGCCACGAACTCCATCCCAAAATACCCAAAACAGAGGATGCACAGATGAAAGGGAAGCTACTTGGTTCGGGCGTGGTGCTGGGGTGGTGGACAACTTATGGGTTGGGCTCCGGCGAATGAGAGCTTCTCCCTCTTTTTTCGTGCGAGTGGGCCACTTTGCTTTCTCTCTCTTGCTCTCTACTCTCTCCCTCTTAGTTTGGGGAGTGGCGGTCTTGGGGAAGATGGGGGCGCCATTTAATAGGAAGCCACCTTTGTAACACTATTTATCCTGGGATCAATTCGATCACGGCTATGGCACCGAGAACTCTCTCTAAAAGATGTCATTTTCTACTTTCCATGCACACCATGCAATTGGTCGTCCCCCTCATCATGCCATTAAGGAGGAGGGGGGCTTCACTTCTGAGGATGCCATCACGGCTATGGCACTGAGAAAAGGAGCTCTTACTATAAATGGAAAAAGAAGGGGCCAGTGACAAGGAGAGAGAGATGGGGGCACGACATCTTTTTCCATTTGTAAGCATCTGTGAGCATTTGGACCACATGTGATGTGAGAGGTTAGATTCTCTCAGACCTTTTTGAACCCGACTTGCTGTCTTTTCCTCTCCTCCTCCTCTGCTCTAAATTTTTACAAGACATCTTTCATGGGTTGACGGCTACCGTGTCTTTTGCTGGTGTCCTCGCCTCGTTGGACCGAGGATCATGAACTCAATCACGACACTCATATTACTTTCCCGTGATGCCTTTCCTTTTCTTCCTCTTGCTTCTTTATCTAAAGCTCTCTAGCCCCTTTTGATTTAACCAGCATATCGACAAAAGAAAAGCCATTCTTTTCTCTTCGAAGACCCCAGTTGACACATCATGCGCATGTGAAGGATGGTTTCCATCATCATCACTACCGACCCCTTATCCTAGTCCATGGCACTGAGACCTCTCTCTAAAAGATGTCGTTTTCTACTTTCCATGCACACCATGCAATTGGCCGTCCCCCTCAGCATGCCATTAGGAGGAGGGAGGGCTCCACTTCCGAGGATTCTTATAATTTTTTTTTCGAAATGTCCTTTTTTGGGGGGACTTTGAACCTTATTGGAATTTTATTTTAGTTTCAATTAACAAAATTTATTTTTAATAATGTCGGGGGATTAATGAAAGGGAGGTACAGGGCACGTTTGTTGGGATAAGGATCGTATTATCAAACATATTTAACTTCAAAATCGCTGGTGCGTGCACCTTGAAGACCAAGGCGTTACCATACAGGCCATGTTATTCACTTAACATTGACCTCAAAGATCGAAGTTCTGTCAATTTTTTTTTTTTCAATCTTATTATTATTATCAAAACCTCAGAATCTCTCTTGCGCTTGTTCATAGGATTTCATGCAGAGGCCCTCCCCGTGTGTGCGTATTGAGGACGACTCACTTCCTTGCGTTGGATTCCACGCCCTCTCTCTCTCTCTTCAGCTATTACCCCAGTATACAGACCCCAATGGCTACGACGGTCACCACGTACTCCAAACCCATGCACTGCTGGAGATTTCACCGATTGGGGTATTTCTATTATTCAGTGGAGCACGTGTTGCATGTACCTTTGGCGCTGCGGGGCTATATCTTGTTAATTGCATCCGTTCCGCCAACTTTGCATTGCGTTTCTTAATTCATCATCTGTTGGAGAACCCTAGGAAATTTGCCGAAATTTAAAGAAGACAGTTACCGAGGACCCTGCAATTATTTGCGCACATGGCTCGAGTGAAATGATGATGCGCTTTGATGGAGATATTTTACTAAAATCTATAAGCAGATTTGTTTTAGTAAAAAAATTGTTAATTTCAAATGCTAACTGTGTTTGTCGAACACATAGCTTGACAATACAAACATGAAAAGAGGGAGAAAAGAATAATATCCATTAGTTCGACAAAATTGATTGCCGAATCGATTCCATGGTGCTTCTCAAATCTTCAAATTCCATGCTTTGCTTTTTTCCCTTTATGACTATTCTGACTTTCTTCTCTTTTTTCGATGTAGCAAGGTCCCTGAATGCACAGTGGTCCCAAATTGTGCAGTATAATAAAGCCACAACCAACTTAAAGGCCGATCGATGCTTTTGCCGTTTTAGATCAAAGTAAGGACAATAATTAGGGCTTGGTGGATCTCCTTTTCACATTCGCGATAAGGTCCATCAAACCCTCCATTTTTGTGATTGGGACATTAGGTCGATAGTACGTTTATGCATCTCCTCGCACATGGACAAAATGCATTTCTAGGACAGCATGCGTTTCCAAAGGTATGTAGAGCGCGAGAGGATGAAAAATTTTCTCGGGAGATTTCTCATTTTGAGTCCATGATTTCGGTCTTCAGCGTGTTGAAAAACATTAAGGTTGAGTATCGGGATATCATACATTGCTCGTAATCGATGACCTGCATCAATCCTCGACATGTAGAGATTGAAACATATTTATGATATGTGTAAGCCGTTCGTTTGTTGTATGTGCTGAAACTCGTGAATCGGGTACACGAGGTGATGAATTTAAGGACTTCAAATGAGTCAAAATTATGAATTTCTCCATGTGAGGTGGCAAATGTCAAAAACTCATGCTAACTAAAAGTTTGCATACAACGTAGTTCAAATTTATGACATCAGGAAGGACAAGACCGCACTCGATAGTATTTCAATAGTGTCTCTTGCCAAAAGATGATGTATAAACAACATACAAGAAGCCATCTTTCCATTTTGCATAAACAAGATATTCCTACGTCGTTTTACTTCTAATTCATGGTCCAATCTCATATGATGTGATTCTTAGACATAATCACAATTAATTGAATTTAACTAAGTTATCAGCAGGACATAGCTCATCCTTATTGACGCCTAACAACACAAAACTAAATTCAACTAGGCACAAAAGAAGAAAACCGACACAATTGAATGCGTTTTCCCTCGTTATAAAAAATTACAAGTTTTCACCGTACGAATTATTTTGATGTAGGTACAAAATTGCACGAGAGCATGATGCCCCAGCACAAATTCGCCACTGCTATAACTACAGTTCTCTGAACCTGGTCAAAGACAAAAGTAAAAAAAAAAAAACAAAAGTTAGAAAAGGAAAAAAAAGAAAACAGTGAAACAATCATGCAAGAATATATATATATATATATAATTAGGGGCAAAAAAAACTGGAAAGGCAAGGAAACATCGCACGACGATGCATCATCTCCGCCAGCTCATCCCACTCAAGCTGATCGAACCTTTCCCCGGGGCCCATCTCTCCACGTGGCCCAACCCAGCAGGTCCCCCCCGCCCCCTCCCCCCCAAAAAAGAGTTCCCGCTTCCCGTTTTACCCTCCCATCGGGGCCGGCCCCGAGGCGCAAAGGTCGAGCGGCGTTTCCGTCAATTAGGGTCCAGCCCCACGGGGTCCCTCGGAAAGGCTGGAGCCTAAGGGCAGGGCAAGTTGTCGCCGGACTCCAAAAATCTCGCCAATCCAGTTAAAAAGTCTTGATGATGATGATGATTTATAGGTATCGACCACAACAATCTTGGTATAATGTGAAGTGAAAGTAGTCCATGAATGATATGGAAGTATGTGTTACACTCTAGAGAGACTGCAAAACTAACTTGGATTTTTGAGTTGGACTGAACGTTACAGCCCAACTACAAATCATTCAAACCTTATACCCCTTGGCTTGAAGTCTAATTACAAGATAGGCCATATATTACTTAATTTTCAATAATTATATCAAATTAAACAGAAAATGCGTATTTCAGATATATGTTGGAAGTTACAATTTAAAGAAAAAGTTCATCAAGTTCCAACTCCAAGAGTAGTGAGGACACATAGGATTTGAAATTCAAGGATCAAATAAAATCGAAAAAAATTACTCAATTAGTCTTAAACACTTTGTATTGATACCACTTATAAAATTTTCAATTTTGTCAATTAAATCTTAAATATTTGCATGAAATTACATTGTAGACCTTTCGGCTAATTTTCCTCGAAAATTGCCAACTTGATAGTCCATTCATTACCAACTGTACTACGTGGTAAACCTCAATGTCAACAATTAACGGCGACAACTGGCCATAAGAGCTACATTCAAATTTGATGAAATAGTTAATGATTAAATTGGTAAAATTAAAAAGTTTAGGACTAAATTGATATATGTGTAATAAATTTATGATTTATTGGATAATTTTCACAATAAAATCTTCAATTGCTAGAGCATTGAAGTCGTTCCATCACTACGCATAGGAGTAATATTGGGTTTAACTCATTAGCACAAGATTGTCAAATTACCCAATTTCCATTGGAAAAGAAGATGGGAAAGTATTTTTGACCATATTAAACACTAGAAATTTTTAATTAACAAAATAATGAAAGGCATCACAACAACAAAAAAATCTCAATTAAAGCAAGAATGCAAACATAGCAATATAATCAAACGCTAGTTAGATAGATAAGGAGAATAATTTGAAGTGGAGAATTAAAAAGAGACATTTTCTTTAAAAGATAATAGATAGATAATGTAAAGATAAATTTGGAAAGCTAATATTGAAACAAACCTCACTTTTGGTTTAAATATATACATTTAAGTCACACAAGCATCAAGTACTTCACCAATACGATCTACATGATCACAATTTGTCTACTCACAAGTGCTTGAAAGTCTTTAGTTCTAAGAACTAAATTTACAAGCCACATTAGCAATCACCTTTCAGCCCATTTTCCTTGAATTTGGTCTTCACATCTCCAAATTGCAAAATTGCTTTTCTTCAATAATTGATTTATTATTTCTTTAATGTAAAATCCTGAGTTTAAGTGATAAATCTATCAAATATTACTCACGTTGACATTAAGCATGTTTGGGAAAAAAAAGATATTAATGGATACCTATTAACAACATGAGATTATAATAGACTCCGCCCCCAAACATTTAAATCCTCAATAAAACAATGGGTTTGGTTTTTCTTGGGAGGAGGGGGTGGCTTAAAGCTGGATTCAGGTAGGCAAAATCACAAACATCTGGTGGACGTCACCCTGTGGGGTTTCTTCAGACGAAGGTGAGAAGAGACAAGCATTGGCAGTAGGAGATGATCTTGTTCATGCAGTTGTCAATGGAATTTTGGAATGAACAAAGCAGTCCAAGGGAACTCTTATCACCCTCACTCTCTGCCTCACCAATCATCATTTCTACCACGGCACGTCATTATACCCTTGTAATTGGGCCACAGCCTTAGCTCGAGGGCAAAGCAAAACTCACGACGTGTGAAAAAATGCTTGGAAGAAGACGAGACAATGGGTTACCACGGCTGCAAAGGAGAGTTGCGACGCACCATAGATTAATCGAGCTTCTTTGAAGTCATCGGAAAAGGAAATACGGACGATGAGACTTGAAGACAAAAAGGTTTGATCCAAGAGCTGATCCTCATCTATTTTGCTTTTATTTTCTATTATTTTTACAGCCTCAGTTTTTACCAAGTGATGTATCAAGTGCCCTCCTAATCTGCCCCGTCAACCGTCACCTCATGTAGTAAATTTTAGGGTTAATATCATAAAAAACATCAAATTAGTACATCTGTGACAAATTTATCTCAAAATAATTTTTTTACTATTAAAAACCCTAAATTAGTACACTTTTGATAAATTTATCTTAAACGGGTATACTTGTGATAAATTTCACCGCTAAAAAGCCAAGATACTACGGCGTCGAGAGAAATAGCCAGATGTTGCCAGCAAGCATCATGACAAGCCCCATCTTGATTACGGCGTAAAAGAAACTGATCAAGAAACTCGCACCTCATTGGCACTACGTTGTCCCTGACCATCTGCCCACTTTTCTTTAATTCGGTCTGGACATCTCCGGAGTGCAAAATTGCTTTTCCTCAATCATTGATTTATTTTCTTTAATGTAAGACTGAGCTTACGTGATAAATCATTGGGAGCTTCGACTCGTTATTTGTCCTGAGTCAACATTTTTTTCTGACACAAAACTTGTTCGATGGAGTGCAACATAGTACATGGTTCTTAGTGTCTTTTTTCTCGTGCCTCATGTGATGTGGTTCTTATGATCACTTCAATAATTATTATCTTGTGAGTAGCTGTGTTTGGCAGATCATCTCCCAATGAGCATGTGAAATTGCGAAAATTGCTAATTAAAAGCATTCACTATTCACTGTGTCTTTAACTGGTGCATCCTCTTCAGGAATGTCGATGTTTACGTTTTCCACCATGCTCCACCTTTGGCTGCAACAATCCATGTGCATTCACACGCTAGATTTGGAAATTTTCTTCTCGCTCTTATTTCATGCGTGATCTTGCTTTGGCTGCATTTATCCCAATGCATTTGCTCTCTGGATGTGGAAATATTTCTCTCTTGTTTTGGAACTTTGGCCGCATTGATCCAAGGGCATTCACACACCATATTTGTTTGTTACTTATGGATGATATTAAATGGACGATTCTAGCCATGAGCTTAAAACATATATGTTTGAACCATAACTTCACTCAAAGAAAATATATCAAATTGATGGTAATTAGCGATCTATTGGAATGTCAGATCTTCATCTCTATAACCTATTTCAGTATAGCAGCTTTAATGGGATTCAATGACTGATAGGTATAACATATCATTTTGTAGGCTAGAGAGGAGACCTAACAAACCCTAATCAATAGTGTGTCAATTGGGCCACTCTCATTACGGGCTTCAGTTAAACACAATTACTTACACTTTACTGCTCAACTAGGCATGTTATTAATATATGCCAAAACCTAATTCAATAAGATCACTTAAGGGTTTAAAATATATTGGAATATCCATTAACCCGGTTATTTAAAATAGAAAATTGATTAACTAATGTAAGCCTATTATAGGAAATTTCCAATATTCTAGGCATTCGGTGAGATCATATGGACCCACAAAAAAGCATGTTCGACAATTTGCTCTTTTTGGTGAAATTTTATCGATTTTGATGTAAAATCCAAAAATTAAACCTATTGATCTTTTTTCCTGCAAATCTGGATTGTATTTCTATTAATATGTTTGTGAAATTTTATTATGATTTGTGATTTGTGTGTATGAGAGAGAGAGAGAGATGTGTATGATTGTGATTGGTGAAGGAGGCAATCTATGCTGTCTCAAAAGAGAGACAAGGCAGAGAGAGGTGAGGAACAAAGGGCACCATAGTGTTTTCCACACAAAGTGCACGTCATGTGGCACGGTTTGTGATGCTATTATGGATGGAGGAGGTTGCAAGAATGTTGTAGCAGCCGTGGTCGAGAAGTTGAAGTTGTCGATGAAAGATTCTCCCTTGCCTTGACAGATCACAGTAGTTAATGAAAGGAAATGAAGTGATGGTCTCCAAACCTTGTTTAATTCAAATTTTTATTGTAAATAAATATCGTGACAAAGTGTGGAATGATGCAATTTTAATGAATGTGTGTCATATGTTACTAAGACGATCATGACAATATTACCATAGTTCATGATGGATTCGGATACTCTTGCTCCTTCTAGAAGAATGGTGTATGGATTACTCTTGCACCATTAAAAATTGATAATCGCCCCAAGTAGGCAAAGGAAGCAAGCGTTCCAACATCCTTATCTGAATTAAATAAAAGCCTATGAGGAGATACATGTTGCCTGCGCACTAGTGGAGTGGTGTCCATGAGAACGAAGAATCACTTGAATTGCTTTCTTGAAAAATTTAGAAATTTTGCTCTTGATGAAATGCCAACGGACTTGCGGCACACGCGTGATATTTCAACGCTGCAGATATCCTCAACAAAGCTGCCAACCCCATGAATCTTAGAGGAGCATGAAGAATTCCAGCGCCAAGCGAAAGACCTTATGGAGAAAGGTCTGGTAGAAGAAAAGTGCCAGTCCTTGGGCTGTGCCAGCTAGGAGTGGCCATTGGGCCGTGCCGGCCCACTGTTGGGTTGGGCCACAATTGGCTCGGGCCCATTTTTAAAAAATTAATTTAATCTCTAATGAAAAAATTCACGAAGAAATTAACTAATTTTTTAGCAAATTTTAAAAATAAAAAAAATAATTGAGGAGAATTAACGAAGAACACTCATTCAGTTAAACCAAATTGAAATGCAAGTATATCTTCAAATGTTTTGCTAAAGAAAATTACCCATAAATGACATAATGGTGCCTAAAATGAATACACACAAATTCAACCAAGCAACATGTCTAATAAATTCTATATCTTCAATATCGTGTCCCCCACCATGATTCGAATGATGGAGTGTTGTCATCGTCTTCTAGTTCATATTGGGCACATTTTTCTAAAGTCAATCCTTGCGAAAACTAATCATGTCATGCTAGAATCATTTCTAAATTTTCCACAAACAAGCTGTTTTTTGTCTTTCAAGATCTGTTGACAAGTATTAAATGTGAGTTCGATGTGTCAAAAATGCTGTCAGAGTTAGTAAGTCACGATCAATGGTGGAAACTATAGACCTAACGGAAGATTCTGGGTTTCTTGTTCTTCTTACGAAATGGAGACCAAAGTCTGGCCTTGTTTTATGAAATCATGCTTAATAACTTAGTGTAAACCATATATCTCACGCGTATTTGTGTTGAGGCACATTCAGATTTAGACAATACTATGGATTAGCTCCTGTCCTCATCTTTGAGACGTAGTATCGAATAGCTTGCAGGCACAGAGAACATAAACCAAATCATAAAATCAACAAATTTTTTTTTCCGTCCAAAACCGATGTAAGAATAAGCTTGTGAGTGCTATCATCAAGAACAATTCTTTCTCAGAACACAAATCCTACTTCTGCACTTTCCTCATCATTTCTATTCATGCCTTTCAGTACTTATCGATCCTTGTTTGAACTTCAAGAGCGTAGCATCATCAAGCCATGAAACTCGATTCTTCTCCTTCACGACTGAACCACTCTCAGAATCTTAATACGCATTCCGGCTTGCTCATTCTTTGAAAGTGCAGTGGTTGGCTACGAATGGCGATCGGACCAGAGATTGGAGGTCGTGGAAGCGTCGCTGTTGAAAATCGGGCCACTGAGAGGCCTCCCATAGAAGATTGTCCAACAAGGCAAACATCAACCACTTTTTGGTTGGAGTAAAATTCATTCTTAAACTTTTTAATTATACTAGTTTATTTATAAAATCACTTATATGAATACTAACTATCCTACATCGCACTGCTGATATTAATGGGGATAATTTTTTATAATTTTTCCAGAATTTTTGAAATTTTATTTTATTTATTTTTCTCTTTTCTTTCTTTGTCTCTATTGCAATTGATGAGGCTAGCGATGGCTCAACAGCTCTCGTTAGTCATTGGACAAGGGCCTACAAGCCCTCGCAAGCTTCAGGCGAAGGGACTCTCGCTTGTGACAAGGGAGGGCAATCCTTGCCCTAGTGAGATTAGCTCTCATTAGCCATTGCTTGTGGTTGCTCTCCTGTTAGGGCTGTGAAAAGAAAAGAAAATTCAAAAAGAATTTAAAAATTATTCATGTTAGCACCGATTACGTCACATAAGACAGTTATTATTGACTGCACTACCATGTCAATGATTTCCCATCAAAATTAGTTAAAAGGACTATATTGACAAATTGCTAAAAATTTAAGACTAATTTAGTATAATTAAAATGTTTATGAGTTAATTGATCGCTGGATAATAGGTTTAGGACTTTTTCGACAATTTTTCTTAGATTATGACAGCATGACTCTTTTGCATAGCATATGTCTTTCGATTCTATGAATTGTGAAGATTAAATAGAGATATGCATAAAAAGACGTCTCCTTTGACGATCAATCTTACGCTATATAACATCACGACAATGCTAATTATTGCCAACCAAACAATAAATAAATATTGGTTAATGAAGAGTTACTCTTGAAATATGCCAATGACATTTTAGATAGCACGCATGTATGTCAAAGCAAAATAATTCACTATTTGAAGCTTTACACATTATGGGTGCACTTCCCATAAAATTCATTACCTTGGGAATATCTTCCTTAGACTTGATCCATTGGATCGTGTAAATCACAACCATTAATTTTGTGAACCCACATGAGCGTTGCAAGTCAATCTAAAAAAAATCAATGATTATCATGCATTTAATTTACTAGACACGAATCCATGCAAGTATTTCTTGTTGCATCGAAAAGGCTGACAAGAAGTCCAATGAGATCTTGGTACAAATGTCTATGTATCATCATGCACAACTTAAAAAAGTGTTGGCACATGTGTGTGTGCATGCCGAGTTCCATCAATATTTTCCATGTGAATTTCCCATTTTTAATGATTATCGCATAACATTTAAAAATTACTTATCTACGCTGAGAGGTGAAAAACTGCATTATCATTTGTTTAGCATAATTAATCCATATGCTTGATGGTTGAGAAAAAGTATATATAGTGCCTTTATTTTGTTCATTATGTTGCACTAATTCAAACAAATTGCACATTCATTAACCAGATGTAAGATTTAGCCTATTTTCTAAAGCAAAGATAACAATAGCGAATCGAACAAATTGCCATCAAAGTTGATTCAACATAGAGGGACGAACTCTTATTTTTCAGATGCAGTTTTCAAAATGGTAATTGTACATTTATTGATATGCTTTTTTCTCTATTCCATATTATAAGAAATACTTCTTATTTGGTGTTAATCTTATGTTTTTGGGAGTTAATGGAGCCTCGTTAACCATTTTAATGGCATCTTTTGAGGTACGAGCACACGATAGAAAATTTCTTATTTGGTGGGACTCTTATGTTGCCATGAAAGTACTTCTCTACTTTAATTAATGACATTGAGGGTTAGTATAATTTATCTAGTATTATTCTCCTTAGAAAGGTGAATCCCAGCATGTCTTTTGAAGGTGGGGTTGGGCATGACAAGATTTTGATTCATCTGGAAATCAACAACGTGTGTGCTTATTCAAGCTATACAAGCTTTTTACTTGACTCTCATGGAGTACAGATGGACTGATCCTCAGTTCATTATTACATATGTGCTCATAGGACCTTTGATGCAATTTGTTAGGCTCGATTAGAGTCTTCCACTGAGTAGTATTT